>JAJSOF020000001.1:8926024-9278524 GCA_025594305.2 Periplaneta americana
CGCGGCCAGACGCGCTGACCGTTACTCCACAGGTGTGGACATATCTACTATGCTTCCATGTTATGAGTACGTAATCAAAAATGAGTAGGTACTCAAATGTTTTTATTCTTACTAACAGGAGTATTTACTAAAGAAAGTCCAGGATATATATATACTATATACTCATGTTTATTCTTACCACGGGTTGAAAGGAATGGTGAACAAAAGAAAAGTTCGAGGCACAAGATTATGTCGTTAAGATACGTGGTGGTTATTTTACGACGCTTTATCAACATCTAAGGTTATTTAGCGTCTGAATGTGATGAAGGTGATAATGCCGGTGAAAGAGTCCGGGGTCCAGCACCGAAAGTTACCCAGCATTTGCTCATCTTGGGTTGAGAGAAAATTGAAAAACCTCAACCAGGTAACCTGCCCCGACCGGGAATCGAATGGCCACCTGGTTTCGCAGCCAGACGCGCTGACCGTTACTCCACAGGTAAGATACGTGGATCATAAGCGAAAAATATAAAAGATTGGAGAATGTTGGGATTGCAGTGAAAGATCTCCCCTTGAGCAGAAAACAATGAATGAATGTTATTTATTTTAGTAATGCGGTGTCCATAGAATCACTGTACCTATTGTTATGAATGTAGAATTAATGTTAGCATTTTCTAAGTCTATAAACATTACATATTGGCACAATGTCATCAGCTCATTGTTTTGCTTATTACGATTCACAGTCCATGTGTGATCCTATATAACTTTTAAACAATTTGCGACTAGAAGCGAATATGAAGTGGGAGGGTGCATTTGGAACTTCATATACAGAAAAGTGATGTTTCAAGAATTTAGTGCGTGTTCGTACATATTCAACTACTGACCAGATTTCTTGTATTCGACAGATACTAGAAAAAAAATAGGAGAATAAGTGCACACTACATCAGTTATTCGTAGATTTCAAGAAGGCATATGTCTCGGTTAAGAAAGAAGTTTTACACAATATTATTATTGAATTTGGTATTCCCAAGAAACTAGTTCGATTAATTTTAATGCGTCTCCATGGATAAATATATAATAGGATGCGAAATTACGGTCAGCACCATCTGGCGGCAGGGGGCTGAAATAAGATGATCAGTGCCCAACATCAAAGGTGGTGAACATTAGAACTACGTGTTGGGTACATTACCCAGAGTTCTCTATTTATCCATTCGAGATATTGCTCGAGGAGACAAGATGGCAGAAAGAAACTTGTTAATAAGTGAACATAAAGTGATACTACGTGTATGTTAAACAGTGATGTTTATGGACGTTGTGAAAATAGTGTTGTTGAATGTATTGTAAAGGAATAATAATATAATAAATTGAACTATCTAAGTAGTTCTTGCAGACTTTTCCATTATGCTGTACAATAAATACCCAAAGAATACAACCCCAATTATCTAAACTTTTGCTTAATTTTTTTGTCTCTGTCTAATTATATTTTAATTGGGCAGTGTAAAATAGATCGTCTCTTTTATCTTCCTGTTGGCTCCGGTAAGAATTTTCAGTAGAAGATGCTGTGAGGTATAAAAATGTAAATGTTTTATTTTAAATTGGATTAGTTTTGAATATCGATGAGGGTGGGAGGGAATACTTTCTGCACAGTTTAACATTTTCGTCACCAGGTGCGCTGCTAAATGCATGGAGTAATTACTGTAGTTACTCTTTTCGCTACTTGGTGCACTGCTAGATATAATAACGCCCCTTCCCCCAACAGGTGGCAGCAAGATCAATTTCTACAACAGCGCCTCTAGTGTGTGTTACGGGAAACTCAGTAAGTTTCGCATCCTATTACATATTCATCCTTGGCGTCTCTGTGAAACGTACAGGAGAATCCGTATAGACCAGTTTTTATCTGATGATTTTCCAATTCACTGTGGGCTAAAGCAAGGCGATGTACTATCATCTTTACTTTTTAACTTTATTCTAGAATATCACATTAAGGTATGGAATTGAACGGGTTACATCAACTGCTTGTCTATGCGGATGACGTGAATATGTTTTGAGAACGCCTACAAACGATTAGGGAAAACACGGAAATTTTACTTGAAGCAAGTAAAGAGATAGGTTTGGAAGTAAACTCCGAAAAAACAAAGTATATGATTATATCTCGTGACCAGAGTATAGTATGAAATGGAACTAATAAAATTTGGAAATTTATTCTTTGAAAAAGTGGAAAATTTCAAGTATCTTGGAGTAACAATAACAAATATAAATGATACTCGGGAGGAAATCAAACGCAGAATAAATACGGAAAATGCCTGTTATTATTCGATTGAGAAGCTTTCATCACCCAGTATGCTCTGGAAAAAACTGAAAGTTAGAATTTTTAAAACAGTTATATTACCATCCGCGCCGTGGCGTCGTGGTCTAAGACGGCATCTTGCTTAGGACTCGCGTTAAGGAATGCGCGCTGGTTCGAGTCCTCATGGGGAAAGATATTTTCTCATGAAATTTCGGTCAATGTATGGGACCGGTGCTCACCTAGCATCGTGATTAACTCGGGGAGCTACGATGGGTAGCGAAATCCGGACACGAAAACCAGCTATAACGGCTGGGGGATCATCGTGCCAACCACATTCTACTAACAAACTGTTAAATATGTTTCAATTTGCTTTATTTCTTAACAGCCAGGTTTATATGACTGCCACAAAATAAATGAACAGTGACATGTGTGTCTGAATGTGTCTGTAATTGGAGAAACATTGTAGAGAAAGCATTTGCATTTCACAGATAAACAAAATACATTCTGCACCATTTTCGGCTAAGAATACGTTAACTTCGAATTCAGTTTTTACCTGAAGAATATTAGGCCTACTACTCAAGTATCAATTACGCAAATCATATTCAATTTCTCAATTCCAAAAACGTTATGAAGTTATTCTGTTTACAACACCACATGAACAAATCTTGAGTCCATTTTGAAATTTAATGTTATGTTTAAAGTAAGGAGAGAGAATATCATCGAAAATATAGCCGTCCAAATCTTGGATTTAAAATATCGGCATCCTAATCAATTCAAATGAACAAAAAAGAAAATGTAAATTAATGTTAAAAAAATACTTAATGAAATTTTAAAAAAGAATATTCTGCGACAAGATGTGGTGGCTATCGAAACGATAAAAATTTATAGAAAATAAATAATATACTTACTTATTACTTACTTACAAATGGCTTTTAAGGAACCCGAAGGTTCAATAAGCCCGCCAGCGGTCCCTATCCTGTGCAAGATTAATCCAGTCTCTATCATCATACCCCACCTCCCTCAGATCCATTTTAATATTATCCTCCCATCTACGTCTCGGCCTCCCTAAAGGTCTTTTTCCCTCCGGTCTTAACACTCTATATGCATTTCTGGATTCGCCCATCGTGCTACAATCTCAAACGTCTGGATTTAATGTTCCTAATTATGTCAGGTGAAGAATACAATGCGTGCAGTTCTGTGTTGTGTAACTTTCTCCATTCTCCTGTAACTTCATCCCTTAGCCCCAAATATTTTCCTTAGCACCTTATTCTCAAACACCCTGAACCTATGTTCCTCTCTCAAGTGAGAGTCCAAGTTTCACAACCATACAGAAGAACCGGTAATATAACTGTTTTATAAATTCTAACTTTCAGATTTTTCGACAGCAGACTGGATGATAAGAGCTTCTCAACCGAATAATAACACGCATTTCCCATATTTATTCTGCGTTTAATTTCCTCCCGAGTGTCATTTATATTTGTTACTGTTGCTCCAAGATATTTGAATTTTTCCACCTCTTCGAAGAAATAAATAAATAATATACATTGAATATTATAAAGATGAATAGAGATGGTGATTGATGATGTTCAGTGAAGATTTTAAAATGGTTGATGCAATTGTCTGAAGAGTCTTATCAGGAACCTTTAATTTTCTGAGGATCTCCAATGTAAATTTGGGAATTGTTCCTCGCGCACCAAACATAAGTCCAATGACATTCCAATCTTGAATATTATATTTATGACTGAGATCATCACAGCATGGAAGGTAAATAGCGCGTTTCTCTTCATGTACCTGCTTTGGTTGATCTTCATTAATTTCGAACCTTACAGTGGGGTCAAGAATGAGACCAGTTTTTTTATCTCGGTCAATTATTATGATGTCAGCACGCCGTGTAGATCCTTCCATTGAACTTCCTCACATACTTCGTATTCACCATGTTCCCTTAATCTGTTAGCAGTTATTGAGCGGACTGTGTTATGTCTGTCAATTCGCAGTAATTCGCCCTGAGGGCAGAAACCTAGCACGTGGGGTAACACCTAGGTAATTATTTTCAGTGAGAATGATAATAATTTTTTTCCCCCGTAGAGATGGTACTTGGATGCTAAATATATTTAGGAGAAATAATTACTGTACATGGACAAACGGATAGTATGATGAAGGCAACTTTTTGGTATAGCGGATAATATACTAGTTTATTTTTAGTTGACACATTTCAAATGAGCCTATCCAGTGGAGGAAGTCAAGTGGTCAGCATGAGATAGACATTATCTCAAGTCCTATATGTCTGTCGGAGGTCGAACAGGATCAATTGAACCTCTATGTTGAATAGTGTGAACAGAAATTTGTTCACCGAAAAGAGTAGAGTATATTATATTGGACTCACCTTACCGGCCCTGTGAAGAATGCAAATGAAATGCGTCAACTGTTACTCATTCCAAAGCTACTTAAACCATGCCCCTATTCGACAGTTTCCGAACTAATAACGTGTACAGGAGAAGACTTTTAAAAATATGAACAAATCGCTCTGCCTGTATTAACCCCTGCAGTAGCTGAATGCTCAGACATCTAGCCTGCCAACACCTCTCATCAGTTCCACTACATCCCCACCCCCAGCTTCCCTTGTGATGTTCTCCTCCGGCCAGGGCCGGTGATGTGAGTCTCATAAAGGGTATATGGAAGTAAGGAGGGATTTTGGTAATTTCTAGCCTACGATAAGTATTTGAGATTTAATTTCCTTATTAATAAAGTTATATAAAATAAAACACACAGTCCAATTGTCAGCAAGAGCCACTTCAAATATCGCATTTCATTACAACGGCTACTTTCAATTAGCCTAATTGATAAGTAAATGCATAATGGTCTGTTGTATTCACAGTTAAGCTGTGGGCCACATATTTTTCTCCATAGGACTGTCAACATAATATTTTTTTCACCTTTTCATAACTTCTAGGGACGTGATTTATCGTACAATAATCAGAGGTAAGAAGTTCGTACCGGAACTGTTAAGTTGTGTGACCTTGGATGGACTATATCTACTGAATGGACTGGAGTTACTCACCTCTCAACGTCAAGCAGCAAAACAAACATGTACAGTCGGGTGGTGACCTAACTATTTTTGTGCCAACGATCCATGACCTTAGAATAAGAAAGAAAATTAACAATTAACGTTGTGTAAAAAAAACGATAACAAAATAGGCAAATTACATTACTCGTAATTTTCAATATAAAATAATTTACCCATACGCCTACATATAAAAATATCAAACAAAATACGTAATAATATGTACCTATCCCTGTTTCTTATTTTATTTTAGTAGGTTATTTTACGACGCTTTAACAACATATTAAGTTATTTAGCGTCTGAATGAGATGAAGGTGATAATGCCGGTGAATTGAGTCCGGGGTCCAGCACCGAAAGTTACCCAGCATTGGGTCATATTGGGCTGAGAAAAAAACCCGGAAAAAACTTCAACCGGGTGACTTGCCCCGACCGGGAATCGAACCCGGGCCACCTGGTTTCAAGGCCAGACGCGCTAACAGTTACTCAACAGGTGTGGACTCTATCCTTGTTACATTTAATAGTAATAATAATAATAATAATAATAATAATAATAATAATAATAATAATAGTAATAATAATCATGTACATTTTCAGTTTATCAAACATATACTAATAATAGTATTTATACTCTGAAAATGTTCGTTCTACGTCACAAAACGTAAATCGTGGCTAACGAGAATTTCATTTGGTTGTGTTTTTGTGTAAAATTTTCAACACACAACTCAATTTCAGAACACACACACTCTTTGACTCCACATTACACTACACAAACACACCCCCACAGAAAACAAAAACAAAAGGCGCCAAGACGAGCAACAACCAGTTCTGAAGTTGACCAATAGCAGGCTGAAACATGTTAACGAGGTAATATAAAATTTAACACAAGAAAGATAAATAATACGTTTTCCGATGTGATATAGTGTTAAAAGTTGTGTATTCAAGATGTGCATACTTAATTTTTGCTTTAGTGACTATTGGGACAGCTTCAGATTGGTGTGTGTTTTGTGTGTGTGTGTGTGTGTGTGTATGTGTGTGTATATATTTGAACAGTATTTATTCTTCCACAACTCACGGAGTCTGTCATTTCCATATTTGTGGACTGGGATATTGAAACACCAACATCTTACATATGTCGAGAAAGCACAAAATTTTGAGTCAAATTTTGTAGTAGAATATTTCTCTTGATTGTTATTTATCCCCCATGCAAAGAAAAGTATTACATATAAATATTTCGTAGTGCAGTGTCCCTGAAATAATACTCCTTTTTACATTACGTATACATATTACATAATGTCCAGCTAATATGTTTCTTCACTTTCTGAGAGGCTTGTATGATTATCAGTAATTCTTAAAGCATTGCATCAACTTCGTGTGATTGAAAGATTTTAATTGTGCCATGTTAAAATCCACTCTCTACACAGCTAGGGGAGAAGTGAGACAGGGAGAACAGTGAGACATTTTTTATTAGATGGTAAATTTTGATGTTGAGCTATTGGTAACAGTGGAGTTGTATGTTGCATGAGTAAAGTAACAGTATTTTCATACTCGATTTGATTCTAGTTATAAAGGTGAGTGATGAAAAAATAATTCGTAATTTTTCACTCTAGAAGTAAAATTTTGGCTTGTGTTTAATTTTATATTGGATATACAAATGAGATATAAATATGAATATTTTGTTACCTAATACTATGGTATTTGAGATTATGTTTGGCAAAGTTTTGTCTTTCTTGTTTTAATTTTGAAGTGATGGCGTCATTTTTAAATGAACTATGCGTAAAGGGAACAGTGAGACATGCCATTGAAGGGTACACTGAGACGTCTCACTGTTCCCATGTCTTAATACACTGTTGATGGGATTAAGTCACGATCGAAGTCGCCTATTTTGAGTAATTTCTTACACACCCTGTATTTCTTCGTCAGAGTTTCATACCTCGATATATCGGGCGACATCATTGTTTCGCTGTAGCTACTAGCACTCCTGTTGCTCTAAATGTCTCTGTGTTAGTAGAGTTTGGTTTCCAGTTTGTTTATAATAGGTAAACACGTTTTGAATAATATTTGCAGCTAGTTTGTGGACAGGCTTCCCTCGCCCATGGGGGATGTTTTTGATCGGCACTCATCATATGTTGGTTTCTCATCGCTGTTACTTGCAGCTATAGCCTATTATGTGAAGAGTCTTCTCACAAGGCCGTATGTTGTAAACATAAGAATTCGTTCCCTGAATATCAACATAAAATTATCGCTTGCAACGCCGCCTTCCGTGGTTACCAAGGTAACATATTTATTGGAAAGGAAAGAATACGTATGTCTCAACCCCAATAATTAATAGTCTTTCGGATCATGATGCTCAACTCCTAAATACAAATATTAACACATCATCAAAAAAAAAACTTGTATGATAAGAACTTTCTTGTGTTAAATATTAACGTATTTTGTTAACATATTTCGACCTATTTTCGGTCATCTTCGGAACTGCTGTTGTTGTTGGTCTTGGCGCCTCTTGTTTCCTGTGTGGGTGCGTTCGTAGTGTAGAGTCAAAGAGTGTATGTGTTCTGAAATTGAGTTGTGTGTTGAGAATATCGTTGGGATGTGTTTTCGTGTGTCTGTATATTTCATATTGTTCTAGTGTGTTGAGTTTTGGCTTTTTGGTTGGATGTGCAGTATTTCCATGTCTGTGTTGATGTCTTTGTAGGTGTGGTTGGCATTTGTGATGTGTTCTGCATATGTGGAAGTGTTTTGTAATTTTGTTATGGCTGTGATGTGTTTTTTGTAACGTGTTTGAAATGATCTGCCTGTCTGTCCCATGTAGAAGTTGTTGCAGGTGCTACATTTGAGTTTGTATACGCCTGTGTGGTTGTATTTGTTTATGTTGTTTGTGTGTTGAGATGTTTTTGTAGAGTATTACTGTATTTGTTCTGTATGCGATGTTGTAGTTTAATTTCTTGAATGAGGTTGCAATTTTATATGTGTTTTTGTTGTCGTATGTTAATGTGATGTATTTTTTGTGTTCTTGTGTTTGTGTTGTATTCTCCTGTTTTTTGTGCTTTTGTTTTGTCTTACTTTAATATTTAACACAAGAAAGTTCTTATCATACACATTCCGAAGTGATACAATGTTAAAAGTTGTGTAATCAAGATGTATAAAAAAACAACTAAAGTGAGATTTAGAAATATAATGTAGAATACATGTTAACTCTGAACATTTGCATTTTAGTTTTGTTTTAGAGTCGGCATTAACGCAAATAAGAAACCGTAGGCCTAACCATGAGCCGCCATCTTCGCGTGGTAGCTACTTGCATTCTTTCAGACAGTGCACAATCTGTGTATCTAGTTCGTGACATCTCTGATCAGCCTTAAGGATTTTAAAGACAACTTTTATCAGTTCCACTATGCTGCCATGTAGCGACTGCAAAACAAATCACATTATAACCCTGATGAATTGCATTAAGTAATAGCTTAAAGCACTTCCATCTAGCGGTCGTCACCAAAAAAATCCATTTTCGACAGTAGAAGCTCTGGTGGTTGTTTTTATGTTGTCATTTCATAACATGGAATTCGCCAGTCTGATATACAGGCAGAATAAATTGTAAGTAATAACCTATGTATAATTAATTTCAAGGGGTTAGTCTTTGAGATATTTCAAACAAAAAGCTCTAATACAATTTTGCTCGTTTTTGCTTTCTTTTCGAGATGAAAATTGTTTCATTTGAAATATTTCATAGCGTCTTTTGAGGAAGCCATTGATTTAATTCCCAGTTTCCTCAGTCTATTTGAGAATAAATAAATAAATAAATAAATAAATAAATAAATAAATAAATAAAGCCTATTTGTCCTACTATATAATACTGTATACTGAATTTATTAACATAGTGTTATATTTATTCTGTAATTTGCCAATTATAGCTACATTTTGCATTTTTGGCTATGATATCTATACTTAACTCTTTTTAATTTATTTTTATTTGGTATTTTTAATTTATATCTATATCTGTATCTTTTATTTAGGTAGTATCTGTTTGTTTGTTTTTTTTTCCATGTCTAATTTTTAATTTGTAATTACACTTGTGTCTTGCATTTGTTTCTGTTTTATCTCTTTTTCATGTTATATGCAATTCTATGTTTTTTTAAACAAATCTGTACTGTCTATTGTAATTAGGGCTTTGCCCTGTTATAGACATAGATAAATAAATAGATAGATACGGACGGATAGATAGACAGACAGACAGACAGACAGATAGAGGTAGGTAGGTAGGTAGGTAGGTAGGTAGGTAGGTAGGTAGATAGGATAGATAGATAGATAGATAGATAGATAGATAGATAGATAGATAGATAGATAGATAGATAGATAGATAGATAGATAGACAGATAGACAGATAGACAGATAGACAGATAGACAGATAGACAGATAGACAGATAGATAGATAGATAGATAGATAGATAGATAGATAGATAGATAGATAGATAGATAGATAGATAGATAGATAGATAGATAGATAGACAGATAGATAGATAGATAGACAGATAGATAGATAGATAGATAGATAGATAGATAGATAGAAAGACAGACAGACAGACAGATAGATAGATAGATAAATAAAAATAAGTCATTAAGTAAATAAATATACAAATAAATAAATAAATATACAAATAAATAAATAAATAAGCAGTCGATTGAAAGAGTTTTAGTTTTTTCCTTTAAATAAGCAGAAATATGAATCTAAGAAATGTAACATTTCAAAATTGCTTTTCAGAAGGAAAAGTTACAATATTGTTCAGATCAAATTTCTGCTGGTTCAGAAAAAAAAAACTAAAATTCTTTGAATCATTTATTATCACAACACACTGCTGCCTTAAATTGACTGAGCATATCAACAGCTTTCCCAAAACACGTTATGAAATGTTTCATATATTTTTTATCTTGAAAAGGAAGCAAAAACGAGCAAAATTTTATTAAACCCTTTTGTTTGAAGTATCTGAAAGACTAACTCCCCAAATTAACGACATTACTTAGGTTCACGCTGTATATGTGATCACACTGATATTGTGTCTGCACAGGATTCACTATTTCTGCTGGCTTCAAGGCTTCACCGCAAGGCGCACTCCTTGCTGCCGAGTTCAGTGCCTGTTTAGCATGCCGGGGCATGAAGCAGCCATTTGGATCACACCGCGAGAATTGGAAGCAGCGAGGTCTGGGCCCGCTAACGCAGAAACATTGCGACCCATATTGTTACCAGTGCTTACCTCGGTAACAACTTGACCCCGGCACGAAGCTGCCCATGATTGCAGTCCACAAAACTCAGCCAAGGTGAATCTCTTTCAGAGACTCCATTCGAGCGTGGACACATGAATACATCCTCGCGTCAAGTTCTCTCCATATTCAACTATTTACAAGTGCCCCGCAACACGTTCCAATACACTTTTATTTTTATCTACTTTTCCTCTTGAATTTCGGCCATATCTTAATTTTTTTGTTGTTTATCTTCCGCCCCATCCATATCTCAGTCTCACTTCCCATTCCTTCAATCTCTTCACATCTCACTGTTCTTCCCATTCCACATTTCAACTCCTGCTCAGCCGCCCTTCATCTCATTCGTCCATTTCTTTCTTTCCTCAATCCTAATACACTTTTCCTTCCTCATCTTCATCTCTTTTTTCTTTTCTGCTCCTTACACTGTTTGTCCCCCCCAGTTTTCCGATGTTTATTTAATTATTTATTCATTTTAATTATCTACCGATTGATTTATTCACTTATTTATTTATTCATTTATGTATTCACTTATTTTCTTATCAATTTTTTTTACTTATTTATTTACTGAATTATTTTTTCACTTATTCATTTAATTATTTACTGAATTATTTGTTCACTTATTCATTTAAATATTTATTGACTTTTTATTCACTTATTTCATATTTAATTATTTACTCATTTACTTATTGGCTTAGTTATTTCTTATTCATTTAGTTACTTACTGATTTATTTATTCACTTACTTATTTTCTTACGGAATTTATTTACCCATTGATTTAATTGTTTACTCATTGATATAAATATATTCACTTATTTCTTATTTATTTAGTTATGTACTGATTTATTTATTCACTTATTTACTTATTCATTTAATTATTTACTAATTAATTTATTCACTTACTTATTTCTTATTTACCGATTTATTTCTTCACTTATTTTTTTATTAATTTAACTATTGACTGTTTGATTTATACACTTATTTTTATTTATTTAATTATTTACCGATTTATTTATTCACTTATTTACTTATATATATTTATTCATTTACTTATTTACTGATATATATTTATTCTTTTACTTATTTACTTATTCATTTAATTATTTACCGATTTATTTACTCACTTATTTATTTTTTATTCATTTAATTATTTATTGATTTATTTATTCACTTATTTGTTATTCATTTAATTATTTACCGATTTACTTATTCACTTATTTATTTTTTATTCATTTAATTATTTATCGATTTACTTATTCACTTATTTATTTTTTATTCATTTAATTATTTTTATTTATTTATTCATTATTTTTATTCATTTAATTATTTACCGATTTATTCTCATATTTATTTTTTATTAATTTAATTATTTATTGATTTATTTTTATTTTTTTATTCATTTAATTATTTACCGATTTACTTATTCACTTATTTATTTTTTATTCATTTAATTATTTATTGATTTATTTATTCACTTATTTGTTATTCATTTAATTATTTACCGATTTACTTATTCACTTATTTATTTTTATTCATTTAATTATTTATTGATTTATTTATTCACTTATTTTTATTTTAATTATTACCGATTTTTAATTATTTATTTTTTATTCATTTTATTTATTGATTAATTTATTCACTTATTTATTTTTTATTCATTCAATTATTTATCGATTTACTTATTCACTTATTTATTTTTATTCATTTAATTTTTATTGATTTATTTAATTATTTTTATTCATTTTTATTTATTTACTTATTCACTTTTTATTTTTTCTCATTTAATTATTTAATTTATTTATTCACTTATTTGTTATTCATTTAATTATTCGATTTACTTATTTATTTATTTTTTATTAATTTAATTATTTATTGATTTATTTATTCACTTATTTATTTTTTATTCATTTAATTATTTATCGATTTATTTTATTATTCACTTATTTATTTTTATTCATTTAATTATTTATTGATTTATTTATTCACTTATTTGTTATCCATTTAATTATTTACCGATTTACTTATTCACTTATTTATTTTTTATTCATTTAATTATTTATTGATTTATTTATTCACTTATTTTTTATTCATTTAATTATTTACCGATTTATTTATTCACTTATTTCTTATTCATTTATTTATTTACTGATTTATTTATTTATTTATGAAAGAATTTAGATCAAAACAGAAGCGGGAGACTACAGTATATAGTGAATGAGTGTCAGGGAATGAGAAGGCTACAGTATTGAGAGAATATCGGTAGGGGTACGGGTGCTTATAGACAAAATCTACGACTTCTCTCCTATTTAATCGATTTTAGGGAACTTTTTACGACGGAAAATATGTGAAAGAACTCTGCGACGTCATCATATGGTAATATAAACGGACACCTGGTCGACCGCAGCGCCCTGACTTGCAAGGTCAAGTGGGCAGTTAGTTTTTTCAGGTAGTACAGGAGTTACAAATAGAAAATATTTTTGTGTACAAAATCTGATTATTTTTGTATAAAAGTAACTACCTCTTCCTGTTCCACTGCGATCATCCCCGAACATTTTTTTATAAATGAGCTGAGGGACGCAGGTGCATATAAAATTCTATGAAATGAACCCAAGATTTCTCTCTTTACTTTAAGATCTATCACAGATGCTTAAAAATGCGCACAAATTTTTGTAACTCAAGAGAAATAGAAATCAGATTTTGAATATTGATGTTCTGTAATGTGTATTTTTTTAAGGCTGACGTTAAAATATAAAAATTACTATCAAATAAAGCCAATTATGAAAATAGGCTACATACCTTAAGAATTAAATTTTATTGTAAGAAATTCACAAAACACTGATGCCGCTACACAAACCAAGCGGACAGATTCAACTGATAGGACGGAAGTGACTGGTAATAAAGATTCTACAACTTTACGATGCTCTCAGAATCTTTTATTTTTATTTTAGTTGGTTATTTTACGACGCTTTATCAATATCTTAGGTTATTTAGCGTCTGAATGAGATCCAAAAATAATGCCGGTGAAATAGTCCAATTAACCAGCTGAAACCGAAAATCGCTTTTTTGAAATTTTTGCATTTGCTCGTATTGGGTTGAGCGATAATGGCCCGATTTATAAAACCTCAAAGGTAAATTGTCCCGTTGTAATCGAATTTTAGGCTATATGGCATTCAAAATATTTGGTTTAAAAGGGGAGAGGGGTTTAATTAAATAAATCGAAATATCTCCCTTAGGTATTGACCTCAGAATCTTCCGGAATGGATTTTAAAATAATATTTGATAAGTTTTAATGAAAGATTATTATAAAATAATTTTAGAAACAGTAACAAATATAAATGACTTATCTTGGACAAAATTAAAGCAGAATAAATATACAGAAATGTTTCTGTGTTTGTTTGAAGTTATTATTCGATTTGTATAATTAATTATAATCACCAGTCTGCTGTCAAAAATCTGAAAGTTAATTTATAAAACAGTTATATTACAGGTTCTTCTATATGGCTGTGAAACTTGGACTCTCACTCTGAGAGAGGAAACAGGTAAGGTTAAGGGTGTTTGAGAATAAGGTGCTTAGGAAAATATTTGAGGGCTCAAAATGATCGGATTTTGATTATTTTACAAGGAGAATGGATAAAGATTTATCTTTATATCAAACACAGAACTGCCTGGATCAAATGTCCTATTTTAATTATGTAATTACTTTAACTTGAAATCCAGACGTTTGAGATGGGCAGGGCACGGCACGTTATAAAATAATTTTATAATGGTTTCTCAGAAATGCAATGGTTTTTTTTTATTTTAGTGTTATTTTATGAGCTGGATCAAAAAGACCTTTAGGGAAGAAATGAGACGTGAGATGGGAAGATAATATTAAAATGGAAATTTACCCAGCATTTGGGTATTGATGATAGAGACTGAGCTTAATCTTGCACAGGATAGGGACCGCTGGCGGGCTTATTACTCCACAGGGTGGCAATGAACCTTCCGGAATGGATTTTCCTTAAAAGCCATTTATAAAATAATTTTAGAATGGTTTCTCAATGAAACAGCGATGGTTTTTTAATTTTGTCCACTTTATAGTCTATTTTACCCCATTGTGCGACTTCAAAGAACCATGCGCTGACCCAGACAGCTGCACTATTCCCAGTAAATAAAGAGTGGTAGAAAAAGCCATCCATTAAATTTGATATTTATGCTGCATTCTAGCTCGAAGCCCTTTAATCCTCGTAGCGCTGCGACTCGGACCTTCCTTCCACTCAGCAGCGTGTAATCCAGTGAAGGATGGCAGGGAAGTGGTTTATCCTGCAGTAGCGATCCGTTCCATTTCCAGAAGCGATATACAACGCAGCAAGGGACCGCGAGCCTCTTTCACACCGACGCGTTTGTCGTGTCGCGCTCCCTCTGACACATCGCGGGCCTGATCTGCTTAATGGCACATTCACTATCTGGACAGGGAAAACTGCCGCTTTCAATCTCAGTCGTTCGGTGAACCTCTGAATACAGCGGCTTCTGGCCTGGCCTATGTGCTGCATTCAGAGCCAAATTTAGGTTGAAGCAAGTCTTTGTGTGTGCCGTCCGTCAACTCACTCCAATTTCTATATACGAAAGCACGGAGCATTCTTTTGCTGACCGACCCCAGGTAGCCATGTTTCGTGGCTTATGACAGTAATGGGAAGTGACCGTCCAGAGACACTGAGCGGAATATGCTGACAGTATGGGTCCTCAGTAACATCTGAACCTGTGCTCCGGTCACTGTTGCCAACATATCGCGCTACAATCTCGCTAACTTTTCTACAAAAAGTAGCTAAATCTCTCCAAAGTTTGTTAAAAAATCCCCAGAAATTTCGCTAAAAATTAACGGTCTTACTAATAAAAACTCTATATGCAGACGTTTAACTGTCTTTTGTATTGTATTGTATTTATTAACATTCCATGGTATTCATACATGCTTACAGCTAGAATATGGAACAAGTCAAAAAACTTAATAGGTACTATTATAAAATCTTAATTTATAGTCACAGTCTAGATGAAATATATACAGACGAGATTTACAATATAGTCTACTAGTACAACACAAAGTTTTAATATAAATTTCATGAAGTTTTTTGCGTTATTGAATGTCATGAATTCACCTACAGAATAGAAGGCGTGAGAAATTAGGTACTTCTTTAATTTGGCCCTAAATAATTTTATGTTTTGAGTTTCATTTTTATATCGATATTGGAGGCTATTACACATTTTTATTGCCATATAATCACTCCTTTTTGATAGCACGATAGACTTGCCGATGGAGTATGAAAAGTCATTTTTTGACGTGTATTTATGCTATGAACTGTTGAATTAGTTACAAAGTTTTCACGATTACATACGAGGAAGACTATTAATGAAAAGATATACTGACAAGCCATGGACATTATTTGTAGTTTTTGAAAATAGTCCTAACACGACTCCTAGGTTTCGCACCTACTATTATTCTAATTATCTCTTTTTGTAATAGAAATATATTGTTACTATCTGTAAAAATTTCCCCAGAATATTATTCCAAAACTCATTACCAGTGGAAGTATGTAAAAGTATATTGTTTTTAAGGTATTGATATTTACTATCTTTTGCATAGATCTAATAGCAAAACAAGCTGAATTTAGTTTGTGGGTAATTTCTTTAATATGATTTTCCAATTCACATTATCGATTTTTAAGCCAAGAAATTTGATTGTTGTTGTTTTTAATAGGGATCTATTGTTAATTATTGCGCTAGAAATTTGCGATTTTGAATTTGGACAGGATTTAAATTGAATTATGTTAGTTTTGTTACAATTTAATACTAATTTATTGACTGAGAACCAGTCACATATTTTGAACGTCTCTAGTAAAGTAATTTCCTCTAATTGAAGATTGGAATGTGTTGGAGTTATTGACTGAAAATAAAATTATCTAAATCACTAAAACAAACTTGTGTCATCTGCAAATAATATTGGGATGACCTACATCTTTTATAAGGGGGCAAGATCATTTATAAACACTAGTAAAAGTCGATGGGGACAGTCCAAAGTCGATTGATCCTTGAGGAATTCCATTATTAATAGTTCCCCATGTCGATGTATACTTATACAGTGAGTAGCTCAATTATAAGTCGTGTGTAAATTCCTTACTAATAATCACTACACACGCCGTGCATAACAGTACAACTGTTACACAGCTACGTCATAGTTTCGTCATTATTTCATTACGAAAGGTAATAGAATATCTAGTTTCTCTATTGCATCCGGCAGAGCGCTCTAGTGTGGAGTGTTAAGTATCGATAGTACATCTGGCTCTAATCGATTACCACACTATATTTTGGTCAAAGAGTACAAGCTACAGTAATATTATTCTAATTATTCTGTGCTCTTTGGTTTGTTCTTCTGTGGTTACAAGGCAACCATTATGATAAAATGACAGTCGATACGAACAGCTGTTAGAGGGGCGGCCATTTTTCTCTATATACAAAGCTCAAACAATGGGTTTCGTGTATATAACTACTGCAAAGCAATTCCCATTGTATAGTTACAGCCTGTTTATACATCCATAGCTTATTCACGGTTTATTAGTAACGTTTTCTGTCTCAACTCTGCATAAGTCTCGTATAAAAACTATACACTGTTTATTAGTAAGAACGTAATAATAAATATCACAAAATAAAAATAAGAAAAGCATATATATGCGGAGAAAAATATAATTTCTTCGTTGTCAACCTCTTCTGCGGAGTCTGGTTGTGTTGTTGACGGCTGTGATGTTGAGGTGGAACAGCTGATTGTGAATACACTGCACTTGATCTAATCATTGGCACTACACTGTCTGGCAAATTGTAAGTTTGGAAATTTTCACTTGAGCCTTTGACAAAACTTTTTTGTGAAATCTAACACTTTTTAAATATAGCCTACCGGTACCGGTACATTAAAATATACTAAAACCAGCAAAAACTGCAGTCGCATTTGCTTCACACGAACTGTCGGCACAAAATTCCAAAACTCAATTGCCTCGAGTCGGTTCGGAGTGGAAAATCTCCGCGTTGCGGGGAAGAAGCAAAACCCGTCACGTGCCAATCAAAGTTGCCGCCGTTTATGGGTGTTGGAGCAGTAGCATTGAGAGAGAGACCTAACCCGTGAGAATCATTGAATCATCATCTTTCACGCCTGATCGCTGATCACAAATATATGAGATCAGGGAATCATTAGACTACTCAACATGCAACCATGCCTCTTCCAAAACTAAGAAGTGCATGATTTCAGTTGAATGTTTTAACTTAAAAGAAATAAAAAAGCAGAAGAATACAAAAATCAGCAGAAAAATCGCTAATCGTATTTTACAAAATTTGTCGCCGAGACTAATTCAAAATTCCCTAGATTTAGCTCCGGTTTCACTTGTTGAAGTAGTAGTAGTAGTAGTAGTAGCAGCAGTATTAGTAGCAGTAACAGTAGCAGCAGCAGCAGCAGTAGTAGTAGTAGTAGTAGTAGTAGTACTAGTAGTAGTAGTAGGTTTATTTTGCCTGGCAGAGTTAAGGCCATGAGGCCTTCTCTTCCACTCAACCAGGTTTCAATAATATACATGAAATACAAAATTTGATTACAAAACAACACAAAAGAAAATACCTTAGAAATTACATAAAATATAGTAGAAAATTATAATAGAAAAGATCAGTTACTTAATATAAAATTACAAATAGTCAAGATCGGTTATGTAATGTATAAAATAAAGTAGAAAATTACACATAATCAAAATCAGTTACATAACATAAAGGGAATACACACACACACACACACACACACACACACACACACACACACACACACAAGCACACAATTATAAGACCTAAAATGTCCGAGATAAATACGACGATTAATTCACTTGAGATATATTATACAGTTAATATACTAATAGGAGAATACATGTGAGTTACAAGACATAAAATGTTGATTAGCAAATTCGTAGTAAATGGCATACAAACACAAATGATTAAGAAATATATCAAGATAATAAAAAAAAAAAAGAAAAGAGAAAAAAAGAAGAAGAAAGAGGAGAAAAAAATAACAACTTGATCATTTAAGACTACTTAGAAACTTCCGCAAGAGTCTAGTTCTGTTCATTAAAAACATTTCTAAGTGTTGTGTTGTTGTGTTTATTGTTTTTTTTTCAATTTAAGAGACAGTATTGGTCCGACAAGTTAAATATAAAAATAATTAATAAAATCCTTCACTAACTGTCACAATTAATTAGACCTAATGGTTATAAAAATAAAAACATTAGATCATAGTTATAAGTGAAATATGACTATTAGCGCTTTCGACGTGTGTGGCGCCATCACGTCTAAAAGAATAACATATGTCAATTGTATGAACAAAAAACATGAACATGAATAATTGAGATAACACAGATCTGTGTTTGAGCTGTTTGCCATATGCCATAGTTCTCAACCAATATCTATAGTCGTCCTTATGTATTTTATAAGGTCACATTATATTTTCACACTGTTCATGTTTTTATGTTCATACAATAAAACTGATATAGTCTATGTTATTCTTTTAGTCCTGATGATGCGACACACGGCGAAAGCACTAGTCATATTTCACTTATACTACGACCTAATGTTTTTATTTATATAATCATTAGGCCTAATAAATTGTGACAGTTCTTGAAGGATTTTATCAATTATTATATTATTTATTCTTCATGATAATGTCCACACCTGTGGAATAACAGTTAGCGCGTCTAGCCGCGAAACCAGGTGGCCATGGTTCAATTCCCGGTCGGGGCAAGTTACCTGGTTGACGTTTATCCGGGGGTTTTCCCTCAACCCAATATGAGCAAATGCTGAGTAACTATCGGTGTTGGACCCCGGACTCATTTCACCGGTATTATCACCTTCATCTCATTCAGACGCTAAATAACCTAAGATGTTGATAAAGCGTCGTAAAATAACCGACTAAAATTATAAGAAATTCATGGTAATGGTTCAGTACACGGGAGAACATTGTGTTCATTTATAATACCTATACAGGGTACTAAAAATAGGTATATTAAATATTTTTGAGAGGTAAAATTATTTATTAAAATAAGACAAAAATGTCTGAGGAATACAGGTCCTAAAACTTATATATTCCGAAATACGAGTTCTTATTCATCAACATCACAAGAGGTGGTCTATGTGATTTCCATTAAAAACGTATTCAATATTTTGATAAGTGATAGTATTCATCAAAACAAGGAGAAAATTCTAATAAGAATGTGTCAGAAATTAAATTTTATATGAAACAAGGGCGTTGAAATTAGTATTGTAAGAAGTTCGTAGGTATTGCTCCAGACTTTCACTGTCTACAATGTAGTGAGAGAGTTTAGGATTTTTTAACTGTGCCACAGACAGAGAACCATCCAACGTCTCGAAACTACATATCGAATTCATTGTTTGGCAAAGCATGAAAAGATGAATTCTTCTGTTGCAACTCTTTTCTAGCTTTTGGTCACGACTGTACCAGTTAATTTTCCTTCTTCTCAGATGATGGATCCGAAACGTTGAATATTTCTATGTGGAAAATCTCAAAATTCTTGCTCCAGTCAGGTTATAAGGCAGGCCTGTGAACCAAGTTTCACAATATCGAACGTTCTTCCAATAAGACCACACGAGACTGGTCAGGCTATCAAGCTGAAATGTACTTACACACTCAGGGATGCCCGCAAAGAGACAGCGGGACACTTGCGAGAGGTTCACACTGTGCATCCGGGTGCAGCTTTACAACACGATGACCACGACCCGGTGAAGTGCTTGTCAGAAGTCCACCATACCGGCATGCACACGTACAGAACATAAACAACGCACTTGCACAAGTTATAGATACAGAACTTCTATAAAAGACTTTGTTCGCATGGCTTGGAGACATCCGTATCTCATTTAAATAGAAACATGCTGAAAAATCGTACAGCGGTGAAGTAGGCCTACTGTACACAAATGTTATGTCCATAAAATGGCTGGCAATACGAGATACTGAGAACATGCAAACTAAACTCAAAAGCTTAACAAAATATTTTAATTTAATTTAACAAATCAACATTGTACTCACAAAATGAGAATAATAATAATAATAATAATAATAATAATAATAATAATAATAATAATAATAATTTATTTTAGCTGGCAGAGTTAAGGCCGTAAGGCCTTCTCTTCCACTCAACCAGCAAAATGTATACATACATATGCATGAACTGACAAAGAATTCAACAATTTGATTTACATAAGAGCTACATGTATACAAGTTATTTACTAATTAAACACAAAATATACGAAATACTGAACTTTGTAGCACATTTAGCTAAAATATGTGTTAATGTATTTAAAATAATGTTAGATAATAGAAAGAGATTATTAAGAGACAATTTTGAAAATACAGCACTATCAAGATGCATGTCTAAAGGAAGGAGTGACAATGTAGTCAGTGATAGTTTAAGTCAGTATGATTGGAGTGAAATGCTAAGGAGGTTATCTTTTAAGCTGTTTTTAAAAGTGTTTATTGTCTTGCAGCCCTAATACTTTGTGACAAGGAATTCCATTGTCGCGAGGTGGATATTGTAAAAGATTATGAATAACGAGATGTCCTATGAACAGGTATACTTAATGCGCCACAGATAAGTGATCTGGTATTTACGTCGTGGTTAAAGTATAGATAAGAGAAACGAGACGAAAGGTAATTTGATGTTGAAGTGTGAAGATTTCGAAATAGTAAAGACAAAGAGTGTAAAGTTCTGCGTTCTTTAAGTCGGAGCCACGAAAGACTTGCGAAGGACGGTGATATGTGATCATATCGTCGGATGTTGCACACGTATCTGACGCACATATTCTGAAGCTCGCTGTAACTTGACTGACAGTTCAGAACTTAGGTCACTTAACAAAAGGTCACAACAATCGAAGTGCGGCATTACTAGGGTTTGTACTAGGGTAAGTTTTAGTTGCTGGGGCAAGAAGTTTCTTAAGCGACTCAAACAGTGAATGGAGGAACAGATTTTTTTTTGTCGTTTCTTTAACTTCAAAATTCCAATTAAGATTATTATTGAAAAAGAAGCCAAGATTTTTTACGACAGATGAATAAGGGATTAGCGTGTTGTTAATAAATGTGGAGAATATAAAAACATAAATAATTAATTTAGCACAGTCTAATTCTAAAATACTTAACTTTGGTATTAATTTCCATAATGACATAATTACAAACTGCAAAATTTTCTCTGTGCTGAACTTAGATTTTCTCTATCACGTACCACAAGCTGCTTTTAAAATGTTTTAATGAATTTAATAGGGAAAAGAGATGAATAAAAACTTTTACAAAAAAATGTCATAATTATGCATTTACACTTTAGTTTCTTGGGGTTCTGATTTATTTATTTTTAACTTATTTATTTAAATTTTCAGAATAAAGAATATAATTCAAACGTACCATATTTGAGCCGTGTTCGGTCGCAGTTCAATAAGCATATAAGAAGTATAAAATAAAATAAAATAAAATATAAAATAAAATTAAAATTACAGTTACAGAAATTATGTAATACAATAGCCTTTAATATGAGAGAAATATAGAAAATAAAGTAAATAATTAAATAAAATGAAATAGGAACTAAAATTTAAATTACAGCGGCAATGGAATTGTATAATATAATATTAACACTAGAGAAGAATAATATCGCAAGTGAAAAAACAAGACCTTTAGCAAATATCAAAGGAATATTTTACAAACACTATTATACGTTCATAAAATTAACAATTCAGATATGAGACATTTAGTTCTACAATGCTTTAATATTTCGTCAGGTTTTTGTCTGTAATACAAACTTCGATTTTTATGATAAAATTTTAACAGCGTATACTTATAAATTTGTTCAATATTAAATACATTAAATTCAGAATAAATTAATTTAGTTGGATAATCAATAATCGATTAGATTCAAGAGATGTTCTTTGTGGTCAGTGATTTCGTCCTCGATTGATGCTTATTGCTCTGCTGTCCTATTCATAGAGGAAAATATGGAAACTTAGTATACCCAGCCTCTGACCAAGAAGCTTGCACAACATTCTCATATCTCCATAGATCATCCAGGACCAGTTATGATCTTCATATTTTTTCTTTGTTTCAACCAGTTCAAGGTTCTCATAAGTTTCTTTAAGCTGTACTGAACGACCAACAGGTAACGAAGCCTTCAGATTTCTTTCGAAGGAATCAGTAAAAGTCTTCATTCATCCAGTCCATACTGAACATTAAGCTTCTGTATCAAGCCAGGAATATCACTGCGGCACACTAAGGCACCCTCTTGTGAAAAGTAGGAAGTAAATTCCTCTTCTGTACTCCTGTACCAATGAAGAAATGTTCCTGGTGCCAGCAAATTCTTTTCTTTTAATCTGGAGCGGCAGAGCACAACTTTTTCCTTGGGTGATCCTAAATGTCTTTTTAAACCACAGAGTTCAAAGTGGTAAACTCCTCAGGACTACAGCTTTCTACAAGATACAGTCTTGTGCATTATGTTTCAAATGTTCTTCAAGAAGTTAGTATAAAGAAATTATGGATGCAGCAAAATCAGTAGTACTTATATTAATATTATAAAACATAAGATATAGTACTTACTTAGTGGCTTTTAAGGAACCCGGAGGTTCATTGCCGCCCTCACATAAACCTGCCATTGGTCCCTATCCTGAGCAAGATTAATCCAGTCTCTACCATCATGTGCCACCTCCTTCAAATCCATTTTAATATCATTTTCCCATCTACGTCTCGGCCTCCCCAAAGATCTTTTACCCTCCGGCCTCCAAACTAGCACTCTATATGTATTTCTGGATTCGTTCATACGTACTACATGCCCTGCCCATCTCAAACGTCTGGATTTAGTGTTCCTAATTATGTCAGGTGAAGAATGCAATGCGTGCAGTTCTGTGTTGTCTAACTTTCTACATTCTCCTGTAATTTCATCCCTCTTAGCCCCAAATATTTTCGTAAGATCCTTATTCGCAAACACCCTTAATCTCTGTTCCTCTCTCAAAGTGAGAGTCCAAGTTTCACAACCATAAAGAACAACCGGTAATATAACTGTTTTATAAATTCTAACTTACAGATTTTTTGACAGCAGACTGGATGACAAAAGCTTCTCAACCGAATAATAACAGGCATTTCCCATATTCATTCTGTGTTTAATTTCCTCCCGAATGTCATTTATATTTGTTACTGTTGCTCCCAGATATTTGAATTTTTCTACCTCTTCGAAGGATAAATCTCCAATTTTTATATTTCCTTTTCGTGCAATATTCTTGTCACGAGACATAATCATATACTTAGTCTTTTCGGGATTTACTTCCAACCCTATCGCTTTTCTTGCTTCAAGTAGAATTTCCGTGTTTTCCCTAATCGTTTGTGGATTTTCTCCTAATATATTCACGTCATCCGCATAGACAAACAGCTGATGTAACCCGTTCAATTCCAAACCCTCTCTGTTATCCTGAACTTTCCTAATGGCATATTCTAGAGCGAAGTTAAAAAGTAAAGGTGATAGTGCATCTCCTTGCTTTAGCCCGTAATGAATTGGAAAAGCATTAGATAGAAACTGGCCTATACGGACTCTGCTGTAAGTTTCACTAAGACACATTTTAATTAATCGAACTAGTTTCTTTGGAATACCTTTGTGTAAAAATGGGTTAAAAGAGTTGTTTCATCGCAAGCCTTTCAAACAACTGAATGGCGTCATAATGATGTGTGAAACGTTTCGACTGTCAATTGCATTGTTGTCTCGCGACTAGGCCTCCTTTTCATGAGGAAAACAAATGAAAAGAAATATCTAAATTTTATTTCAAACTAGCCGTACCCGTGCGCTCCGCTGCACCCGTTGGAAATAAATATAAAGTAATTACATAATTAAAATAGGACGTTTGATCCAGGGAACATTCGTTTTTGGTAGAAGGATAAATCGTTTAATATGTTACTTAATTTAAATTGTATTTAAATAATTAAAATGCGGTGCAATGACAATTCCTTTAACATGTTTCTTAATTTTTATTACATGCAACCATAGTTTAATGAAGATTGACATCACTTACATTTAATGTGTATATTTTATTTAACTTGTTACAGGTTTCCATTGAATTATGGTAATAACTTAATTTTAACCCTTCTTTTCTACGTATTCATTAAATGGCGCTTGGCCCACTATGGTTCTGAACCCTTCAAATAACTTAAATTATATTATATAATATTACATATTATATTATATTATATTATATTATATTATATTATATTATGTTATATTATATTATATTATATTATATTATATTATATTATATTATATTATATTATATTATATTATATCACAAGTTACTGCAATAACATTATAGCATTATGTCCATCTAGAGAAACTACACTTTCCAATGGTGAAATAATAATTAATTATACAAATCGGTTAATTTAGCTTCCGATATTACTTCATACAAACACAGAAACAGTCTCTGTAGGCTATCTCTCATAGCTTTCGATTGTTGCTGTCCAAGGCCCCTTATAGACGAAGTCATTTGTTTTTTAATTCATTACACGGCCTTAGATGGCAGTTATATTAATTTTAAAACTCATTTATCTCATTAAATATCAGTCCTATCAAAATTTTTCAAGGAATAAAACTTATCGCACATTATTTGTAAAGAAACTTTTGTTATGTAACATTAAAAAAAAATCAATAATAAGCGAGATATTTTAATTTATTTAATTCAGGTCCCCTTATAAACCCCCTTTTAAATAATGTATTTTGAATGCCATATAGCCTAAAATCTAAGTTACAACAAACGTAATTTATATTCCAATTTTCATCGAAATCCGTCCAGCCATTATCGCGTGAAAAGGTAACAAACATACAGACAGACAGACAGACAGACATACAAAGAAAAAAAAAAAAGCGATTTTCGGTTTCAGGGTGGTTAATTATATATGTTAGGACTAATTATTTTTGGAAAATCGAAAATTATCAGAAAAATTTCGGCTACAGATTTATTATTAGTATAGATTCCAAACGTCCTTACAATCCAACCAGCATACAATAACAATCACAAGCAGGGCTATCAATGTTTCACGGAATTGTAGGGATTCAATTAATCCTCCGTAATTTTTGTATGTAGGCATAATCTATAAAGCACAGAGACAATATCGCAGTGCAAGTTATGTAGCTCCGTTTGATATAAGAGAAAACATTCGAAGTGTATTACGCTCAGGAACAAAAGTGGTAATCTTTCTGGAATCTTAATGGGCAGAAGGTTTCAGTGAACAACATTCTGCATTTATCCGCTCTTTGTTCGCCAACCGTGAGCTAGCACGGAATTCTCCTCGCCTTGTTTCGCTGGGGACAGTCCCACACCCTATTCACCAGACATTCAACCAATTGCGGACGATGAGTCTGCTTCAGAAGCAAATATTTAGTAAAGTCTGGACTAAAATAACACAGTGAAATAGTACATTATGCAACGAGCCTATAATGATAGTAATTAAGACGCAAGTATGTTTGTTTATGAAACGAGCGCAAGCGAGTTTCATAATTTTCATACGAGCGTCTTAATTACCATTATAGGTAAGTTTCATACGACTTTTTATGCTCGACCATATTTATAACTTGAAATTGTTTAGAAATATTAATTTTATTTGTATCTGACAGAAGATCGGAAGTGACCTTCTTCATAGCTCGAAATTGTGAGATGTACGCAGACGCGAAAGTATTGATTTTTTCCGATGAACAATAATGTCATTGACCTTGATGTAATGCAGAGAATGTATAACCTGGAAATTGATTTAGAATTGAAAAACGAGATGACAAATTGAATTTATTTGAATATTATTTACAATTAACGCTAAGTATTATAGTAACAGAACATTATCTTCTGCGACAGTATTGGATTTCAAACCTCCGTGACGTTTCCCTCGTCTTTCGATTGCATATCCGAGAATAATCGAAAACCTGAACTTGAATGAATAGGTGTACTTTAATGACATGCATTAAAGGACTGCTACCAGGTGTATAATTACTACATTTCGGCATGGTCGAGCATAAAGTTTATTAAATGCAGGTTTTAGTTACGATGATACAGATATTGAAAATGTCTTTACTCACACCGAATGATGTTTATTCTATAAACGATGTGATTTTCATTTATTAACAATAAATATTAAAAAACGCGCTTTCTTTTGTTGTTTTGGGGGTTTACTTCTGCAAGCCATTTGCTTTCATCTTCTTCAAAATTCGTCATGTCCATGACCTACTTTGACACAAAGTTTTCTACTCGCACCGAATTATCTTTAGTCTATAAACTATTAAATATTAAACAAAACGCCCTTTTTTCGTGAAACTGTAGCCCCGTCTTTTGGGGTTACTTTGACAAGCCATTTTCTTTCGTCGAAATTGAAATTTGGCTATCTCAAGACAATACAAGAAATAATAATAATAATAGTAATAATAATAATAATAATAATAATAATAATACAAGACGGAAACATTCCTGCATTGTTGTTGAATGTCATAAATTCACATACCGAATAGAAGGCGTGATAAATTTGGTACTTATTTAATTTGTCCTAAATAATCTTATGTTTTGAGTTTGATTTGTTATATCTATTGGGAGGCTATTAAAAAATTTTACTGTCATATAATGCACTCCTTTCTGATAGCACGATAAATTTACCGATGGGGTATGAAAGTCATTTTTGAGAAGTATTTGTGCTATGAACTGTTGAACTGAAAATTTATTAATGAAAATATATACTGACAAGCCATGACCATTATTTGTAGTTTTTTGAAAATGGTCTACAAGATTGCCTAGATTTGGTACCTACTGTTATTTCTAATCACTCTTTTTTGTAGTAGGACTGATTTGCTTTGAACGAGACACGAATCAAGCACTGCAGATAAATGATGACAAGCGAGCTAAATATGTACCTTGTCTTCCATACCTCAGTGAAAAATATGGCATTTCGCTTTACAACTGGGATGTTACAGGCTTACTATTTGGAGCGAGGGGTTGTTTACCAAAATTTACATGTAATATCCTTAAATCCTTTAAAATTCCCTTTTATGAGGTTCAGAAGATTGTAATGGAAATTCTGAAGGCCTCTCTTCAAATTCTACACTATCATCTATAGGCTACGTTAATACGTAAATTTTTTTGTTTTAATGTACAAATGGAATCATTATTTTACTCGTTTCATTTCCCTTTATCTTTTATGTTCGTTAATTCCGGATCCCAGTGGTCAACCTCACTTGAGTAGTAGTAGTAGTAGTAGTAGTAGTAGTAGTAGTAGTACTATCTGTGAATTGTCCCAGAATTTTATTCCAAAACTCATTACTGAGTGAAAGTATGCGAAGTACAGAATATTGTTTTCCAGATATTGGTATTTACTATCTATTTTATAGATCTAATAGCAAAACATGCTGAATTTATATATATTATTTAATGTACCGAAGTACAAATGATATTTCCATGCAGATATGCTGCGTCATCATACGATGAAAGAGTAATGGAACAGAGAAAAATTCTCTCCGGCGCCGGGATTTGAATCGGGTTTTCAGCTCTACGTGCTGATGCTTTATCCACTAATCCACACCGGATACCACCCCAGCGTCGGACAGAATTGTCTCTGATTAAGTTCCAACTCTTGGGTTCCCTCTGGTGGCCGCCCTCTGCACTACGTCATAGATATCTATGAACCTAGGACCGAAGTCCACACATGTGCTGAGGTGCACTCGTAATGAGTGACTAGTTGGCCGGGATCCGACGGAATAAGCGCCGTCTTAAATCACGAATATTTCCATGCGGATATTCTGCGTCATCAAATCCCGGCGCCGGAGAGAATTTTTCTCCGTTCCATTACTCTTTCATCGTATGATGAATTTAGTTTTGGAGGAATTTCTTTACTGTGATATTTCCAATTTAATATATTATCGAACTGTAAGTCTAGAAGTTTGGTTGTTGTTTCTATTAGGGACCTGTTGTTAATTGTTGCACTTGAAATTTGCGAGGTTAAATTTGGTCAAGATTTAAATTGGATAAAGTTGGTTTTATTACAATTTAGTATTAATTTATTGGCTGAGAACCAATCACAATCATATTTTGAGGAGAATTACCCCTGTTGAAGACTGAAATAAGTTGGAGTTCTTGACACTATCGGCAGTGTTGCAGAGGATAAGTCTGCCTCCCAAAGACAGTTCCTAGCTCCTCCATTAACCCTCTCTGTGATTGTTGCACAGCGTTTTCGTCTCTACTGTACTGTTCACTACACCACTCACCCCCTCCCACCGGCTCTTGCTGTAGCCAGCGGTAATCAAAACGTAAAGAGCTACACATGGATTCAATTATTTACTGCACACCCAGACAATATGATAGCGTTTCATTTTCCGCATTACACACAAACGATAATTTTTATAATTCCCAGAAATAGGACACGTTTTCATTTACAAATTTCACGGTTGAAGTAGCTGTCGAAGGCCGTGGGTTTGAATTTTTCCGAAAAGTGGAGGTTTATTTGCTAAAAATGTGGCGTGTTTTACCTCAGTTGGCGTCATGGTGACCCCAAGCCGAGGGATCATTCGCGTTGGCCTAGTGCTAAGTTAAAAATAAAATAGACCTATACAAAGGGCAATGCTGGCAAGTGGAAGAGCATAAGAAAGGAGAAATTGTATTATGTAACCAATTGTGCGTGATTCTTTGCTGTGCAGGCACCTCCATCACAGACAAAGTAATAACACAGGAAGACCTCCAACTCAATGCACACTTCGAGTGGTTATCCAGCACAAGTCAACGGTGGCAAAATTCGGAATTGCATCTCGTGTCAGAGAGCCCGACCGATATGGCAGGTATCTATATATATATAATTTCAACTGGTAATGGAAATTACGGGAAAACGGCTGAACGGATTTTAATGAGTGGCCCCTCATTTTCATGCCTGGCATCCAAAGTTTTTCGGAAAAGTAGTAATTTTCAGTGAAATGTCCATTTTCCTACATAATTTTCCTATTTTCCAAAATCCATCTGTTGTCAGTTTTGAGAAATAATTTTATTGAATCACGGCTGATTTGATTGAATTTCAGAACAAAACACACACTACAATAAACAATAGGCTATTACACGAAGGCCATGACCTGCAGGATTTCCGACATATTTAGAGCTCAATTCAATTTGTTATTAAAAACTGATTCTGCAGTGTATAATTTTCTGAGTACAGCTGTGTATTGGACATTCAAATATAAGAAACTTGAGGTGGTTTGATGACATTATTACCATTAGAAATTAAATATTATTATAGTTAATATCATGATGCGTCTATTCTTCATTAATTGTACATAATATTGATGCTATATTGATGGCATGAAAGTGAAACGTTTTGAGGTTATGTAAGTAAATGTAGAGAATATCTTAATTTAGATCTTCATTTCTATAATTTACTGAGTGACTGCTATATATAACTACAAAACGTAAGTAAGATAATAATATTGTTATTAAAAACAAATATTATCATACTTATTAACCAGTGGGTTGGGTCTTTTCATATACTTAATGGCGGTGTAGTGTAGATATTGATATGTGTCATTGTCTTCAGTATTGGCTCGAGAGAGCGCAAAATTACAGTTCCTAAGGAAAGATAAAAGATATTACTTACTGATAAAATAAGAGACCTAGAAAATTTTGTAGTCTCTAGATCATTTCAGCAAGATCTCTTAGTAGGATAAAATGATTTTACGCTCTACATTTCAAGTTCTACATGCAGCAGCTATACGAAAATGCTATTGTTCGAAAGCTTAGCAAACCTGATTTTTTTTAACTTTTGCCTACAATCCACAATGACCTGAAATAGCTACTGCTATTTTTCTGACATTGATACTTGCGTTTTCGCGTTGAAACTCAAACACTGAAGTTGGATAGGTTCAAGAAAAAGTATTTGGCCTAAAAATATCCATTCAGAGGGAGTATGTTTCATTATTATGGAAGCAAATAACTATCAAAAAGACAAGTATTCTTCATTGTAAATAAATCTGAAAAAATTTTTATTTGAACGTCTAACGAACATAGATTGCAGCAGCATTTGCTGCACAAGCCACTAGTCCATTATAAAAGCAATATTATTACTAGTACTTTTTATATTACTCACCGAAAAAGCGTAATGGTTTATCAACAGTAATCTCACTAGACGTTTTGATTTATCTAGAGAAAATCAAAACTAGAGTGGGATTTAATTGACTATTTCACGATTAGAAGAAAGTATACAAAGATTAGAAATAACAAAGTACTCCAATACAATAAAATATTAATTGACTTACGAAAATATAAAACTATCTTCAAATGTATCATTGTACCATCTCAACATTACAAATATTACGCTAGATGCATGCTAGATGGCAGTAGTGTGTTATGATTAGCTGTTATCTTGCTATCAGTTTTGCCAACTATGGAATCTTCATTGAACTCTGTAGAAGATTACTAGCAATGGCTTCTCGATCTAGATCACGATGGCAGTGTTAATGGTCAAGAAGGCTTTGTTGATTCAGTTTCATTTTTATTCAAACAGTTGCATTCCACTTCAATTATCCGAATCCCAGTAATCAACGTCACTTGACAGATGATTTTCAATAAATCTTAATATTAAACAATTTCTGATACGTGACTATCCATAATATCATATAGCAGAAGCTATAACAAACATAACCTAAATAATATAAACAAGTGTTAGGAAAGTTTTAATTAACGACGATGACATAAAAAATAAACATGAATAATTTTAAAAGGAATAATTATTGAATGTACAATTTTCAAATTTGAATGTTTTAGTGGTTGGTGGTTCAGTTGATGTTATATTGGACGTGTACTTAAAAGAAGTGGAACTCGTTGATTTAGGCCTACATGGCGTATTCTTGAGCTTATTCAGGATTTCCGAATGGTGCTATTCATTTATTTGTGAATAGGATTTCAGAGAAGATGAATAGCTATGACCAGTGACCTTTATTAATGCTTGTTCTTGAATGCCAATGCGAGTCATATTTGAAAGTGCTGTGCATCGACTGGAGTGGTTTGTATTTTTTTTTTTGTTCTTTTTGACGTCCAGACCAGCACAGTTTGAAATGTTGGCAAACAAATAAACAAATGCTAGGGACGCGATAAAATTAAACAAATGCTAGGGACGCGATAAAATTGTGCGATAAGCAGTCATGATTGGTTGAAATACGTCCTTTCGTATCGTTTTATTGGTCAAAAGTAGTGTGATGTAGTAAAAGTGTAATAGTTTAAATGAATGTTTAACCACAATACGCACACCACAGATGGCTTTTGATTTGACAAGGATATGAATGTAATGGTTAAACATAAACTGAAAACCACTGACAACAACACATTCCCTGTGGTACCCGATCTGTTCAAAGCAAAGGACTGTGTGTTTAATGTTTAAACACAACAGGCTTGCCAACATCTAATCACTGGTCAATCGAACAAAGGTGATTAATATAGCTACTTCGTCTCCGATTGAAATTGTAAATCGGCTATCCGCTACACAATTTTATAGTTCAACAATGATGATGATGATCATAATAATAATAATAAATAATAATAATAATAATAATAATAATAATAATATCATCAATGTTATGAAACTGTCAAATCCTGTGAATAATGGCAGACCTTAATATGTTTAAAATTGTCACATTCGCAACACATCTTATTTATAACCAACTAGTGGCTTGTGCAGCAAATGTTGCTGAAAACTAAGTTCCTTAGACGTTCAAATAAAAATTTTTTCAGATTTATTTTCAATGAAGAATACTTGTCTTTTTGATAGTAATTTGCTTCCATAATAATGAAACATATACTCCCTCTGAATGGATTTTTTTTAGGCCAAATACTTTTTCTTGAACCTATCCAACTTTAGTTTTTGAGTTTCAACGCGAAAACGCAAGTATCAATGTGAGGACAATAGCAGTAGCTATTTCAGGTCACTGTGGATTGTAGGCAAAAGTTAAAAAAATGTCAGGTTTGCTAAGCTTTCGAACAATAGCATTTTCGTATAGCTGCTGCATGTAGAACTTGAAATGTAGAGCGTAAAATCATTTTATCCTGCTAAGAGATCTTGCTGAAATTATCTGGAGACTATAAAATATTCTAGGCCTCTTATTTTATCAGTAAGTAATACCTTTTTATCTTTCCTTAGGAACTGTAATTTTTGCGCTCTCTCGAGCCAATACTGAAGACAATGACACATATCAATATCTACACTACACCGCCATTAAGTGTATGAAAAAGACCCAACCCGACTGGGTTAATAAGTATGATAATATTTGTTTTTTAATAACAATATTATTATCTTACTTAAGTTTTGTAGTTATATATAGTAGTCACTGGATAATTATAGAAATGAAGATCTAAATTAAGATATTCTCTACATTTACTTATATAACCTCAAAACGTTTCACTTTCATGCCATCAATATAGCATCAATATTATGTATAATTAATGAAAAATAGATGCATCATGATATTAACTATAATAATATTTAATTTCTAATGGTAATAATGTCATCAAACCACCTCAAGTTTCGTAGATTTGAATATCCAATACACAGCTGTACTCAGAAAATTATAGACTGCAGAATCAGTTTTTAATAACAAATTGAATTGAGCTCTAAATATGTCGGCAATCCTGCAGGTCATGGCCTTCGTGTAATAGCCTATTGTTTATTGTAGTGTGTGTTTTGTTCTGAAATTCAATCAAGTTGGCCGTGATTCAATAAGTTAGTTCTCAAAATTAACAACAGATGGATTTCGGAAAATAGGAAAATTACGTAGGAAAATTGACATTTCACTGAAAACTACTACTTTTCCGAAAAACTTTGGATGCCAGGCGTGAAAATGAGGGGTCACTCATTAAAATCCGTTCAGCCGTTTTCCCGTAATTTCCATTACCAGTTCAAATTATATATATAGATGTCTTTCGATCATTGCCATTGGAACACAAGATACCACACTCCAAGACATTTTGCAGCATTTGCTTTTCAAAACTATCCATTTTGTATTACACATACAAATCCTAACAATGCAATCAAAATAAACAGATGAACGTTGCTATGACATTAAATTTCCTTTGCATCAGTGCATATGCCCTCAATAAAAATAGCTACAACAAACTTCAATAAAATAAAATAAAAGTCGACAATTTAGTCGCGGTCTTGAAAAAATTAGTACAGTATATACACCACGGGATCGAAACACATTTTCCCCTCAGTATATTTGTAGCCCTCGGGCTCCAATTATGTACCTGGCTGAAAATTATGTGTTTCTCTCCCTTAATGTGTAATATATACTATTATGCACGGTTCAGGGAAATTAAACCTGGCTACTAGTTAGAATAACTCAGTGGCGTCACACAAGTAGCGTGTCGTAATTTAACGGCAAAAGAGAGTAGGTACTTGAGACTTCATTTCCATCAAATCGATTTTTTATAGCTCGCTTACTTTATCCTTCAACTTCGTGTAATGAGAAAATAAAGAAAATTGGAGGAAGAAATAAAGTATATACTCGTTGAGTCTGAGGTCGTTACAAATGTTGCACCCCACTGTACTGAGAAGCATATTGCAGTTCAACATAGTCGAAGAAGTAACAATATGGGTCAAACATAGTTTTCTTACACCGCAATTAAAAAAGCCAATAACAGACCATTGAATGCATTGCAAGACGTTAGCTGGATTGTATGGAGAGAAATCTTTTCTCTAGAAACATGTATGACCTATCTGTCAACTCTAAATACCGCAAAGGAAGAATTATAAGCAAAGTAGGGCAAGCAGCCATTAAAAGTGTTGTGATTGGCATGAGACGCTATCTATTAGAGTTGTCTCTGGTGGAAGTCCTAGAAGTAATGTTGCCAACTTTTGAAAAGTTGTAGCATAGTTACAGGAGGGAACTCTCGTGTCCTGTTACTTAACCATCCCATTATCTAACTAAATCTAACCTTGTCACAGTCCTCTTCCCCATGTGCTTTTGGTCCAGGGAAAATATTCGTCTTTATTTAGCCTACTGAAGATTGTATAGAAGAAAATGTGCATTGTGAATATCACCAGGTCTGCAGTACTCGCTTCTCATTGGTTACGCTAACCCTAGATCATATAAGTAACCAGATAGGTCGGCCTTATAGGGTTTGAAGTTAACAACTTTTGTCAGGTTTACTGCGCTGCCATCTAGTTGTTACATAACGAGTCACGTCACAATTCCCATTTGAATTGCATTAGCGACTGTACTGCCGTCTCGTGTTCGTTTACGGCGGACGGGTGGCGATCCTGGCGGTTGTTCTCTTCAAAGTGCTGCTGATTTTAACACAACGATGAGTTATCTGTTACATATATGATTTAGGCGCTAACAGACGAATTTTTCGTTCGTCGTAGCTTTCATGGGTGAGGCAAAAAAAGAACAAGGGGAACAGAAAGGAAACAAGAGCAGCAAGGCGAAGACAAGGGAAATTGAAGAAGGGGAGTATAAAGAAAACAAAGCACAGACAAGGAAAACAAGATGGAGTAAAGAAAAATATGATTAAGGTAAGGCAAGGAGAAGAAGTGGAACACAAAGAGAACTAGAGTAATGATAGGAGGGGAAGAGAACAAGACAAATACATGACAACTATGGAGAACGGTGAGAAAATAACAAGAACAAGGGGAACAAGGGAAATGTAAGAATAGCAAGGAGAACAATGGGAACGAAAGAAAAAGGGAAATACAAGGAGAAAGAGGGGAAGACAAGGAGAACAATGGGAACGAAAGAACAAGGGAAATACAAGGAGAAAGAGGGGAAGACAAGGAGAACAATGGGAACGAAAGAACAAGGGAAATACAAGGAGAAAGAGGGGGAAGAAGACAAGGAGGACAATGGGAACAATGGGAAGGAAAGAACAAGGAAAATACAAGGAGAAAGAGGGGAAGACAAGGAGGACAATGGGAAGAAAGAACAAGGAAAATACAAGGAGAAAGGGGGAAGACAAGGAGGACAATGGGAAGGAAAGAACAAGGAAAATACAAGGAGAAAGGGGGAAGACAAGGAGGACAATGGGAACGAAAGAACAAGGAAAATACAAGGAGAAAGGGGGCAAGACAAGGAGGACAATGGGAACGAAAGAACAAGGAAAATACAAGGAGAAAGGGGGAAGACAAGGAGGACAATGGGAACGAAAGAACAAGGAAAATACAAGGAGAAAGGGGGCAAGACAAGGAGGACAATGGGAACGAAAGAACAAGGAAAATACAAGGAGAAAGGGGGAAGACAAGGAGGACAATGGGAACGAAAGAACAAGGAAAATACAAGGAGAAAGGGGGAAGACAAGGAGGACAATGGGAACGAAAGAACAAGGAAAATACAAGGAGAAAGGGGGGAAGACAAGGAGGACAATGGGAACGAAAGAACAAGGAAAATACAAGGAGAAAGGGGGAAGACAAGGAGGACAATGGGAACGAAAGAACAAGGAAAATACAAGGAGAAAGGGGGCAAGACAAGGAGGACAATGGGAACGAAAGAACAAGGAAAATACAAGGAGAAAGGGGGCAAGACAAGGAGGACAATGGGAACGAAAGAACAAGGAAAATACAAGGAGAAAGGGGGAAGACAAGGAGGACAATGGGAACGAAAGAACAAGGAAAATACAAGGAGAAAGGGGGGAAGACAAGGAGGACAATGGGAACGAAAGAACAAGGAAAATACAAGGAGAAAGGGGGAAGACAAGGAGGACAATGGGAACGAAAGAACAAGGAAAATACAAGGAGAAAGGGGGAAGACAAGGAGGACAATGGGAACGAAAGAACAAGGAAAATACAAGGAGAAAGGGGGAAGACAAGGAGGACAATGGGAACGAAAGAACAAGGAAAATACAAGAGAAAGGGGGGAAGACAAGGAGGACAATGGGAACGAAAGAACAAGAAAATACAAGGAGAAAGAGGGGAAGACAAGGAGGACAATGGGAACGAAAGAACAAGGAAAATACAAGGAGAAAAGGGGAAGACAAGGAGGACAATGGGAACGAAAGAACAAGGAAAAAATACAAGGAGAAAGAGGAGAAGACAAGGAGAAACAATGGGAAGAAAGAACAAGGAAAATACAAGGAGAAAGAGGGGAAGACAAGGAGAACAATGGGAACGAAAGAACAAGGAAAATACAAGGAGAAAAGGGGAAGACAAGGAGGACAATGGGAACGAAAGAACAAGGAAAATACAAGGAGAAAGGGGGAAGACAAGGAGGACAATGGGAACGAAAGAACAAGGAAAATACAAGGAGAAAGAGGGGAAGACAAGGAGGACAATGGGAACGAAAGAACAAGGAAATACAAGGAGAAAGGGGGAAGACAAGGAGAACAATGGGAATGGGAACGAAAGAACAAGGAAAATACAAGGAGAAAGGGGGAAGACAAGGAGGACAATGGGAACGAAAGAACAAGGAAAATACAAGGAGAAAGGGGGAAGACAAGGAGGACAATGGGAACGAAAGAACAAGGAAAATACAAGGAGAAAGGGGGAAGACAAGGAGGACAATGGGAACGAAAGAACAAGGAAAATACAAGGAGAAAGGGGGAAGACAAGGAGGACAATGGGAACGAAAGAACAAGGAAAATACAAAGAGAAAGGGGGAAGACAAGGAGGACAATGGGAACGAAAGAACAAGGAAAATACAAGGAGAAAGAGGGAAGACAAGGAGGACAATGGGAACGAAAGAACAAGGAAAATACAAGGAGAAAGGGGGAAGACAAGGAGGACAATGGGAACGAAAGAACAAGGAAAATACAAGGAGAAAGGGGGAAGACAAGGAGGACAATGGGAACGAAAGAACAAGGAAAATACAAGGAGAAAGGGGGCAAGACAAGACAAGGAGGACAATGGGAACGAAAGAACAAGGAAAATACAAGGAGAAAGGGGGAAGACAAGGAGGACAATGGGAACGAAAGAACAAGGAAAATACAAGGAGAAAGGGGGCAAGACAAGGAGGACAATGGGAACGAAAGAACAAGGAAAATACAAGGAGAAAGGGGGAAGACAAGGAGGACAATGGGAACGAAAGAACAAGGAATATACAAGGAGAAAGGGGGAAGACAAGGAGGACAATGGGAACGAAAGAACAAGGAAAATACAAGGAGAAAGGAGGCAAGACAAGGACAATGGGAACGAAAGAACAAGGAAAATACAATGAGAAAGGGGGAAGACAAGGAGGACAATGGGAACGAAAGAACAAGGAAAATACAAGGAGAAAGAGGGGAAGACAAGGAGAACAATGGGAACGAAAGAACAAGGAAATACAAGGAGAAAGAGGGGAAGATAAGGAGAACAAGGTAGCAGGTTGCATTTTTGTAGGACAGTCAGTTGTCAAGTTATCGCCATACACAGAGAGGAGAACAAAATTCTATGTGCAAAATTGTGTTGCTCTACGAAGCAAGACTAGGCGTTTTCTGGATCCACTGTCCTTGGATTGGAACCCGAGGGAAACTAAGTTTTAAGGGCCATAAGATAATTGGGATGACTTATTGCAGGAGAGAAATGCAACTGCGAAGACCACGGCGTATAGTATTTTTTCTTCGGAAGAAGAGAGTTCGAGGGGAAATGTAACGGACATTTCTCACCCTAGTGCAGCCGTGGCGTAAATGCGACTCACGAGCACATTGCGGCTCGCAATGATAGCTTTGCATTTCCTTTGATTCCTACCTCCCACAACCCCCACCCTCTCACTCACTGGAGTCAAACTCCGTTCCATTTGTATTTGTCTCTGACCTGCGAGTGGCGTATCGTCGCAATGTCTCTCTCGAAACTTATACCTCTACAAAAACGAAAGTTTCAAGTAGGATGGAAGGATGCATTTTTGCTGCCAATATGATGAGACTATTAAATGTATGATTTGTTCACAAGTATTTCGAGGAAAATGGTTGTGTAACATAAAACGGAATTATAAGTTACTACATGTTACTGATGAAACATTAAAAGGTTAAGTGTTGTCATCATCATCATCATCATCATCATCATCATCATCATCTCTGTCCGTCGATCCTTTTTCAGCAGATGTACGAATCAATTTAAACTCACAGATTTACAATGTGATGTCAAATGAAAGCTAGATGTAAGGACTTGACAAATGTTGAACTTTTCAAATCTTTGCCAAAAATAAATATCCGAAGCTTCGTTCTTTCGCTTGCTCTGTTGAAGCCACGTTCGCTACAACTTACGTTTGTGAAAATTATTTTCAACAATGAAAACAGTAAAAACCACGACTGACAGACAAATACCTTCGTGATCAACTACGACTGGCAGTAAGTGACATAATTCCTGATTTTGAAACTCTGTCGCAGAGACATTCTGAAGACAGTTAATTTTAGGTTGTGATAATGTGTCTTATGTTTTCTTGTTCATTTCTTTCTTCGTTACACGTACTACAAATTAGTTTGTAGCCTTGTACTGTATAAAATTATATTTAAGTGCTTGACGTAAGGAAAATGAAAAACCGTTAATAAATCAGACATTTGCTTCACTTCCCCTTCGGGTGTCCGCCTCCCTCCATAGGTGTTATGCATGTTGCAGGTTACACAGTGGCTCGGCGCACGATTACATTCTCGCCACGGCTGCCCTAGTCCATATTCAATTGTATAATGGACCTGCGTTATGTATCGCATTCTTCACCATTATAACCATCCATTCACCTACAACAAGAATCAGGTTTCCTTCTCGGCAGAGAAAGAGAAATTCATTTTGTCCAGCTCGGACGGGTGTGTGTCTTAAACACATAACAGATTTCCGCTACATGTTATGTCTAATATTTGTTCGCAACTCTGAAACATATTTTTGAGCTAGTCTTAAATCCTCTGCTAGAAACAACTCCGTTGCTTTGAACACAGACCTGCAGTTACGAAGGCACGCTGCAGAATACCTGCAGAGGGACGGGACGAGCGAGCAACTGGAGATTCGATATCAGCAATTTCCGATCCAAAATATTTGAAAACACACACAAAAGAAGAAACCGGAGAAAATGGTGGTGGTAACATGCGCTATCGGCAAAACGCAGTTCAATATGTTGCCCAACTATTTTTTTTCTCCAATATCCAGTCTCCCCGTCGAGCACAGCTCCCTTTGAGCGCATGAGTGAGGCAACGAAAAGGCAGCCGCGCTTATTGTAATATTACACCAAATCTTCTTACGTCATTTCTCACAGGATTTGTATAGTCTAGTCGATGCATGTCATGTTGACGTCTATTGTGCGCGAGGAGAACAATAATCTCTCTTAGTCGGTGCATTTACGAAGAAGCAGAATAACTTTTATTTGTTACTGTCGATAGACGTTAAGAAAATTGATCACGTCGTAGACATATTTATTCAACAATTATTCAAGCGAACCTTCAATTATTAATATAGGTGTTCCACAAAGCACAGTTCTAGGCTCTATTTTATTTTTAATACATATAATGACTTATTAAAATCGACTTACAACAATACAATGGTGTTCACTATTCTTATCAGATGACACAGTTTTACTTTTTGGTGGAAAAACCTGGTTTGATGCATATAATAATTCAAATAATGGACTTAAATTAATAAACATATGGTTTGACATAAATTACCTTTATATCAACGACAGTAAAACCATAATTGAGGGGCGTTTTCACAAAACTCGTTATCTACAAAATCTTCCTTTTTTCAAGACAACTCTTTTCTAAAATACACAACTGTAGATACCGAGTTTTGAAAAATCTCTTTTACTTCAAGATCAATTTACTGATATACTTACCAACTTTAGCTTAATTCTGATAGCACCATTGGATTCTCCTGACCCACAAACTTAAGGATACGCTAAAATATCAAAATTGAAAAAAAAAAATAGATAACGAGTTTTGTGAAAACGCCCCTCAATTATTCCATTCTCATTATCTGAAAAATGTAACAAACCTCCTACATCTATATTAAGTATTAAATTACATAATTCTGATTGTTGTCTTATACAGTGTAAATTTCCGGTTATTAAGGAGTCGTCTGAAGTTAAATATTTAGGCATAAGTTTCGATAAACATTTAAAATGGAACCAACATGTTAATTAACTTTGTAATAAATTACGTAAAATAATATATTATTTTGTTTTATTGAGGAATTACTTGTCAATAAGTTTATTACGCACAATATATTTAACTTTATTTCAATCGGTAATCATGTATGGAATTATAGGATGGGGTAGCTCATTTAAATGCAATTTTAATCCACTTTATTTATTACAGAAGAAAATAATTAAAATATGTATTCAAAAACCTATTGATTTTCCATCTCAAAAATTGTTTTTAGACATTAATGTACTTGACATAAAACAAATTTATTATATTCATACGTAAAAATCGAAATAATTTTGAATTGTATTTTCATAGTTATGAAACAAAAGGTATGAATTCTTTAACATTGTTTGAACCAAAATGCAACACTGTTACAGTATTTAATCATAGTAGTAAATTAGGCCCAAGAATATAAAACAAATTTATATTTAAATATCCTAATCTTGTCAATTCTAATAGTTCTAGTATTAAATTTAAAAAGTTATGTACGGATTTTATAAAAATTGAAAAATTGTAAATTTGAATTTATATATTCTAATTGCATAGTAGATATAAGACAAATTGTAATTCACGAAAAACTCTTTCAGGGACGAGCTAAAGTTTTTCTGTCAGCTAGGTAGGTAGGTAGGTAGGTAGATAGGTAGGTGGACGGACGGACGGACGGACGGACCGACAGACAGACAGACAGACAGACAGACAGACAGACAGACAGACAGACAGACAGACAGACAGACAGACAGATAGATAGATAGATAGATAGATAGATAGATAGATAGATAGATAGATAGATAGATAGATAGATAGATAGATAGATAGATAGTGTGACTAAAGTTGAAATATGAATAGAGATAAAAATAATTTCAGCTTCTGAGAATGTGGCGTTGTCAAGAAAATTTTTAGAATTTGAAAAGCGCGATGGTATTTGAAATCTTCGACGCTTTTGAAGTACTCTCTGGTTCCATTTTCTGTCTCTTTCATTGATTACACTGAACAACAATAATTATGCTCCGACTTAAAACAATGTTTCCCTTATCGTTTAATGTGCGCTGAATCCGAAATTGCATCTCTTTTCTTCGTATCACGTAAGGCTTTTAAGGTATATATTATAATTTCAATCTTCTATGAGGAATTGGAACAGACTTTTGATCAGTTACCTAGATATCACATGAAAATTTTATTGGGGGATTTCAATGCTAAAGTAGGACGGGAGGATATTTTTAAACCGACTATTGGAAAAGAGAGTCTACACATATCTAGTAATGACAATGGAGTTAGGTTAGTCAACTTTGCCACTTAAAAAAATACTGAAAGTTAGAATTTATTAAACAGTTATATTACCGGTTGTTCTGTATGGTTGTGAAACTTGGACTCTCACTTTGAGAGAGGAACACAGATTAAGGGTGTTTGAGAATAAACTGTTTAGGAAAATATTTGGGGCTAAGAGGGATGAAGTTACAAGAGAATGGAGAAAGTTACACAACGCAGAACTGCACGCATTGTATTCTTCACCTGACATAATTAGGAACATTAAATCCAGACGTTTGAGATGGGCAGGGCGTGTAGCACGTATGGGCGAATCCAGAAATGCATATAGAGTGTTAGTTGGGAGGCCGGAGGAAAAAGACCTTTAGGGAGGCGAGACGTAGTTGGGAAAATAATATTAAAATGGATTTGGGGGAGGTGGGATATGATGATAGAGGATGGATTAATCTTGCACAGGATAGGGACCAATGGAGGGCTTATGTGAGGGCGGCAGTGAACCTCCGGGTTCCTTAAAAGCCTGTAAGTATTATAATTTCAATTTTCAATAAGTACTTTCCCAGGAAACATCTCGTGCGGTTGGGGGTTGTAAACTAAAACAAAAGGTAATGCATTTTATGAGTTTATAACACATTTTCAGTTTATTATGGTTGTTGGCATGTTCTTTTGTACTCTAATAATTAAACAGATTTTGGTCCCGACTATTCAGTAAATTTCATAACAGTTCAAAGTGAGGTCTACGCAATGAAAAGTTTATCAGTTTGAGTGAAGGAAAATTAAAAGGAAGGATTTTCATCGGTTCAAAAATTAGCAAAATTATGGCTAATTCTTTGTGAGAGGGAAAACTTTCCGTTACAGAAAAATTTGCATAGCATGCTTTCAAAGCAAATTTCCTTAGAAATTCTAGGGCAGACAACTACATCGAAGTTAGGAAACCATGTTAAGTACATATGAGAAACTTGGGTATAATATGTTCCTCAAAATACACTTTTACATTCTCATTTGGATTTCTTTCCTCCTAACCTTGGTCCGCAGAAGTTACAGTTAGCTTATAGTTTTTGTCTACAAAGTTTGATTATATTTCTATAAGAGCAATTGCCCCGTTACAGTGGTGCATTTAGACAAAATTAATAATTGCTCTCCTATATAATACATTTTTATGGAACTTTGTGCAACAATTAGGGATACAGATGTAATCAGAGTTTGTACACAAAAAATATACAGAGTGTTTCCGAGATGGTGTTACAAACTTTCAGGGATGATGGCGAAGGGCACATGTATCAATTTGAGATAAGGAACCATGGTCAGGAAATGACTGAGTCGAAAGTTATAAGCAAAAATATTTGTGTGGAAATGGAATTGTAATTTGGCACCATGTGCCCTTTCCTTAACCTCTGCAACAGTCGTGGAAAGATGGTATGGATGTCACCTACGTGGGTACTTGCACGATACAATCTGTGAGCTTGTCTACTGTTCCCATTGGCTCATCCGTATTCAAAATCAGGTCTGCTTATTCCGCTCTCGTGTACTCCTCCATTTCACTAGGACTGATCGACTGGACACTGCAACTTGTACACATACACTGCTGTCTACAGACGTGCATATCAGGACCGACCATGTCCGTTACACATTACGCTATCTGCATTGCTTTAGTGTAGTTTCCTGTCCCCACCCCTCAGACAGCGCACTGAATGGAATACTGTAAGTAGACAACGTAAACAACGTCAGATGAATACAGTATGTGTAAGATGTACAGATAAATACACATAAATAAGGTGTACAGAGGAATAAAATTATTTAATTTCCACAGAACTATTTTCCCTTGTAACTTTCGACTCGGTCATTTCCGGACCAGGGTTCCTTATCTCAAATTGATACATGTGCCCTTCGCCATCATCCCTGATAGTTTGTAACACCACCTCGGAAACACTCTGTATACTATATGCTACCTGTAACTCCTAAAAGAGTTTCGTAAAAATCTGTTATGTTGGAGAGACGTTGTTAATTTTGTGTGAATGCGCCCCCTATAAAGGGGTAGTTTCTCTAATGGAACTGTAAATAGAGTTTGTACACAAAAATATATGATACCTGTAACTTGTGTACAATGTTTCATAAAAACCTGTTAGATAGGAGAGAAGTTATTAATTTGGTCTAAATTGACCCTTGTCTTACATAAATGTAATCAGTAGGGCTAGGATTTTGATGAAATTGCGTCTTTTTTCTAGCAAGCCAGAAACATAGCCGCTTTAGTATTTATATGTTATGTGATAAACTGAGTATTTTAAGACATATTTGTTAGGGCATTTTTTTTTTTTGGACTTTTGCCGGTTTCAACTCATAAGAGCATCTTTTGAGTTATTCGGACATTTTTGAGGCATTTTCATTTGATTTTGGCCACAAATCCCCATTATTAGTAAAAAATAATGTTTATTTCCTTTGATATTTTGTCTACATATTTTGTCCATTAATACCCTTTATTTTTTACTTGGTTATTTAACGACGCTCTATCAACTACGAGGTTATTTAGCGTCGATGGAGTTGGTGATAGTGTTATGTCATTTGACGAGATGAGGCCGAGGATTCGCCATAGATTACCTGACATTTGCTTTACGGTTGGGAAAAACCTCGGAAAAAACCCAACCAGATAATCAGCCCCAGCGGGAATCGAACCCGCGCCCGAGCGCAACTCCTGATCACTAGGCAAGCGCCTTAACCGACCGAGCTACGCCGGTGGCTAATACCCATTATTTTGTATCATATTTTAATCGTTTTTCTACACAAATATTGCCATTTTAACGTAGTACACCCCATGTAATGGATCAGTCCAACCACCCCTTCAATATAGACTCCTCTGTACCTGCTAATTCCGTATAAGTTATAGGCTACATGGAAACAACATCAGGTAAAATAATTAATTAAAGTGAATCACTTAGAAAAAATTATGTAAAATTGAATAAACTTAAATGTTGGTACTAGAATTTAATTTAATTACTAGTCTAAATATTAATTAGCACTTTTCCTACTAGGCCTAAGCCAATTTTAGAATGTAAGATCAATTTTTTTTTTTACAAATATAAATGACACTCGGGAGGAAATTAAACGCAGAATAAATATGGGAAATGCCTGTTATTATTCGGTTGAGAAGCTTTTATCATCCAGTCTGCTGTCAAAAAGTCTGAAAGTTAGAATTTATAAAACAGTTATATTACCGGTTGTTCTGTATGGTTGTGAAACTTGGACTCTCACTTTGAGAGAGCAACAGAGATTAAGGGTGTTTGAGAATAAGGTTCTTAGGAAAATATTTGGGGCTAAGAGGGATGAAATTACAGGAGAATGGAGAAAGTTACACAACGCAGAGCTGCACGCATTGTATACTTCACCTGACATAATTAGGAACATAAAATCCAGACGTTTGAGATGGGCAGGACATGTAGCACGTATGGGCGAATCCAGAAATGCATATAGAGTGTTAGTTGGGAGGCCGGAGGGAAAAAGACCTTTGGGGAGGCCGAGACGTAGATGGGAAGATAATATTAAAATGGATTTGTGGGAGGTAGGATATGATGGTAGAGACTGGATTAATCTTGCTCAGGATAGGGACCAATGGCGGGCTTATGTGAGGGTGGCAATGAACCTACGGGTTCTTTAAAAGCCAATGAGTAAGATCAATTTTTAGGGCATTTTAAGGACATTTTTGAAAGATTTTTAGGTCATAAATGCATTGTTTTAGGACATTTTTTAATGATTTATAGGTCATCCAAATCCTAGCTCTAGTAATCAGAGTTCTTACACAAGAAATATGTGCTATGTATAGGGCTGTACAAAGTTTCATAACAATCCACTAGAATGCAGCTAGATTTGTATTTTTGAACATTGTGAGTGCCGTCAAAGAACCGCTATTCACAACCCGGGCGAGCACGACATGGAAGTAGTGACTGTCACCATGAAGAATGCTTAAGGTTGAGTAACTGTGGCGGTGGCATGGCACTCCAGCCGGAAGAAAGGGAACTATACTAATGTCGCAACACTCTTTTTTAGTGGGAAAGAATTTTCGTTTGATTCCATTTTAATGCACTCACTTCCTTTGTACACAGTACGTGAGTCAGGACCGAAACGAGGGCACGAACCGTCCAGTGGACGACATGAAAACACGATTACGGAGACTGCAAGAGGAATTCCTGCAGGTGCGCAAACTGTGGTCCGCATCATCAGCCAGTGCTTAAACTTAATAGGTTAAGGAAAAACCCCAGAAAAAATCTCTATCAGGTAAATTGTCCCAACAAGGATTTGAACCTCGACCCGCTCGTTTTACGGTCAGATATGCTAACCATTACTCCACAGCGCTGTATTACTTACATTCTTCCGCGCGTGCAAAGGTAGGTGATTACTGTTAGTATGTAGAGAACAGAGACAGGCAAAATGTCGATCAGGCTTGCCCATGACTGTTCACGTCCGTGAGCGGGCTTACGCTTCGTATCGTTCGCCCGCCTGCAACCTTCCCTCACAAGCAGGCAGGCAGTGTGGTTGCACGTGACTCCCAAACAGTCCTAAGAGTGACCCGAAAGGACTCTTGGGTTCCACCGACCTGCGACAGACTGCTGCTTTCAGATGCATGATAAATATGAACCAAGTCATTCAAACCTGACAAGAAGCCTATAGATATAGACAAACTACAGTACTGAAAACTTAATTTGTTGTCTTCTGAAACGTACCGTTAATAAAGACAAAGAAAACTATTTCTCATCAACATAATATCCATTAAATGCCAACAGTTATTATAAATTACTTCTACTTTCCTTTTCATCGTAGTAATATAAATTTAATGCAAACCATTCAAACTTTCAGCTTCATAAATAAAAAGAAATCTGTCCCTCACAAGTTAAATGGCAAATCAATATTCTGAAGAACGAAAAACTTTTATACATATTACAGTATTCATGAGGCTTTTAATTGTTGATAAGGAAAAAGTTAAAATGAAATATTTTTCTATAATAGTTGTTGATATTCATAATAATTGTTACCAATATCTTTTCAACATATCTCCTCTCCTCTCTCCTCTCCTCTCCTCTCCTCTCCTCTCCTCTCTCTCATCTCATCTCCCTCCCCTCCCCCCTCCCCCTCCCTTCCCTCCTCTCTTCTCTTCTCTTCTCTTCTCTTCTCTTCTCTTCTCTTCTCTTCTCTTCTCTTCTCTTCTCTTCTCTTCTCTTCTCTTCTCTTCTCTTCTCTTCTCTTCTCTTCTCTTCTCTTCTCTTCTCTTCTCTTCTCTTCTCAACTAGTCACAAGTTACGAAATGTTACTATTTTGTGGAATCAGATACACTTTGCAGGAATATGAAATGTATAATATTGTCTTATTACTTTATGAATTCTATAGCGCAATAAATCGTAAAACTGTGTTTCTTTAATCAAGAATTATCTGCCGTGTTGGACCATAAGATAAAGATTTTTTGAAGCGACTAAATAGCCAACGAACTTAGGTTTCAAACTAGTACTGTTTCATCTTAACCAGCGCAGACTGGCTTCCGTGAATGCAAGTCACTCTACCTTATAATACGAGCAAACAGGCAGGCTTTCTTGGGTCCCGCCTGGACTGAACCTATAAAACCCGGGCTCAATGGGTTCAGTCTTAGAAGTTAACTTGCTTTGTAGCGTCACCGGAACCCAAACCTGACGGCAAGCAGGTACGGGCGTAAGTCTTGTCTGATTTGCCGGTCTGTACAGAAGACAGGTATAGCCATTTCAAACAGGGAACTTACTTTAGATAAACCTTATGTACTGTATGCGTCACACCGGGTTGTGATTCCACCCTCTTCTTTGATAGCGGAATGAGAGGCGCTGCCCCACACTTTTGTTAATCCCCTGTAGTGCATATTCTCTAGTAAAATTTCTGTATCGACTTCTGTTACGTGCAGTAGGTGAGCCACGAGCCAGCCCGTTACAAGCGGATATCTTGAGGCAGTGCGAGCACAGCAGCAAATAAGGCTCTGTGGCTAATAAAACGCTTCCCTTCTTCATGATGCTTCCGCTTATCATATTTAATTATGCAACTTATAGAACACATCTGAATAAAATTCAATGTCGTATCATCATCATCATCATCATCATCAAAATCGTCATCCTTTTATCATCATTACTAGAGCCCGGATGTTTAGGCATTTACATATAACAGTTCAAATAGGCAGGAAAAAAAGGAAATAAAACGTAAAAAGGGCACTATAATCTTTGAAAAAGGCATTAATATATTTTAGCAATAAATTTAAATTATATCAACATAACTCACATATTTACTTCGTAAATGACACATGTTCACTTATAAATTACTTTCTTTCGTGATTAACTGTCTTTTCACAAACCTTAAATAACAAAAGTGTTCCATCGGTTGAAAACACATGGGCACCAAATTCACTAACGTAAGCATGAAGTTTACTTTTCAATTGTTTACTGAATTTACGCATTCTAGCTAACCGATCTTATAACTTCTGTCACCCGACAATAACTGACTGCAGCGCTGCCAAACTGTAAGGAACATGGGAGGAGTGATAGTAGGAGGAAGAATAAAGTGCATAAGATTTGCTGATGATATGGCGTTGTTAGCAGAAGAGGAGATGATACTAAGGGATATGCTACTGGAGCTAAATGACAGCTGTGAGCAGTATGGATGAAGATAAATGCAAACAAGACGAAGACCATGGTTGTGGAAAGAAAAATAAAGAAGGTAAACTTACGAATTCTAAATGAGGCAGTAGAGCAAGTGGACAGCTTCAAATACTTGGGGTGTACTACAAGAAGTAACATGAGCTGCTGCCAGGAAGTCAAAAGGATAGCAATGACCAAGGAAGCTTTTAATAGAAAAAGGAGCGTCTTCTGCGGACCTCTGGGAAAATAACTAAGGAAGAGACTAGTGAAGTACTTTGTATGGAGTGTGGCATTGCATGAGGCAGAAACATGGACATTACAACGGAATTAAGAGAAATGAATAGAAGGATTTGAAGTATGGATATATGGAGAAGAATGGAACGTGTGACGTGGACAGATAGAATTAGAAACGAAGTTGTGTTGGAAAGAGTGGATGGAGGAAGAATGATGCTGAAACTGATCAGAGAAAAAGGAACTGGTTGGGTTACTTGCTGAGAAGAAACTGCCTACTGAAGGATGCACTGGAAGGAATGGTCAACGATAGAAGAGTTCGGGGCACACTGAGAGGAAGGAAGGAAGGAATAGGAAAGATTGACAATGGTGGGTTTGCAGTGAAAGACCTGCCCATGGGCAGAAAACTTCTGTATGTACCTGAATGTATAGAAATTCGTATGCAAAATTATTTTGATGGGAAATTATCGCCTATAGTTGCAAACAGCAATGTATAAGCTCTGTAAGGCTGGTTGAGTGGAAGAGAAGGCCTTATGGCCTTAACTCTGCCAGCAAAAATAAAATTTTATTATTATTATTATTATTATCATTATTATTATTATTATTATTATTATTATTATTATTATTATTACTGGCTTTTAAGGAACCCGGAGGTTCATTGCCGCCCTCACATAAGCACGCCATCGGTCCCTATCCTGAGCAAGATTAATCCATTCTCTATCATCATATCCCACCTCCCTCAAATCCATTTTAATATTATCTTCCCACCTACGCCTCGACCTCCCTAAAGGTCTTTTTCCCTCCGGCCTCCCAACTAACACTCTATATGCATTTCTGGATTCGCCCATACCTGTTACATGCCCTGCCCATCTCAAACGTCTGGATTTAATGTTCCTAATTATGTCAGGTGAAGAATACAATGCGTGCAGTTCTGTGTTATGTAACTTTCTCCATTCTCCTGTAACTTCATCCCTCTCAGCCCCAAATATTTTCCTAAGCACCTTATTCTCTAAAACCTTAACCTATGTGCCCTCTCTCAAAGTGAGAGTCCAAATTTCACAACCATACAGAACAACCGGTAATATAACTGTTTTATAAATTCTAACTTTCAGACTTTTTGACAGCAGACTGGATGATAAAAGCTTTTCAACCGAATAATAACAGGCATTATTATTATTATTATTATTATTGTTATTATTATTATTATTATTATTATTATTATTATTATTATTATTATTATTATTATTATTATTATTATAAGCAGAAAGGGGTTCTTCTCCGCATGAGCATGTTCCACTGTTAATAATAATCGAAAATGTGGGCCTAATTTTGATTAAGATTTTCGATTATCCGCCAATTTCTGTTCTCTGATCTTTCTCCTTCCCTGTTGGTCGGAGCGTCGCTTTGTAGCGTTCGCTCTAGGGCAGAAAAAAACTGAATCTGTCCGACAGTGTCAGAGTTAAGTGACGCTCGTTGTTACTAACGGTATTCCACTAGCCAATCAGAAACTCATACGTCACACATAAACAAAATTGATGTAAAAAGTCACAATAGCCGCGCAACTTGTAACGTTGCGTGTAGCGCAGCCTGTCGGGAAGAGAGCACACCATTATAATCACTCCTCATTGTTAATTTCTGTATGAACTGCTGCCTATGGGCCGGGCGCTGCCAACCTGACAATGATATAATGCCCCGTGCAGTTGAAATATGTGGACAGAGTATCTTGTGGGAGGGAAGGGAGGGCGAACATATATTTCGTACTACCTGTCATGTCCAGAAATGTTGAACTCTGGACTCGGACATCGTATGGAACATTAGCTGTAACATGTTGCTACACACGCGCGCTTCGCTCAAGAGTGGCCTACAGGACCAGCCTGACTTCACTTCAGGTGCTTCTGGCCACACGGCTCACGTCAGCTGATTTCCTGATCCAAGATAGTGCTTAGAATAAGAGTAGTGTGGTGACTAAGGAGCGCATTCCTATGTAACTAAATATTATATTTGCGTGTGATAAAACACAATTAACAAAGTTAAAACTTCTGAACATGAAGCTTCAAGTTTAAAACCCGAATTTTATTTCACATGTTCAAAATTTAAAATTTAGCGATGGATATAGACTAATAATACACAGTGAAAATTGTTTAGATCCCAAAAGTTGTAAATGTTCACCATTGAAAGAAGCCACGTATGTCAAATATCTGGGTATCATTATTGATCAGAATTTAAAATGGCCTCATCACATTACTTATCTTTGTAAGAGGCTTCGTAAAACAATTTATAAATTCGTTAATCTTCGATGCTACTTACCCATTAGAGTTCTACGAAATGTTTATTTGGCCATTATTCAGTCTATCATTCAATATGGTATAATTGTTTGGGGTGGAAGTACAAAAATTAATCTTAGTCCGTTAAATTTACTACAAAAACGAATAATTAAAATTTGTTTGCAGAAACGTTAGTAGAACCTAAATGTCTCACATCTGCTGGTCTGAAGCATAGCATTAATTTTTGCCCTCGGTTGTACAATGCTTTAACTAAATTACACCCAGAACTTCTAACATGTAACCCACTAACATATAACAAGAAAATTAGAAACCTGTTAATATCTTCAATTTGATTAAATAAATTTATATCCTATGTGTATAAATTAATCAAGCTATAATATATTTGTATTCTATAATTTTGAAATAAATATATAAATATATATGTGTATATATATAGTCTTACTTTTCACGTACGATATTATTCTTCTATAGTGTTAATATTATATTATATAATTCCATTGCCGCTGCAATTTTAGTTCCTATTTTATTTTACTTATTTATTTTTATTATTTTTTTCTATATTTCTCTTATATTAATATTGTATTATATAATTTCTGTAACTGTAATTTTAATTTTATTTCCTACTTTATTTTATTTTATATTCTCTTACAGGCCTATTAATATTATATCTGAACTGCGACCGAACACGAGCGCTGCTCATTCGGTCTCAAATTTTGTTAATACTACTGTATCTCCTTTTTTATATTGTTTGTATTATTTTATTTCTATTTCTCTTGTTTGTTTTGTAATCATATTCTTTATTCTGTATATATTAAATAAATTTAAAACATAAAAACACATATTTTCACAAAAAATTATTTAAATACATATTTTCAGGAAATCTATTATAAACACATAAATCTTGGAGTTTTTTTACTTAAATAATTTTTTACAAGAACTTTTAAACATTTTAAAACTAAATCAATTATGTCACTCAGAAGTATGTCATCTTTTTAAGAATTCTTGGTTGCTTCGTGTTTCTAAGCGCTGTGTGGTGTATCCGTGATCCATTTTCGTAATAGTATCGCCTCAAGTTCTGAGAACTGCTAGGCAGCATATCAGTGTTATTATTAGAGAATAAATTAACATAGACAAGGAGGAGAGATCTTGTAACACATAATTAGGAATGTTTATTGTTGCTGAAGATGATTTCATTCCATGCTTTGTTTGTGAAACACAACAGATAAGAGCTGGGTATGAACATTATTTAATTTAAACAAATCTCTCGCCTCTCGCTCATGTCTATCAAGTAAGGCAATATATCTTGTTGTGATTCCCTGTTATCGGGCTTCGTCAATCGATATCCTTCAAGATATACTGAAAGATGATTGTTTAAAAAACGATTTGGCTTTCCTATTAGCAAATCTAAGCTTTTTGTGTGACACCATAAAAAAAACTCGAAACATTCAAAAACCTGTTGTCTGAAACAGGGAGGTGCGTGCCGTGGAAATTACACTAGACTCGCTACCAGGTTCAGAAGTACAAGTACTAAGGGACAAATTCCAGAATGTGTTTGGGAAAACCAGTGGATATAAAAAAATGTGTAAAATTGCTCAAGTATTGGAGGGTGTGTCTGTACGTGAAATTGACGGTTTTGTGTTTGTGACATTCCTCTCTTTAAATATGCGCGTTTGACGTTCTGTGATGTGGAAAGATCGTTTTCACAGTATAAGTCGTCGTTCAGAGATGATCGGCATGCATTTGTGATGCAGAATTTGGAGATGATCTTTGTTGTTCACTGCAATTCTCGGCCAACTACTAGCACTCAAGTGTGGTTGGTGAGTACCTAGTAACATTTTTTTTTCAAGCTAAGTAAGGTATTTTTGTCATATTTAAAAAAATATATATATTTTTAAGCAAATATTTTCTACTTTTTAGCACTTACAACTTACAAATGGCTTTTAAGGAACCCGAAGATTCATTGCCGCCCTCACATAAGCCCGCCATCGGTCCCTATCCTGTGCAAGATTAATCCAGTCTCTATCATCATACCCCACCTCCCTCAAATCCATTTTAATATTATCCTCCCATCTACGTCTCGGCCTCCCTAAAGGTCTTTTTCCTCCGGTCTCCCAACTAACACTCTATATGCATTTCTGGATTCGCCCATACGTGCTACATGCCCTGCCCATCTCAAACGTATGGATTTCAAGTTCCTAATTATGTCAGGTGAAGAATACAATGCGTGCAGTTCTGTGTTGTGTAACTTTCTCCATTCTCCTGTAACTTCATCCCTTTTAGCCCCGAATATTTTCCTAAGCACCTTATTCTCAAACACCCTTAACCTATGTTCCTCTCTCAAAGTGAGAGTCCAAGTTTCACAACCATACAGAACAACCGGTAATATAACTGTTTTATAAATTCTAATTTTCAGATTTTTGGACAGCAGACTGGATAATAAGAGCTTCTCAACCGAATAATAACACGCATTTCCCATATTTATTCTGCGTTTAATTTCCTCCTGAGTGTCATTTATATTTGTTACTGTTGCTCCAAGATATTTGAATTTTTCCATCTCTTCGAAGGATAAATCTCCAATATTTATATTACCATTTCGTACAATATTCCCGTCACGAGACATAATCATATACTTTGTCTTTTCGGGATTTACTTCCAAACCGATCGCTTTGCTCGCTCATAAAAATAAATATATTAAAATTTTTTAGCACATAAAAATCCGCTCCCTAGTGATGGCTTCTATTAATGCGATGGCTGCTCAAGGGCTCAGGATCCTAGATTTCACAGTGTCCGTGTTCGAGTCCCACTAAAATACAGATGTTCATCCGTTTTTCTCAGGTGGAGAACCGACTTCAGGTATTCACAGACCCGTTAAATAGCTATTTTAGTCAAAATTTTGATTATTCAAGAACACAAAAAATACATCACACTAACATACGAAAACAAAAATACACAAGATTGCAACCTCATTCAAGAAATTAAATTACAACATCGCATAAAGACCAAATAACACAAAAACATCTCAACACACAAACAACACAAACAAATACAACGACACAGGCGTATACAAACTCAAATGTAACACTTGCAACAACTTATACAAAGGACAGACAGGCAGATCATTTCAAACACGTTACAAAGAACACATCACAGCCATAACAAAATTACAAAACACCTCCATATATGCAGAACACATCACAAATGCTAATCACACCTACAGAGACATCAACACAGACATGGAAATACTACACATCCAACCAAAAAGCCAGAAACTCAACACACTAGAACAATATGACATATACAGACACACAAAAACATACCCCAATCAAATTCTCAACACACAATTCAATTTCAGAACACACACACACTCTTTAACTTCACTATACACCAGACGAACACACCCTCACAGGAAACAAAACAAGAGGCATCAAGACCAACAACGACCAGTTCTGAGGATGACTCATAAATAGGTCGAAACATGTACTCAAGATACGTTAGAATTTAACACAAGAAAGTCTTATCATACATATTCCAAAATTTTGAATTTTAAGGTGTAATACTTTCTTTTTAAGGATGACAAAGATATTCTTCAAGAAGGTATTTTAAGGTGTAATACTTTCTTATTAAGGATGACAAAGATATTCTTCAAGAAGGTCCGTTACATGCAAGAAGCCAATAATTTTAATAACTATATGTAGGAATGGCAATAGAAGATTAAACGATTTTAACAGAAAAAGGAGCATGTTCTGAGGACCTTTGGGAAAAGAACTAAAGAGGAGACTAGTGAAGTGCTTTATGTCGAGTGTGGCATTGTGTCGGACAAAAAATATGGACATTACGACGAAGTGAAGAGAAACGAGTAGAAGCATTTGAAATGTGGATATGTGATTTGTGAAATGATCAGAGAGATTAAGAAATGAAGCCGTTCTAGGAAGACTGTGTGAAGGAGGAATGATGCTGAAACTGATCAGAAAGAGAAAAAGAAATTTCCTGGGTCACTGGCTAAGAAGAAACTGTCTACTGAAGAATTTACTGGAAGGAATGGTGAACGGGAGAAAAGTTCGGGTCAGAAGAAGATACCGGATGATAGACAACATTAAGATATATGGGTCGAATGTGGAGACTAAGAGGAAGGCAGAAAACAGGGAAGATCGGAGGATGCTGGGTTCGCAAAACACTGTGAATGACTCACGCACTTGTAAGAATGGTAACAATAAAACAAACAGTTTGTTTACTGTGCTCTACGTTATTAAATTATCTTTTTTTTTTCACTTTCAAAAAAAGAATAGTGTCTACTATGCAATAACTTACACAACTATATCATATATCAAATGAAAACTAATTAAATAATTTATATCCTGAAGTCAAAAAATATTGGAAAATTGCCTAGCTAATTACTCTGTATAAGAAATAAAACAAATGTTCATTAAATTTTCAGATCCGACGAGACAAAATAATACTTTTTTTTTCAAATTTAAAATGTTACACAATTTTTTGAGGTTCCAAACATTACCCATAATATATTTAGGAATATTTTGAAGCAAAAAAATAAAACAATTTACAAAAATGTTAAATGTTATGTTTTATTTAACGACGCTCGCAACTGCAGAGGTTATATCAGCGTCGCCGGATGTGCCGGAATTTTGTCCCGCAGGAGTTCTTTTACATGCCAGTAAATCTACTGACATGAGCCTGTCGCATTTAAGCACACTTAAATGCCATCGACCTGGCCCGGGATCGAACCCGCAACCTTGGGCATAGAAGGCCAGCGCTATACCAACTCGCCAACCAGATCGACAACAATTTACAATAATTTAGTAACAAGGTGTAATCAAAAAAATGTGAAAATTGTTATTAGATATTTTTATGCTGCCCATCTAATAAAAAATTCCAACCAGAACACTTAACTTTGGTCTACTAATGATTGAACGGGAGAAAAGTTCGGGTCAGAAGAAAATACCGGATGATAGACAACATTAAGATATATGGGTCGAATGTGGAGACTAAGAGGAAGGCAGAAAACAGGGAAGATCGGAGGATGCTGGGTTTGCAAAACACTGTGAATGACTCACGCACTTGTAAGAATTGTAACAATAAAACAATAACTACTGAAGATGGATGTTACACTGAACTTCCGTGACGTCTTGACATCTGAAGTCTGATTAGCGTCATATATTATCAGACAGAGATGTATGCAATGGAGGGAGAAAAGAGGTGGCTAACCTACCCCATTATCTTCTGACTTAGTTACCTCATGAGTGATGATTTATTGGTGTTACTTATGAGGTTCCAACTTGTCTTCGTACTGCTGACTAAAGACACATATTGAAAATATTTTTAACACTATAAATAACAAAGAACAGAAATAATTTTTCTTAAGCATTTGAGGGTTGAATGGTTGTTTCTGTCTTGAGGCCCGCGCAGAAATATATATGTGGTCCCTAGGGTAAATCAATTGGAAGTCGCTGTAATAGGGAGGCATGTGTCAGCTCATAATCCTCTTCTTACTTACTTATTTAATATTTAATTTTATTTAATATTCGAATTTCTTTTCTTTTTTATTATTATTTTATTACATTCCATTTTGTTATATTCTACCTTACGTTTTCCATATTAACCATTTGTATAAAACAACCATCATAGCAATTGAAGCAACAATAAACTTTCACAGTGGCGACCCATTTATAGTGGAGTACGACAAGGCTGTGGCCTTTCACCTCTTCTGTTTATTATATATATAAATAGAATCATTCAAGATTGGCGACAGACACGACATGGATTTATTCCAATTAATCGAAATTTGCAGCTTGATGCTTTACTTTTCGCTGATGATTTAGTTCTCATGGCATCAACTGAAGATGATTTACAATATTCAGTACACAATTTAAATAAGGTCAGTGAAAAATATAACATGGAAATTAATATTGAAAAATCGAAAATCATGTCATTTTGTGGGAAATTCCTGTACCAAGCAAAATATGTTTGAATAATAAAATAATAGAAAGAGTAAATACCTTCACTTATCTTGGCTATACACTATCACCTTATGATGAAGTAGATATTGCTGAAAAAATATGTAAATATAATAAAACAATGGGGATCATTAATAAAATCATGAAACCCTCACTAGTACAAAGACACACAAGAATAGGCTTGTATAAAACCTTAGCACAGCCAGTATTAAGCTATGGTAGCGAAGCGTGGACTGTGAAGAATAAAGATGTCAGTAGAATAACAGCAAGTGAGATGAGGTTCAAGAGCAACAGCTGGATATACTCGTTGGGAACATAAAAAAATGAGGACTTAATGCAAGAACTTCAAATAGAACCCATTATGCAGTTCATCAGCAAATATCAACTTCAGTGGAAGGGTCATCTCGAACGAATGAATCGATGCAGAATTCCAAAGCACTGCTTCATTACCATCCATATGGCAAAAGATCTCTAGGCCGTCCAAAGAAGAGATGGACTGAAAATTCTAGTTTGAGACCGTAACAGGCCACTTGGCCTAATACTTACCTTAGGAAGATGATGATGATGATGATGATGATGACTAAATGAGTTACTTTTACTATATTCCAAGGTGTTTTCTTTCTTTTTCTATTATTGTATTATTTTCATGTTGTTTAGTGTCGATTTTATTATGCTATTATTATTATTATTATTATTATTATTATTATTATTATTATAATAATTATTATTATATTTTTGTAATACGAAATGTTAGTATTCTGTTCTTTAAATTTTGTTGAATTTTAACTGCTTGTAACTTTGTGACCTGGTAGAGTGTAAATTGAGAAGGCACGTTGATTAATTGCCAGTATAAGTAAAGAATTATTATTATTATTATTATTATTATTATTACTTTACTTTTTAACGCTCTAGAATATGCCATTAGGAAAGTTCAGGATAACAGGCAGGGTTTGGAATTGAACGGGTTACATCAGCTTCTTGTCTATGCGGATGACGTGAATATGTTAGGAGAAAATACACAAACGATTAGGGAAAACAGGGAAATTTTACTTGAAGCAAGTAGAGCGATCGGTTTGGAAGTAAATCCCGAAAAGACAAAGTATATGATTATGTCTCGTGACCAGAATATTGTAGACGAAATGGAAATATGAAAATTGGAGATTTATCCTTCGAAGAGGTGGAAAATTCAAATATCTTGGAGCAACAGTAACAAATATAAATGGCACTCGAAATTAAACGCAGAATAAATATGGGAAATACTTGTTATTATTAGGTTGAGAAGCTCTTATCATCCAGTCTGCTGTCGAAAAATCTGAAAGTTAGAATTTATAAAACAGTTATATTACCGGTTCTTCTGTATGGTTTGAATTTTGGACTCTCACTCTGAGAGAGGAACACAGGTTCAGGGTGTTTGAGAATAAGGTGCTAAGGAAAATATTTGGGGCTAAGCGGGATGAAGTTACAAGAGAATGGAGAAAGTTACACACAACACAGAACTGCACGCATTGTATTCTTCACCTGACATAATTAGGAACATTAAATCCAGACGTTTGAGATGGGCAGGGCATGTAGCACGTATAAATAAATCCAAAATGCATATAGAGTGTTAGTTGGAAGACCGGAGGAAAAAGACCTTTAGGGAGGCCGAGACGTAGATGGGAGGATAATATTAAAATGGATTTGAGGAGGTAGGGTATGATGATAGAGACTGGATTAATCTTGCACAGGATAGGGACCGCTGGCGGGCTTATTATTATTATGAACCTTCCGGTTATTAAAAGCCATTTATTAATTATTTATAAGTATTATTATTATTACTTACTGACTTTTAAGGAACCCAGAGGTTCATTGCCGCCCTCACTTAAGCCCGCCATCGGTCCATATCCTGTGCAAGATTAATCCACTCTCTATCATCATATCCTCTTCTACATAAGAATAAAATTTAACGTTTGAAATATGCCATTTCATTAATGAAGAGTGACTATAACATGTACTGTTATAAATACACAAAATACAAAAACTTACTCAGTGACTTGTAACTAATTCTTGAAATAGGTCAGTTTTATGAAAGGAAATAATTGACAGTGTTGAACTGGATGTTTTGAACCGTGAACCGTTGTGAACTCCGCCCACCAGATCCCACACTGATTTGCATGGACAGACCATTTTAATTATGTATTAATAATGCTGAACCGTCTAAGCGTATAATTAATTGTCAATCAGCAATTAACTTCAATACTAGTTTTGAATACATTTAAATGATTGGAACAGATTTAATTTCACAGATTTAACTCTCATGAACAAATAATATACGTTTCAAGGACAGAAAATATAGCTTTCGATTTCATACACAACTTGCGTCATATCATGCTTTAAAAGCCAGGGTCTGGTAAACCAGCAATTGCTAAACTATGTTCAATACATTGAAATGTTGCGCAAAATAACTAAGACTGTTTCTTATGTGATATAATACCAAACTTCCATCCCCTACTCAAATACACTACGAGAACAAAATAAATGAAATTTCTGATGCATAAAATGAAACCTATCTTACTTACTTACAAATGGCTTTTAAGGAACCCGAAGGTTCATTGCCGCCCTCACATAAGCCCGCCAGCGGTCCCTGTCCTGTGCAAGATTAATCCAGTCTCTATCATCATACCCCACCTCCCTCAAATCCATTTTAATATTATCCTCCCATCTACGTCTCGGCCTCCTTAAAGGTCTTTTTCCCTCCGGTCTCCCAACTAACACTCTATATGCATTCTGGATTCGCCCATACGTGCTACATGCCCTGCCCATCTCAAACGTCTGGATTTTAAGTTCCTAATTATGTCAGGTGAAGTATACAATGCGTGCAGTTCTGTGTTAAAAACTTTCTCCATTCTCCTGTAACTTAATCCCGCTTAGCCCCAAATATTTTCCTAAGGACCTTATTCTCAAACACCCTTAACCTATGTTCCTCTCTCAGAGTGAGAGTCCAAGTTTCACAACCATACAGAACAACCGGTAATATAACTGTTTTATAAATTCTAACTTTCAGATTTTTGGATGATAAGAGCTTCTCAACTGAATAATAACACGCATTTCCCATATTTATTCTGCGTTTAATTTCCTCCCGAGTGTCATTTGTATTTGTTACTGTTCCTCCAAGATATTTGAATTTTTCCACCTCTTCGAAGGATAAGCTGTGGTCGTGCCAGAGAATCAGTCCTATTCCGAGGCTTATTGTAGGGATTCGTAACCATCTATCTTCAAAAATATTTACGTTGCCCACAATCGTTCTTAATAAAGGTGTGTTCATTAATTTAATTTCATCGAAATCTTTTGGCATGTGGACCGTACAAATATATTTCAGTAGGTTTGAAATGAGTCCCAATGCTATTAAAGTATCGATGCAAGATAGAGGGTCTTAAAGCATACATACAGTACAGAAAAGTGATGCCTAACTCAAAACATTTTGTATTGCTTTGTACTGGTTGCTACTGGGTGTCAGTTACAGGCAATAGCAGCATTAATGGAGCTTCTAAGTCTTCAGTAGTAGATACCAATTTCCTGCCTGATCTCTGTCGAAACGTCAATTTTATCCTGTTTAGTAACCTGGAAAGGACCCATGCTGATTGATTTTGAATCTATTAAATTTGAGGGTTACTATGTTCATTTAAATAGTATAGAGGAAGCGCAAAGAAAGCTTGCCCGTTTGACCGATGCGCAGAGAACGAAATTCGGTCCTCGTGCCGCCATGCTCGTTACAGGGCTGCTATGAATAACCTAATGCTGATTACAGGGCGCATTCGAAAGCGCGGTCTTGAGCTGTTCGTGTCGTGGAGTGTATTGTGCAGAGAGGGTAGAAGCCAGCGTAGCGTTACATATTCTGCGTTTTATCCCTGATATCAGTAGTTTTATGTAGTTCAAAGTGTGTTTGTTAAATGACAGAGTTCTGTATAACATTCTATGTACTTAACAATGCCCCTGTTTCGTTCTAAATTAGGAAGTGCTAATAAAACGTTACACAGTGAAACTAGAGAATTATTTATAACGTTTATAAATTTATGAAGAACGAAACAGGCTCCTCTCGTAACATAAGGAGTACATACAGATTAAAATAAACCGACCATAGTACCCTAGTTATCGGAACATTTTAATAAAACCACATAGTATTAGTGTTTTATTACGTCACATTTAAATTATTACACGATTACATATTTCTTACTAGCCGTACCCGTGCGCTTCGCTGCACCTGTTAGAAATAAATATAAAGTAAGTACATAATTAAAATAGGACGTTTGATCCAGGGAACAACCTTTACAACAGCGCAAGATAATCTGCTTCGCTCATTACCCATTTTTTTTTTTTTTTGCATTGCATTTATTATATATATATATATATTTATATATATTTTAACACGATTCAATTGAGCATAGTTGAAATTTGAATTATAAAATAATGGATTGCTAAGCTAACGTACTATTACTGCATACTAAATCAATACACTCTCGTTGTTCGTTAATTCTCTGAGATTAAAATGAGTGTACATAAATATTATTTTAAGAAATACAGAAAACGAATGTACAAAATAGCCTATCAAATTTTCTGTGCATATGAAGCTATTTTTATCTTATCTGTCCTCGATTTACTCAGACGTTACTGTAATAACATTATAGCATTATGTCCATCTAGAGAAACTACACTTTCCAATGGTGAAATAATAATTAATTATACAAATCGGTTAATTTAGCTACTGATATTACTTCATACAAACACAGAAACATTCTCTGTAGGCTATGTTTAATAGCTTTCGATTGTTGGTGTCCAAGGCCCCTTATAGACGAAGTCATTTGTTCTTAATTCATTGTACCGTCTTAGATGGCGTTATTTTAATTTTAAAACTCATTTGTCTCATTAAATATCAGTCCTATCAAAATTTTGTAAAGAATAAAACTTATCGGAAATCATTTGTAAAGAAACGTTTGTTATGTAACATTTTTCACAAAAATCAATAATAAGCGAGATATTTCGATTTATTTAATTCAGGCCCCTTATAACCCCCCTTTTAAATAAAGTATTTTGAATGCAATATAGCCTAAAATCTAAGTTACAACGAACTTAATTTATATTCCAATTTTCAAATAAATCGATTGAACCATATCGCGTGAAAAGGTAACAAACATACAGACAGACATACAAACAAAAATTAAAAAAATGCGATTTTCGGCTTCAGGGTGGTTAATTATATATGTTAGGACCAATTATTTTTGGAAAATCGAAAATTACCAGAAAAATTTCGGCTACAGATTTATTATTAGTATAGATAACATCTATGCCATTTTATTCAGTGATTTTATATGTAACAAAATTCGTGCTTCTGTATTTTCAATAATTACATATTTCTTATAACATCTTTGTCATTTCATTAATTGATGTTATGTGTAAAAAATTCGTGCTTCTGTATTTTCAACAATGTTATGTTATTGGTTCCTCTGCAACTAAAGTATTTCCAACTAAAGATTGAAGTAGATGTAAACAAAACCGAAATGTATTACTCCGCAATCGTAAGCTAGCTACCAAAGCAGCCACCAGGGCGCATTATTTTCAGAAGTGAGCACGCAGGGCAGCCAACGTCTGATATATTGCAGACATTTCAACACATTCATTGAACTAACCCGTAAAAAGCTCATAGAGGGTTAATATTTATTATTTCTCTACTGGGAATAGTGGATTTTCATTTTCTGTAGATTCGTGATTAAATGTTATTTTTTGAAGAGTGGAGAATTTCTTTAATTCTACAAAAATTTATTTGAGGTTGACAACACTGAATCTCGCACTGTGTTATACCAGCTGTGCTGATGTGCTCTGTGAAGCTGCAAGTCACCTTGGGAGGGATTTAATGCCTATTACGCATGCGCGTTGCCATAATACACGTTATTTATTTATTTCGCTCGTTTTCAATGTCTCGAAACTATCATAATATTAAACATGTTGTTCAAATCGATAAAGAAATTCCACTTCACACATCATCTCTGTATTCCATCATATTTCATTTTACTATTTTAGTCACTGGAACTATTTGAAGTCAAGGGCTGCCGAAAGAAATTTCAAGCGTGAGTTTGAAAATTATCTTGTGACGAGTTCCAAATAACTTACAATCAAGTGAACCATTATGCCACGTATTGCATTTTTTATATTTAGTGATATTTAGCTTATTTTATATTTTTGTTTTTATTTTCCGTTAATGCGTATATCTCTAATGTGATAAAGTTGAGAAACATCATAGACATAGATGACTGAGAACTGTCGAAAATATTGTATTCATTGTATGCTTTGTACTGCACTATTGTATTACTACGAACGTATTATTATTACTATTAGGCTTGTTATTATTATTTTATTTATTATTATTAATATTATTATTATCATTATTATTATCATTACTATTCTTATTTATTATTATTATTATTATTATTATCAATAATTGTCTTATTTTTTATACTTTGTAGGCCTCATTTATTTTTGACCTGCTGATATTTTATTATGCTTCTTTCTGTTGTTAAATTATGTCTGATTTCTTCTTATAATTGTTTAAGATAAATTATTATCTTATTAGTTTTATTGACTTTGAATAAATTTGTAGGATAAAATCCTGGTTCCGTTAGAGAGGCCGGGTAATCGAACCAGGTTAAATAAATCTTTTATTATTATTATTAATTATTATTATTATTATTATTATTAACCGACACGTTCCAATGATTTAACCTCAATATCTGAAACTAGTAATATAAACACGTTGTTTAAATCGTCAAGCAAATTCTTCTTATAAGCATGTTTAATTCACTCGTATGCCATGTATATTATACATTTTACTATTTAACGAAAGGAACTATTTCAATATGAGGAAGAAGATGACAAGCGTGAGTTTGGAGGCGTTGTGCGTCCATAGCCAATTTGAACCATTATGCCAGCCGTATGCATTTATTTACATTTACCAATATTTAGCTGGAAAGAGAGTAGGTTTGGTTCCGTTGCGCTGTGATAAATCTCAACGAAACATCAAGCCAGCAGACGACTGAGAACTGTCGACAGTTTGCCAATCGAATCGAAGCGAGGTCTACCGAACGTGAGCCGAAAGTTCTCGCAGCGTGGCAAGCTCTTCTTGCGTCTACTCCACCAATCAACACGTTGCACTAATCGGCAAATCACATCACGAAACTCCAGGCTCCGGAACAATATTTTCCTGACGATATGTTATATCTTCTATTGTTGAAATATGGTTTACACTATTATAATCTGTTTAAGATAAAATATAAACATATTCATTGATAGTGATAAAATACGACAACCGTAGCTCTGTTCGTCAGTGATTTTTCGTAACTCTCGTTGCGACATTACATAATGAAAATACCCATTTGTAAATATCTTTAGCTGATTTTGAGAAGTTTCTCAAACTTAGCAAAGCAATTGTTTCCTCAGGTAACAATTTTAGGTCCTATTCTATTTTTAATATATATTAATGATTTATTAAACATTGATTTGAAAGTACATAAAGGCTCCTGTTATTCTTACGCTGATGATACGGTGGTGATTTTCAGTGGTTTAACTTGGGAGGACACTTATAAACATGCCAATGTAGGTATAAATTTGATAAAAAACTGGCTTGATGCAAATTTGCTATCTCTAAATATAACTAAAACTACTTTGGTGCCATTTTCATTAACAGTCTGTGGATTGAACAAATTGAAATCACTTTCTCATTTAAAATTAATAATCCACAACTCATTTTGTAAACTCTCTACAACCTGTAAATCCCCTTGCCTGAAAGAATCTGTAGATGTGAAATACCTGGGAATTATTGTTGATCAGCACTTGAAATGGGATAGACAAATCACCTTTTTATGTAACAGGATCCGTAAAACAATTTACAAATTTGTAAACCTTCGCCATTACTTGCTACTCATATATTACGTTTGGTTTATTTGGCTATAGTTTAATCTGTTATCCAATATGGTATAACTGGATGGGGAGGCATTCCAAAAACTGTTCTTCTTCCTCTAATTATGTTGCAAAAACGTATTATCAAAATTTGTTTGAAAAGGCGACTGCATTATCCAACAAATTTCATCCATTCTGAATTGAATGTTTTTAGAATTGACCAAATTTATAAATACTCTTTAATGAAATTCTATCATAAAAATAGAATGAAATTTGTAGCTCAGCCACATGATCATAATACAAGACGAAATGAAATTCTTAAATTAGTTGAACCTAAATGTTTCACATCTGCTGCTTTAATACACAGTACAAATTATGGTCCACGGCTATATAATTCGATAATAAAATTTCATCCAGAATTGACTACTTTAAGCAATGAAATTTTCAGATCCAGAATTAAAAAATTTATATGACAGACTTCCCTGTGTATATATTATGTACCATGTATTGTAAAACAAGTTTATTTCTATCCTGTGTAGTTTTTCTATTTTATCTCGGTTACTATATCAACATGACCTGTACTAATTATACTACTAATAATAATTTAATATTAATCCATCAATCTAAAGATCGTCTCTTTTTTCACTCAGTTATTACTAGTATTATTATTTAATAATTTTATTATCATCTTTATGTGAGCCTTTTTCTTAAGTATCTTGTCTACAAAGTATGTGTATCTATGTAACGGAACTGTCCCCGAACACGAGCTTTGCTCTTTCGGGGTATTTTAATGTAACGGTTTTATGTATATGTTATTATTAAATTAAATCTAAATCTAAATCTAATCTAAATAAAACTGCATTCCGAGTCAGATTTTACAAGCATTTGTAATCTTGTATTTATGATTTATATATTGCTAATTTGTAATTTGTTAACAGTGTGAAAAAGGCCCTTGATCGTAAATGCTGCACAAAGTAGCAGCATCACACTTGAAAGAGAGAATAATATCCGCAGTGAGAAGCAAAAATAGCATCTGAAACTCATGGACACGTCTTTAGAAACGAAGATGAAGCTCTCTGAGCCAAAAATCTGGCCAACGTGTACATAAGGGCTAGAATTCACTTGGTAACACCTAAGTAAGAAGCAACTGAGCGACATGGAAGCCCTGAAATTCAGATATATGAAGAGAGCGGTCGGATTGTCAAAATTCATACTCTCGCGCCTTGTGTATGTGCTAGCCCGGGAAACCTATTTCCTGGACGACCTGAGGATGAAGATGTTGCTGCCATCTACAGGTAACTACAAAGAAGCAGGAGAGAGAACAGAAGCGAAGCGACATCTGTGAAGATTTCATAACGGAAAGAGAGTGGACCAAGGCCGACTATGAAATGAGATACCTGAAGGGTCTTGGGGTTCATGGATATCACTTCAAAGTATGCCCGATATCGCGACCCGACTGTAGCTGAGTGTGTGAGTGCTGGAGAGATATCACAGCCTGAGCTGTGAGAAAGGAATAAAATCAATAAAGCAGATGATAAGGATCAATAAATCCCAACAATACGCTCTTCAAAGTTATTATTAATTTTAATCAACATAATATGATATTATTAAACAAGAGTAATTAATTTCGGATAATGACTAATTTATAAATAGATTTACGTAGCCTGTTACATAAGTAAGCTGTATGTTAATCCTATATTATATGGTTGGTCAATGATAATACAGTGAAACTTCCCTTAACGGACACTTCCCAATAGCGGACTCCTCTCAATAGCGGACATTTTAAAATTCCCCTACAAAATAACATTGAGCCTTATGATAAAATTCTTCCAAATAGCGGACATTCTCAATAACGGACGCGGACACTGAAATGTATCTCCCAACAACAATTAAAACTTCCAAATAACGAACGTGAAAGAAAAAAAAAAGAAAAAGACGGTTGAAAATTAAACGGAATTCTTTGCAACGATCATTATCGTGCATTTGAACGTTCTTGTACTTTATAGAAGGTAAGCAGCACAGTTGTTAGTTGTGATACTGTACGCGAGCAGTCAGTACTTTCTTAGTTTGTCGAGTTGAGTGTTCGGAAGTACAGTCACATTAAAAATGTCACAAAAACGTAAACGTTTGTCACTGAAAGAGAAAGTGGATATTGTAAAGCGTATTGAGAAGGAGAAATTAAGTGTTCTTGAGCTGGCCACAAAGTTTAATGCGGGAAAAATTTCAGGTTAGTGATGTTTATTTCATTTACAAAACATTTACTGGTACGATTTCTCTCTGGATGAATACTGTAAACAATCTCGCTGTCTACTGTACTGTACTGTAAAATACAGTGTTGAATATGTATGAGAAATTTTAATGTACTGTACACATAATAACGATTTTCTAAATAGCGGACACGTCTCAAGAACGGACATTTAACTTTTCCCCGACGGTGTCCGCTATTGGGGAGTTTCACTATACTTAAATATTTAATTTCTGAAGTTTCTTCCTAACAGACATTTGCAATTTGTAAGGTACGAACGATAACAGTGATGCGTCATAATATTGAAATTGAAATTTCAGTTTAGTTTCTGTTTAGTGGAAAACGAATTATCTTCCATTTCTTGACACCTAAAGAAAGCAGATCTGCATCAATCCAAATTTTACAATACTCATCCCTTCATTTGCGTAACTATAGATACAGTAATTCATACCATAGAAAATCATCATGGCATCATCTGCACTCAAGATTTGGTTATACTCTCAAAATTGTACCAGAAATCGAAGAAATAAATATGAGGTCACGGTGTTAGGAGAAAGACAAGTAACCATTACCGCCTGCCGAATGCAAAGAAACTTCCCGCCGAGTCACTGTGTATGAGTAATTGCCTAACAATTAAGGCTTTTGTTTTAACTGTGGCAACTTTAGGTTGACACTATTTTTTTGAGACGGAAACGTTCCTAGACATGTGTTCCCGTCACCTCGGTTACAATCCTTCATTTCAAAGTCAATTATTGTGAAGCGCAGACGCGAAATTTTGATTTTACTGTAAAATACATGAAGCTAAAATTTATAATTACTGTTGAATGTTAATGGAAAAAATGGGAGTTTAGGGTACAGTACATCAGTTTTCATAGTTTTCAAAAAGGCATTATGACTCGGTTAAGAGGGAAGTATTATATGATATTTTATTGAATTTCGTATTTAGAAACTAGTTGATTAATTAAATTTTCAGTGAAAATACAGCAGAGTCCGTAGAAATAACGTTTCTATCTGATGCTTTTCCAATTCACTTCACTGTGGAATGCACTATCACCTTTACCGGACTCTAGAATATGTCATTAGGAAAGTTCAGGATAACAGGCAGGGTTTGAATTGAACGGGTTACATCAGCATCTTGTCTATGCGGATGACCTTATTGAATATGTTAGGAGAAAATACACAAACGATTAGGGATAACACGGAAATTTTTTGAAGCAAGTAGAGCGATCGGTTTGGAAGTAAATCCCGAAAAGACAAAGTATATGATTATGTCTTGACGGGAATATTGTACGAAATGCAAATATAAAATTGGAGATTTATCCTTCGAAGAGGTGGAAAAATTCAAATATCTTGGAGCAACAGTAACAAATATAAATGACACTCGGGAAAATTAAATGCAGAATAAATATGGGAAATACGTTTATTATTCGGTTGAGAAGCTTTTATCATCTAGTCTGCTGTCCAAAAATCTGAAAGTTAGAATTTATAAAACAGTTATATTACCGGTTCTTCTGTATGGTTGTGAAACTTGGACTCTCACTGTGAGAGAGGAACATAGGTTCAGGGTGTTTGAGAATAAGGACTAAGGAAAATATTTGGGGCTAAGCGGGATGAAGTTACAGGAGAATGGAGAAAGTTACGCAACACAGAACTGCACGCATTGTATTCTTCACCTGACATAATTAGGAACATTAAATCCAGACGTTTGAGATGGGCAGGGCATGTAGCACGTTGGGCGAATCCAGAAATGCATATAGAGTGTTTTGGGAGACGAAAAAGACCTTAGACATGGGAGGCCGAGACGTAGATTACAGGATCCTTCATTAAAATGGATTTGAGGGAGGTTGTATGATGATAGCAGACTGGATTAATTCTTGCACAGGATAGGGACCGATTTTGAGGGCGTGCAATGAACCATGGGTTCCTTAAAAGCCATTTGTAAGTAAGTACTGTTGAATGTTACTTCATTATTTAAAATCTCACATTAGGAGTGGAAGATTTCAAATAACATCGGATATAAACCTAAGCAATGTTGAATGAATTTTATAGATTATAATTGAAGTGTGGTATTTAATGTAAATTTTGAATTCTTAAATCTTTGTTTGTATGTGAAGTATTAAAATGTGTTTTTCATGTTTTATAAGTTGGCAATCATAGTCAAGTTTGTCCAGTGGAGACCTATAGGCCTAATTTTATCGAATAGTATGATCACAGTAACAAAAGGTACTATATAATGCTTATATATATGTACATTATTATTATTATTATTATTATTATTATTATTAGATTATATTATTATTATTATTATTATTATTTTTACACCCCTTATTACAAATAAAATATATGTAATACACTTAATTTGGTTTTTAAAAAACATAAAGAGTGATCGACTTTATTCGCAATATATTAAAATTGATCTGAAACTAAAAATTCAATGGCGATCGACTTTACCCTACTTAAGCAGGTAACTTCGATCACAAGTTAAATAAAAAAAAATAAGTTTTTATAGATTGTAATTCAATTCTTGTAACGTGTCTTCATAAGTGAAGGATATGACGACAAAATGCTATTTTCTGAGGAACTTCGTACCATTGTATAACCTCAATATCATAAAAAAATTGCAAAATTTTGATCGACTTTACCCTCTTCTACGGTAACAATAATTAAGTTTCCAGTCCGCCTGTTGTAAACCCAACGTACAACGTGTCAAAAGAAGTGGAAAACAACAAGAAACACGATCGTGAAAAAAATAAATAAAGTTTTAAAACTTATTATTTCTTGCTACTGAAATCCGGTTTGTGTATTTACCACGCCTGTGTACTGTGCTCTGACATAAAAGGTCAGCACGTATGCCTCTGGAAGTACTCGCCGTGCGTGTTTGGAATGACATCTTGATCTTTGCAAGTCACACATCCTTCAGAGGCAGATGGATGTGAGGTGCAGACCCCCCACGCCCCTGGGTTGACTCCGGTGCGTAGGTCAACTTGAAGTCCGCGGTCCGTGCATCACAAAGCAAGAGTGATGGGAATTCACGTGCGACATTAACACAGGCCCTGTCTGTGCACCCGTCCATCTGCTGCACATCCGCTTGTCTGTTTGCAGGTTGTCAAGGACTCGGTGTAAATTGCACAAGATATTATAAATAGGTGGCGCATCTCTGTTACCCCAACAACGGTTTATCTTGGGGTTACCTAGTTACCTACTGGTCTGCAATGAAACAACATGCAAACCCCTTGTAATAGTAATATGCGTTACAAGAGCGGTATGTTGAAGTTTTCATGTTCGAGGAAAAGTTTGAAAAAGCGAAACGTAGTTGAGTTTTTTTAATTTCCGAGAATTGAAAGAAAACATACCGCTCGTGTATCGTACATTATTTTGTGCGAAGATCGTTTATTACATACCTGAAAGAGGAATTTCTAATTAGTTGCAATGAAATCTCCATCTTGGTTTCTGTTCAATTACGGCAAATTTGGCAAAACAAAAATATGTATCTTCAACATTGTTGCTTTAAAATGTTTTCTGTGTTTACTATACTCCAGCAGGCCGTGATATACGTTTGTCTTTTTTCCCCAGTCTATAAATGCGAACTTAAAACAAACGGCTTCCTTAATGTTACATGCATCACGAAATGCAGTAACTTTAGTGGAGTTGCAGAGTTTACTTAATTTTTGCAAATATTTAAAAACAATAATTAACAGTGCAATTTAGGTGAAATTGCAGTGGTAAGTTTCAATTTATAATTATTACTATATTGAACGTCCCTAAAAATAATACGTTAAAAGCCTAAAGCAGCAAAATCAATATGTCACTTAAGCGGTAAGAAGAGGGAAATTGTTATGTGTGTTAGGTTGGGAATACTAAATGTGGAATTTTAGACTTACCGCGGGTTGGTTTTTGTGCACGAAACCAAACTAAATACGCACGATCTCGCACAAAATAAATTTACTATTATATTTTCAAAGCAAATATATCGCAATCAATAATATACAGTACTTGCAATTCTAAGAAACTAGTGGATTGTGCAGCAAATGCTGCAAACTAAGTTCATTAGACGTTCAAATAAACATTTTTCAGATTTATTTTCAATGAAGAATACCAGACATTCTGAAAGTTATTTGCTTCCGCAAGAATGAAACATACTCCCTTTGAATGTTTTTTTATGTCAAATACTTTTTCTTGAACCTATACACCTTCAGTTTTGAGTTTCAAAACGAAAACGCAAGTAACACTGTCAGGACGATCAGTGTGTTTTTCATGTGGGAGTAAAGCAATAGCTATTTCAGGTCATTGCGGATTGTAGGTGAAAGTTAAAAAATGTCAGGTTTGCTATGCTTTGAAACAATAGACATAGCATCTTGGTATAGCTGCTGCATGTAGAGCTTGAAATGAAGAGGGTAAAATCATTTTATCCTGCTAAGAGATCTTGCTGAAATGATCGGGAGACTTCATAATTTTGTAGGCTTCTTTTTTTTAGTAAGTAATACTGTTTGGTCTTTCCTTAGGAACTGTAATTTTTCCGCTCTCTCGAGCCAATACTGAAGAGAATGACGCATATAAATATCTACACCACACCGCCATTAAGTGTATGAAAATGACCCAACCCCATTTGATTAATATCTATAAAAATATTTGATTTTAATAACAATATTATTATCTTACGTAAGTTTTTAGTTATATAGTTATATACAGTATATATATGAAATAATATGCCAGTCAGTAAATTATAGAAATGAAGATCTAATTTAAGATATTCTCTACATCTACTTACATAACCCCAAAACGTTTCAATTTCATATCATCAATATAGCATTAATATGTATAATTAATGAAAAATAGTCACATCATGGCATTAACTATAATAATGTTTAATTTCTAATGGTAATAATGGCATCAAACCACCTCAAGTTTTGTAGATTTCAATAGCCAATACACAGCTGTACTCAGAAAATTTCACACCGCAGAATCAGACCTGTAAATTATTTTTACTAAGTCCTGAAGTTTTTAATAACCAATTGAATTTGAGTTCTAAATATGTCAGGAATCCTGCAGGTCATGGCCTTCGTGTAATATCCTATTTTTTATTGTAGTGTGTTTTGTTTTATACTGAAATGCAATTAGTACTCAAAACTGACGAAAGATGGATTTTGGAAAATAGGAAAATTATGTAGGAAGACCAACGCTTCACTGAAAGTTACTATTTTTCTGAAAATCCTTGGATGCCAAGCTTCAAAATGACGGGTCATTCATTAAAATCCGTTCAACCGTTTTCCCATAATTTCCATTACCAGTTCAAATTATATTTATAGATGTGATTGTTGCAAGAATAGTACGCAATACACACTTGACACTCTTGATATTGTCTAACAGTTATAGTATAGCTGTCGATCGATTAAAACTTTTGATCGGTTAACGTGATGTCTTTCATCGATTAATCGTCCGATTGATCGAATTTTAATCGATTTTAAACAGTGCACGTAATTTTGAAAAACACCTAGTATCACTTAATAATAATTCCATATTATATTATAAAGTAAATACACTTTCTTACAGATATTTTTAATTTTAATGATTTATAATTAATTATTAAGAAACATTTGAAATCTCTTCTCCACTTTTCTGCTATAATGCACTTAGCACGTTTGTATCGCAATGCACTGTTATGTCTCCCAGTTGTTCCTCCCTGTCGCAGAAAGATATGCTAATAATTTTATCACCCTTCAAAATTCATCAGCCTCAGAGGGATATGAACCCACGAACCTACTAGCTACACAGACGGGGACGATATGAGGTGACAAACAAGCCTGACTGTCCAAGCCTACAAGACTCGAGATGACATCACGAAATAACCCATGAACAATGTTGTTATGGTGATTTATCAATACCGACGACACAGCAAGTTCCTGCGCACGTGTGCCGCGCAGGTCTGTAATCCATTTGGATCAGGTGCTGCTTCCATCTGTTCTCGTAGCTTTTTCCATTTTCTCATTCAGCTGAAATATATAGAGTTCCCTCAGAAATCGTTCTCCGCTCTTATGAACACGTCATCTGTAACAAAATGGTTGCACAAAAAGCATCCTCCCCGGTCCGTTGTTCCAGTTGTAATCTTGCTCATGGTCGTTTGCAGGAACAGAAATGTTTGTGGTCACGTATGCGTGTCAGAGGGCTATATTCTTTCCAAATTGTAATGATAATAATAATATGAACAATTAGCTAGTTATTATAATTTTTTACTTGGTGATTTAACGACGCTGTACCAATTAAGAGGTTATTTAGCGTCGATGGGAGATATTTGGCGAGATGAGGCCGAGGATCCGCCATAGATTACCTGACATTTCCCTTACGGTTGGGGAAAATGTCGGAAAAAAAAGGAACCACATAATCAGCCGGAACAGGAATCGAAACCGTGCCCGAGCGGAGGCAAGCGCCGCCCGAGCGGAGGCAAGCGCCTTAGCCGAATGAATTACGTCGGTGGCTATGTAATTATTAAGCAGGGAGACGGGTCAAATTTCGTCCATATTTAGTATAAAATAAACCTAAGTTTCAGGACCCTGCCACATTTGGAGGAGTTAGGAATGACGTCACATTTAAATGGCTAATTTCTTTAAGTACTTTGTTGTACACTTTCGAAATGATTTTTCGACAGTTGCGTTTTTACTACATTTTCAAAATCTGAAGGATTCCTCAATTTTGAAGCTACCGAGAAGAATTTTTTTTTTTCCATTTCCTTTATGAAATATGGTTAATGAAGTATAGTATCAGATTTTTTGTTATATTCTAGTAACTTAAAAAAAAAGAAAATATCCATGCAACACCCACAAAAAAAAAAGAAAATTGTATGCTCATTACGCAAATATTTTCTTTCCCTTTTCTCAACACACATTTTTAAATACGGGTACACATTTGTACATGACATTCTTACAATTTGTGGAACGAGATACTTACTTACTTATTTACTTACTTACTTACTGGCTTTTAAGGAACCCGCAGGTTCATTGCCGCCCTCACATAAGCTCGCCATTGGTCCCTATCCTGAGCAAGATTAATCCATTCTCTATCATCATATCCCACCTCCCTCAAATACATTTTAATATTATCTTCCCATCTACGTCTCGGCCTCCGTAAAGGTCTTTTTCCCTCCGGCCTCCCTACTAACACTATATATGCATTTCTGGATTCGCCCATACGTGCTGCATGCCTTGCCCATCTCAAACGTCTGGATTTAATGTTCCTAATTATGTCAGGTGAAGAATACAATGCGTGCAGTTCTGTGTTGTGTAACTTTCTCCATTCTCCTGTAACTTCAACCCTCTTAGCCCCAAATATTTTCCTAAGCACCTTATTCTCAAACACCCTTAATCTCTGTTCCTCTCTCAAAGTGAGAGTCCAAGTTTCACAACCATACAGAACAACCGGTAATATAACTGTTTTATAAATTCTAACTTTCAGATTTTTTGACAGCAGACTGGATGATAAAAGCTTCTCAACCGAATAATAACAAGCATTTCCCATATTTATTCTGTGTTTAATTTACTCCTGAGTATCATTTATATTTGTCACTGTTGCTCCCAGATATTTGAACTTCTCCACCTCTTCAAAAGATAAATTCCCAATTTTTATATTTCCATTTCGTACAATATTCTCGGAGATACATTTCGAAAATATATTATCCCATTTTCCATGAGCAATGCATAAATCAAAAACCTCTTATGTGACAAGAATTGTAATTTTGTAGCATGTGTATATTTTCAAAGAGAGGCACGTGTGAAGAAATAAACTATCTAGCTAAAAAAATTCTAGCAGTTAGAATTTTAATCCATTATCTCCCTTACGAGAGGCAGCTTGCACTTCAAACCGATAAAATCTTTCTCGATAGTATAATGCTCGCCAACATATACTACACACAGTATGTTCAACGTTTTCTTTGGCAAACGAATAATCCAAGAAATCGTGTTGGTGACGAACCAACACACTGCAGGGTAGAGAATAACCATTGATTATATCAATTATAAAATAAAATCATATAAGATAACTTTAAAATTATACTTATAAATAAAAGCTTTATTTAAAATTAGCATATCCTTAATTAAGACCTTCTGAGTGGTATAAATGAAACTGTATAATCTGCAGGGAATCTTTAAGAATTTGCGAGATGGTTATTTTTTAATTTCAAAAGATGATATTGATAATTGTTTTAAAAAATTATATGTAAATTTTGTAAAGAACTCCGAGCACCAAAAATAAACATGTCACTGACCAATTGAAGAGAGTTATACTTGGCACTAAGGTAGGGAATACAAGGTTCGTAAATGGCTCTCTTTTCATGATCAACCTGATGAGCTTGGTTTAGATCTCTCTCCATGACATGGAAGAAACAGCTACAAAATATTTACTGATTATGTTTTTGTGAACTAATTGGATGTCATGAGATTTGCAATGATAATAGCCTTTTGTTGTTGTGTTCCAGAAAGAAACTAGCTAGTTAATTAAAATTTAAAATGCCACAGGCGAATCAGTGATTGGAAATCATTCTTTCTACAAGGAAATAATCATTCCTTATCTATTCTGTAGGGATGTGGTTCAGAGTAATGGTAAGTAGGCTACTAGTACTTCAATACGAGTTCGCTGCATGTGACGTCGCGTGCACAGTTCAATTAAGCGGTGATATTTATTTTGCAAATGCAGTAGCACGTTATTGAATGGCTGTAGCAAGTACCTCCACGTCACTGTTACCGACTCCAACTGCTCCTAGGTAATTCCTCGAAATGGCAGCTCTTTGCAGTCGATACCGAACTACACGCATTGAGTGAGGAGGCTGTAGACTACAACTAGCACGTGACGCAGAAGCGAGCCTTGTTCCAGTGATGCACGGGGTTGCCAAGTTGACATGAGAATGGAAACATGTTTCCACAACGTGTTGAGTAGTTGCCTGCGGGCCAAGAGAACAAATGTGCCATTGCCAAATGTCGCTGGATCAATGTGATGTGCTCCAATCATCCCGCGCAGCGCTGCTATTTTGAGATTAATAAACATTCGTAATCATATGCGAGAGGCAGGGCGATTAATTTTCGTACCAAGCACGAGTTCCATGTATAGAAACACCTTCCAGCTACAAGCCTGTGCTCGCTCCGTGTAACGATTTTCAGGATTTAAAATATTCTTACAAAACCTAATTTGTTAATTTGTGAGAAGGAAGTAGGAATATTGTGACAATATGCTACGAATTTGTAAGTACTCCAACAATATTCTTATGGAGTTGTACATATTGTATCAGTTTTACAGTACATATTGTAATTATGAAAATGTCAACTTGTAGATTCAATGGTACTGATATCAAGCAATAGATATTGTAGCAATACTCCTATCACGTTGTAGATATTCTAACTAAACTCGTATCAAGCTGTAATATTGTGACAATACTCGCATCAAATTGTAGGCTTGTAATGATACTCAGATATACAGTACTTATAGATAGATACTGTAATGATACTCAGATATACAGTACTTATAGATAGATACTGTAATGATACTCAGATATACAGTACTTATAGATAGATACTGTAATGATACTCTTATCAAGATATAGATATTGTAACAATACACGTATAAAGTTGCAGATATAGTAACAATACACTATCAAGTTATAAATATTGAAACAATACAAGTATCAAGTTATAGAAATCGTAACAATACACGTATAAAGTTGCAGATATAGTAACAATACACTATCAAGTTATAAATATTGAAACAATACAAGTATCAAGTTATAGAAATCGTAACAATACACGTATAAAGTTGCAGATATAGTAACAATACACTATCAAGTTATAAATATTGAAACAATACAAGTATCAAGTTATAGAAATCGTAACAATACACGTATCAAGTTATAGAAATCGTAACAATACACGTATCAAGTTATAGATATTGTAACAATACTCTTGTGAATTTCTTGATATTATAACAATACACGTACCAAGTAGTTATAGATATTGTAACGATATAAGTTTCAAGATGCATATATTGTAACGATTCCCTTACAAAAGTTGTGGATATTTTAACGATTCTCATACTAAATTGTAGATATTGTAACGAATCTCATACTGAATTGTAGATATTATAACGATTCTCATACCAAATGTTTGATATTGTAACGATTCTCATACTAAATTGTAGATATTGTAACGATTCTCATAACAAATTTTTGATATTGTAACGATTCTCATACTAAATTGTAGATATTGTAACGATTCTCATACTAAATTGTAGATATTGTAACGATTCTCATACCAAATTTTTGATATTGTAACGATTCTCATACTAAATTGTAGATATTGTAACGATTCTCATACTAAATTGTAGATATTGTAACGATTCTCATACCAAATTTTGATATTGTAACGATTCTCATACTAAATTGTAGATATTGTAACGATTCTCGTACTAAATTGTAGATATTGTAACGATTCTCATACTAAATTGTAGATATTGTAACGATTCTCATACTAAATTGTAGATATTGTAACGATTCTCATACTAAATTGTAGATATTGTAACGATTCTCATACCAAATTTTTGATATTGTAACGATTCTCATACTAAATTGTAGATATTGTAACGATTCTCATACTAAATTGTAGATATTGTAACGATTCTCATACTAAATTGTAGATATTGTAACGATTCTCATACTAAATTGTAGATATTGTAACGATTCTCATACTAAATTGTAGATATTGTAACGATTCTCATACTAAATTGTAGATATTGTAACGATTCTCATACCAAATTTTTGATATTGTAACGATTCTCATACTAAATTGTAGATATTGTAACGATTCTCATACTAAATTGTAGATATTGTAACGATTCTCATACTAAATTGTAGATATTGTAACGATTCTCATACAAATTGTAGATATTGTGACGATTCTCATACTAAATTGAATATATTGTAACGATTCTCATACTAAATTGTAGATATTGTAACGATTCTCGTAGTAAATTGTAGATATTGTAACGATTCTCATACTAAATTGTAGATTTTGTATCGATTCTCATACTAAATTGTAGATATTGTAACGATTCTCATACTAAATTGTAGATATTGTAACGATTCTCATACCAAATTTTTGATATTGTAACGATTCTCATACTAAATTGTAGATATTGTAACGATTCTCATACTAAATTGTAGATATTGTAACGATTCACATACTACATTGTAGATATTGTAACGATTCTCATACCAAATTTTTGATATTGTAACGATTCTCATACTAAATTGTAGATATTGTAACGATTCTCATACTAAATAGATAATGTAACGATTCTCATACTAAATTGTAGATATTGTAAGGATTCTCATACCAAATTTTTGATATTGTAACGATTCTCATACTAAATTGTAGATATTGTAACGATTCTCATACTAAATTGTAGATATTGTAACGATTCTCATACCAAATATTTGATATTGTAACGATTCTCATACTAAATTGTAGATATTGTAACGATTCTCATACTAAATTGTAGATATTGTAATGATTCTCGTACCAAATTGTAGATATTGTAAGGATTCTCATACCAAATTTTTGATATTGTAACGATTCTCATACTAAATTGTAGATATTGTAACGATTCTCATACTAAATTGTAGACATTGTAACGATTCTCGTACCAAATTGTAGATATTGTAACGATTCTCATACTAAATTGTAGATATTGTAACGATTCTCATACTAAATTGTAGATATTGTAATGATTCTCATACTAAATTGTAGATATTGTATCGATTCTCATACTAAATTGTAGATATTGTAACGATTCTCGTACCGAGTTTTAGATATTGTGGCAATACTCGTAACAACATGAAGATATTCAGCATTGTAATACCATCGCAAAAGAGCACAGGATTGTTTTTGAGAGGGTGTCAAGAGAAGAAATTTGTTTCAATTATATGAATTCAGAGCTATTGACGACAAAAGAGTGGGACAAAATTATCTTTATATATAATCTGCCACTATATCCCAAAATTTCTATCACTTTAGAGTCAGTTTTTATCCACGATATGGTGTTACATTATGATTAATTCTTCTACGTGAAAATGTGCGATATTAGTGATACCGGAAAGCTTCTATTTTACGGCATTTAAATGAAATGAGTTACCGGTGCGTTATAGTTTTGGTTTGTGAAGAACGAAGGTTCTGTGAAGAATAAGACACTAAACTTTATTTTCTTATGAGAAACGACTAGAAGAATCTGAAATGTAGATATGGAGAGGAATGGAACTTGTGAAATGGACAGACGAAATAAGAAATTAAACTGTGTTGGAAAGAGTGGGTGAAGAAAGAATAATGTTGAAACTGATCAGAAAGGAAAAATGAACATTGGCTGAGAAGAAACTACCTACTGATGGATACATGGAAGGAATGGTGAACGGGAGAATAGTTCGGGGCATATAGAGATATCAGATGATAGACAACATTAAGATAAATGGATCGTATGCGGAGAAGAATAGGAAGACAGAAGATTAAAAAATGCTTCGTTTGTAGTGAAAGATCTGCCATTGGCATAAAACTATTAATGAATTAATTTTCTTATACGATAGCTAAAGAACGAATAAAAATATCATTTAGCTACGTTATGAAAATAACTAAATTATAAAGCACGTAAAGTTTATGGTAAGAAAGCATGCACCATCTTCGGTACAAGTTTTTACAATACCGGTTTGGATACACCCACTGCCTGTGTTTCAACTTTCTTAGCATAATCTTAATGCTGTTTATGCTGCTCATAGCTTCCAGTTGGTGAATGTAAGAATGTAATACTACAGATGATGAAAATCAGTTGCTATGAGGTTTTAGTTAATTTTCAATGCCAGTTGTTGGGGCATCATCTTCGTCAAGATTTGTATGCTTTTATTTTGGAATTTTGCCTGAACAAAAATAATACTGTATAGTAATTTATTACAGAGGGACATCATTTTATTTTTACTTCAATTTTTATTGTACCTGAGTTTTGAATGTACTGTACTTCACTCCCACCCCTTCTACTAATGAAGTTCAACCGTCCTCTACACAGATCCAAGACCGCATATACAGTCATAGTAGCCTTACGGACATAGTAAACAGTACGTTCCAAAAATATGTTCGCGTTTTCCAGTGACGAAAAAGTTTTCAATATTGAATCATTTTCGCACAGGTACTGTCGTCCATTTGCCTACGTCGTATCCCAGTTTCCCCCACCAGCTTTTATTCGCCAGCTAATGGCTGGGCTGTCTTAGCTCTTTTCTGAGAACATTAATTTCTGTTAGGAATTGGACGTCTACGTAATATTATACAACTTTTTAAAATAACTTACATAAAAGGGCCTCGTTAAGTAATTAAATGTCACGTGATTTCCTCCCTTTCCACGACCCTACTACATAACCACTTGGACGGACGGTAGATAGTATGTCTGAGTAATTTTATGTTTTCGGATCGGGCAGAAGTGAAGATTGAATTTACAGTACGTAAGATACTCTTTTATAGAGTAGGTACAGAATTATTTCAACATGAGTTACTAGTACGAAAGACGAAACTGGTAATTTGAATTAGGTACAATAGTCTATAGTGCGATAATATGCACAAAAGAACTGAAGCCTGTATCGAAATGAACGGCCACCATTTAAAAAAATGTGTTTAAATATCCATATTATGATTATTTTTCAATTTAACTTCATTCTCTATATTGTACGCTAATGTGCTGTAGACAGTATAATATACACCGCATAATGAATACGTCCGCATGGATAGCTCAGTTTGTGAGTAAAAACACTCATTGTTAATACTGTACTGTACTTTGATTAAACAAAAACCTAATGAAAATGATCAAACTCAAAAGCGCGATATTTCCTAGTTTATGTAAATGGATGAACTACTTTTCTTCCCTTCTATACCTAGTAAAGTGATTTGTTCGTATTTTACGCCAGTGTCATCGAGCGCCAGTCGTGGAAGGGGGTAGCAAACGGCGTTGATCAAGAGGTATAGGCAAGTTAATATTAAAAATGTTAGTAAAAATAAAATGATGTCCCTATATAACATTTTTTATTTTTTACCCGTCTTATTTCTTTCCCAGTTGAGTTTTAAACCTTCCTGCTTCAGTGCCTGTCAATAAGACAAATCAAAACTAATGGGTTAAAACGCCATAGAGATCGCGGAAGAGCCTCGATCTATCATCCACTTGTCACGACAGCTGTGTACCGCACAGGAGGCAGCAACCGAACAAATCAGATAGAGTTCACATTACATAAAAGCAACAAGTTCTGCTTTCCTTGCGTCAGCAGCGGAGGGTTTGCGACAACTTTCTTAATTTGATGTTTTTTTTTTAATATTTCTCGTTGCTCATTCAGATATCATAAAAACACTTCTGCGTTTAAGATCTGGTAGGCTATATCCTATATGGGAATATTTTCCTTTTCACACACAGGAGTTAGCTTTTATAAAATGCTACAAGATGGCTATCTCAGTTTATATTCTATACTTTTGAAATATCATTCTTTTTCCACTCACCCGTTCAATTACTGAATGAATGAATGAATGAATGAATGAATGAATGAATGAAATGAATGAATGAATGAAATAGCCTTTATTTCCGTGAAATGGCCTCCTAAAAGGGGAGCTCTTTAGAGATCATGCGGTGAGCTAATCCGCATGACTGTAGATTCTGTTCTATATAAGTTTTGTTCGTCGTTTGTGTGTGTACACTTGCGCTCTCACTCGATACTGGCAAACTGTAGCGATCTCCATTCTTCTCGGTTCTTGGCTGTTCTGGACCACAGGGGTCCAGCTAGGCTCTTGAAGAAGTCCGCCCATCTGGTCCCAGGTCTTCCTCGGTTTCGCCTCCCGATGCGTGGGTCCCACGTTGGAAATATGCGCCCATCTGCAGCCTTGGAGTCTCGACACGTGGCCTCCCCATTTCCATTTCAGGCGTTCCCCTTGGTGTGCCATGTCTCTGGTGTTTGTCATCTGCTTGAGTCTGGTGTTCAATTACTAAAGCAGTATTATTCAATTGAATTAAATTTAATTAAATTTATTAGGCCATTAGACATACAGTAATAGCTTCGTCACAAATACAAAAGTTAAAAAAACTTACATTTGAAAATATACATATGATTGAAACAGTAAAGTTTAATTAAAACAATGAAACCACAAAATAATTCGAAACTGTAAAAAGTAATGAAAACACTTCAGTCTTAATATAATATTTGTAACTATATGTAAATAACTTTATTTATTAAAAATAATTTCATATGAATTTATGTCAAAAACTCATCTACAGAGTAGAAAGGATTAATTAAAAGCCAATTATAAAATCTAGTTTTGAAACTATTGGTTGGTAACTTATAATATTGACTGGGAAGTTTATTATATAATTTTGTCCGCACGACAGAAAAGTTTGTACTAATCTTATGTAATCTACAATATGGAATATTAATTTGTTTACTGTTTCTAATTTCATGATCATGTATATTATTTGCTAGACAATAATTGTCGATATCATGTCGAGTGTAAAACACTAGATCATATATGTATATATATATATATATATATATATATATATATGCAGATAAATTTATGACTGTTAATATCTGTGATTGTATGAAAAGTGGTCGACAATGTAATAGTAATATGCGTTACAAGAGCGGTATGTTGACGTTTTCATGTTCGAGGAAAAGATTGAAAAAGCGAAACGTAGTTGAGCTTTTTTAATTTCCGAGAACATGAAAACAAACATACCGCTCGTGTATCGTACATTATTTTGTGCGAAGATCGTTTATTACATACCTGAAAGAGGAATTTCTAATTAGTTGCAATGAAATCTCCATCTTGGTTTCTGTTCAATGACGGCAACTTTGGAAAACAAATATATCTATCTTCAACATTGTTGCTATAAAATGTTTTCTGTGTTTCTATAATTCCAGCAGGCCGTGATATACGTCTGTCTTTTTTTCCCCCAGTCTATAAATGCGAACTTAAAACAAACGGTAAGGTTATGTAATGATTTATTTTTCATTTTAATATTTTAACAATATTATTTATATAACATATTGCAGTAATAACATCGGCATCTGGAATCTTGTCGATTTTTTCACGGCTTCCTTAATGTTACTTGAATTACAAATGCAGTAACTTTTGTGGTGTTGTACACTTTACTTAATTTTTGCAAATATCTAAAAACAATAATTAACTGTGCAATTTAGGTGAAATTGCAGTGGTAAGTTTCCAATTTATAATTATTACTATGTTGAACGTCTCTGAAAATAATATGTTAAAAGCCTAAAGCAGTAAAATGAATATGGCGCTTAAGCGGTAAGAAGAGGGAAATTGTTATGTGTGTTACGTTGGGAATACTGAATGTGGTATTTCACACTTACCGCGTATTGGTTTTGTGCGGAAAGCAAGCAAATACGCACGATCTCGCACAAAATATAGTTTTATTGACATAGCCTATATGCTAATTTTAATGGATTTCGTGTGCAAAATCAAGGCATTTCCAATTTTGGTACCTTTTCCACATTATAAATATTTGAATAATGAATAGGAGTAATATCATGTTCATATTTTATAGTATCACGAAAATGAAGGTAATTACTCCTTAAAACTCGTCCTTATTCACATAAATTTCCTCCACATTTTGAGAATAATATATAGGCCTACAATCCATGCACAGTTAATAAATTAAAAAAAGTCTTTATATGAAATTCAACCGTCTATACAACGAATAATGCGGTTTTGTGCTACAAAAAGATTCTTCAGCATGGAACTAGAACCGTAAAGATAATTACAGTGAAATTTCTATATTTAGATACCCCTGTATTTTAGACGCCCCATTATATAGGACATATTTTCCTGGAACCGGACAAATTTCTATGCTTTTACCCGTCCAATACATCCTCTGAGTTTCACTGAACGCATGTCTTCATTAGCACATGAAATGACAGGAGGTTTCCCTTGTACAGCAACTGTGAACCTCTTTCTACTTTCCTGGAATTACCCACTTTGTCCTTTTTGTAACTGTATTGTGACTAAAAATGATTATGGAATGAAGGGACATTACTTTTCATAACAGTACATTTTAAGATACGAAATTATTTCAGTAGCCCTACAGTGTAGAAATCAGTCTCTGTTGAGGTGTTTACCTGCTAGAGTCAGTTTGTATAGTGCCTCAATATGAGGAAGGGGAAGTTGGTGAAAGTAACAATTGGAAGGAAGATAGAAATTATTGATCGTTTGCGTTATGGTGTTAGTTGTAGGAAAATTGCAGAAGAGTTTGGAATTTCTAAATCAACAGTTTCAAACATTAGCAACAATAGGACCTCAATAATGAACGCTTGGGGACAAAATTACAGTGGGGAAAGAAAAAGAGTTCGAAAAATGTTAACGACGAACTAAACGACAAAGAGTTTCCATACTGTAGTTCAGTGATGTGAACTGATGCCCATAGGAGCAAGGGCGCGCTTTAGAGCCCAGGAGAGCCTGAGCGCTTTACAGCGGAAAGGAAAGAGACAGACGAAAGAGGTAGTATATGCCGCTTGGTCGAGCTATATTCAGGGATGGCCAGCACTGATTCAATGGATAAAGGGAAGAGAACTTATTAAAACTGTATCCATGTTAATTTTTAGATTTGTCTGAGAAGTATAACTGCATTATAAGAATGTAAGTTTTAATTTTAATGTTCATTTTTCACGAGTTTCCTTTTTTATTCAAAAGGAATATTTTCTCAACTTTTTTAAAGAAAAGTGAAATTTTCAGATATGTTTGTTTAGTAGCCTTACAGGTACTAAAACAAATGTTTTTGTAAATGTAATATATCGTACATACGTATTACAGCAGATAGTGTATTAAAATGCTTGAAAATATTGGCATGAAAAATGTTTGTAAGGAAATGAATTAACAAAGCAAATACTGTTACATCACAAACAAAAGATATATGCCTATGTGTTGGTAAAACGTCAAATCTATAGCTTCAGCAGATTTCGGGATAATGTAACATTCTGATAACAGAAAGTTGCGCACCAATATCACCTAAAACCATAATGCGATAAGAGTTTTATTATGTAATATTAGTTACAGTTAAAACATATACCTAGGCAACTTTGCTTTGTACTATAATATTGTTTTGATTACTTTTATAAGGCTAAACATACCATCAGTATCAATTTCAACTTATCATGTCATATCCAGTGTCTTTCTTTGGGATAACACTTTCTTTATGAATGTGTTGTTTAATTCACTTAGTACAGTACAGTTGTAGTTATTATGGAATTTGTGTGAATATTCCTTCTTTACTTTTTATTATATTATTAACGTTTAAAACACAACTGCAATATTAAGCTAAGAAATAGGTGTTAGTACTTTTGTTTTACAGACAATATAGAAAATACCAAACAGAAAGAAGCCATATAAAAATAACGACATAAAATTTCACGTTCCGTTTGAAGTTTGTGCACCACTGTTTTCTTAATCCAACAGGCTCCTAATTCCTCCTAGCATACTTAGCGCTTAATGCCCGCGCACGACGTCAAGGTCAGAAAAATGCGCTTGCTTTGACGTCACTGCTGTAGTTCCTTAACGTTATGTACAGTAATTCCCTTTCCATTGCATGCTAAAATAATTTCTACTTCCTTCTATCCCGTTAAGTGGACAATTTTTTATTGAACTATATGTGTGCAGGTTATAGAAGCTTCACTGTACCATAGGATAATCTAGACTCAACTTGGGCATGGTAAAAGACATAACTACATCAACATATTGCCTTAAGGGAAGACTCCACTGAAAATCATGAAAATGTTTCCTAATTTTTTTTTTGCTATTTCACTTATTCAGAATTTATATTTTCATACCGCAAATGGATTCAGCTCAATTCTGATTACAAATACTCGTATGTTTACATTTTTTAAATTAAGGGTGGAAGGGGGCGTGGAATTTAAAGAGCTGTCAAAATTGTTCTTCATGGAAGAATACTTTTTTAAAATTTCTGATTACAAATCTAGTAACTTTTTGTTGGCTCCCTGAAGTTACTAGATGAATGTAGCGGAGGAGAATATTATTTTACATAAATATTCATCTTATTTTAAAATCTATTTTTCTGTGTTCAATTTTGTTAATTCAGCACCAACTTTCTTATGCCAAATATTAACCAATCTGAATGAAATTTTTACTGCAAGTATTTATGAGGTAGCTGCATGTTTCTATGCATTTATTTTGCGAGAAATGCTGCTAGTTTATTTTATTAATATTTTTCTTAAGAAAATGCATAGAAACATGCAGCTACCTCATAAATACTTGCATTAAAAGTTTCATCCAGATTGATTAATATTTGGCATAAGAAAGTTGGTGTTGAATCAACAAAAATGAACACAGAAAAATAGATTTCAAAATAAAATGAATATATATGTAAATTAATATTCTCCTCCGCTACATTCATCTAGTACCTTCAGGGAGCCAACAAAAAGTTACTAGATTTATAATCAGAAATTTTAAAAAAGAATTCTTCGATGAAAAACAATTTTGACAGCTCTTTAAATTCCACGCCCCCTTCCAGCCTTAATTTAAAAAAGTGTAAACATACGAGTATTTGTAATCAGAATTGAGCTGAATCCATTTGGGGTATGAAAATATAAATTCTGAATAAGTGAAATAGCTAAAAAAAATTTGGAAAAATTTTCATGATTTTCAGTGGAGTCTTCCCTTAAGACACGAAAGGGACAACAAAAATTGATACTTTTTAATAAGATCATACCGACGCCAAGTGTGGACGTCAAGTGAAACATTCAACAAACGCAAACAGTGCTACAAGAAAGTAGATGTCTTTATAAATTCTAGCTTGTAGCTCCTTCTACATAAAACTGTAATATTCGAACTTCATTTGTTTCAAACATATAGCAAAACATTTTGGGCGATCCAGTGTGTGATGTAGTGCACCTGAGAGAAAAGGTCGTTTAATTACATTTGCATACACAGCAATATATCTTACAGGATGTCATATGACAAATTGGTTTATTTTGCATTCAGAAAAACTGTATAAAACGGGGACGTCATTAAATGAAGAACAATGGCCGATAAGGGACTGGAGATGTGCGCGTCCAGCACGTGAGATGAATCGCACAACTTCGGCATCTGCGGCTTCGAACCTCTGTACTCAGCGCGGTCCACCGTTGACCCATGACTGATGGCACTTCTTCGAGACTCTGGTTCAGACCCGGACCGAAGCTAAATTTCGCAGTAGATAGGACTCACTCTACACAAAACCCAGCAGTTGGTTCTGGTGAATTCCAGCATGCTATTCTAAAGGGACTGTGCGGTTTACAAATAACCAAGTAACACAGAATGTTGCTTGAACAATATTCTTCATATTTAATGCTTTTAAGAGCCTTCCTTATAGAAGAGACGATCTCTAAATAAGGATGGTAGCTGCGAATATATCGTATATGCAGTCGCGGACAGTCGATAAGGAGTGGTCCTCAGCTTGGGGGTTGAGCGAAGGGCTAACATTCCATCACAGTAAAAAAACAGCTTGTTACGAAACCCCAAAATAAGCCTTGGAATGAGATTATCTGGCACGACCACAGCAAAGTAATGAGATTATGAGATTTGGTACTTGGAACGTCACACGTCTACATATATACAGTAGAACAGGAGGGGTAATATTAGTGGCAAATGAACTAGCTAATATAGAATAGACTTTGTGGGAGTACAGGAAGTTAGATTAAGTTGTAATTGGGGCTTTGCCCTGTTATATAGATAAATAAATAAATAGATAAATACATAAATAGATAAATACATAAATAAATAAGTAAATAAATAAACAAACAAACAAATAATTAAATAAATAAATTAGATGGGAATAGCATAAATCCAGACGTTTGAGATGGGCTGGGCGTGTAGAACGTATAAGCAAATCCAGAAATGCATATAGAGTGTTACTTGGGAGACCGGAGGGGAAAAGATCTTTTGAAAGGCCGAGACGTAGACGGGAGGATAATATTAAAATGGATTTGAGGGAGATGGGATATGATTTTGGAGACTGGATTAATCTTGCTCAGGGTACAGACCGATTGCGGACTTATGTGAGGGCGGCAATGAACCTTCGGGTTCCTTAAAACAATAAGTAAGAGCCTTTCCTACTTCAGAACCAGTGATATAGCCTTACTTACTTACTTACTTACTTACTTCTAAGGAAACCGGAGGTTCATTCCCGCCCTCACATAAGCCCGCCATTGGTCCCTATCCTGAGCAAGATTAATCCAGTCTCTATCATCATATCCCACCTCCCTCAAATCCATTTTAATATTATTTTCCCATCTACGTCTCGGCCTCCCTAAAGGTCTTGTTTCCTCCGGCCTCCCAACTAACACTCTATATGCATTTCTGAATTCGCCCATACGTGCTACATGCCCTGTCCATCTCAAACGTCTGGATTTAATGTTCCTAATTATGTCAGGTGAATAATACAATGCGTGCAGTTCTGCATTGTGAAACTTTCTCCATTCTCCTGTAACTTCATCCCTCTTCGCCCCAAATATTTTCCTAAGCACCTTATTCTCAGACACCCTTAACCTATGTTCCTCTCTCAAAGTGACAGTCCAAGTTTCACAACCATAAAGAAAAACCGGTAATAAAACTTTTTTTATAAATTCTAACTTTCAGATTTTTTGACAGCAGACTGGATGATAAAAGCTTTTCAACCGAATAATAACAGGCATTTCCCATATTTATTCTGCGTTTAATTTCCTCTCGAGTAGTGATATAGCCTACCGTATCAAAAGAGAAATTGTTTACGAGAGAAATGAAGATTAGCTAGAAGAGTATCAAAGCATTTAGTTTTGACTCTTTTTCAGGTCGTTTGCTGGGAGGTAAGGTAAGGTTCTCATTGATGTTATCAAGTGGTATGTTTGAACTTCAGCTTCTGATGCTTTCTTCCCTACTCCCATATCGCAATAATGAAGAGTGATGTAGCAAAATGTATAACCGTATTAATGTAGGCACTATATCTTTATGTTATGGCGGTTATATTGCCTACACGCAACCCCCAAAGTGTTTGGAGGACCACACCTGCCGTTGGTTAGCTGGTCCATATGACCTATAATCTTTTCGCTGTAAGAAAAATCCTAATATAAACAATAGCACGTGACTGAACTGAGATTTCATTGGCCGCTGTTTGGCGCCATAGATTTTCAGAACGTGTTCCCGCCTACTGTTGTACATTCTGTTTCATGTTAAACATTTCCCGTTACTCGTCAAGTAGGCCTAACCTCACTACTATGCATTCGTTTACTTAGGAAACATTTACTTCATAATTACTCTAATTAAAACTCACATAACTTATTATATACATTTAAGACTATTTGTTTTTCTCCGCTTTTGAGAGGGTTTCCACTCTTACGTTTAATAACCACACACACCGAGGATGCAGAAGCCATACTTCAGTACCACGTGCTTACGTGAACAACTACGAGCTCAAGTGACGCCAGCTTGTTACAAGAACAGACTACCTCGTATTACTGTTGGTATTCATCCGCGTTCATAGTAGATAACAAAATATAAAAGTAGCTTTTCTTTTACATATCGTTTTACATATGAGTGAAGTTATATATTTCATTGTATTTAACAAGTAGAATTCAATTTTTTATTTTCAAATAATACAAGATGATAGTTTGCAAATACGGACTATATTTTCCTGCGTCATGTGAGTGTTTCGACTGGGAGCCAATCACGGGTATGACAGCCACGTGCTTGTGTTTACATTAGGATTTTTATTACAGCGAAAACAGTATAGCTGGGAGGATTGTCAGACAACTCCACCGACCATATCCCCTCTTCACCACTTAGGAGACGCTTATGCATTCTATGGCAGGTCAGCATCCTGAAATGTCATTTCCTCCATTTTGATGGAACAGCTATGCCGCTGTGACTCGATCCCCAGAGCCTCGTCTGTTAAAACAGGTTGCACCACGGGAAGGTGAGGATGGGAATTGAGTAGGAGAGGTTATGGAATGCACTTCACTACTCCTTGCAACCCAAGTTAAAGTATAATCTCCTTTCTTATCGTTTCTCAAACAACAGAAATTCTAAACCACAGCTTCATGGAACTGTTATGGGTTATCACTTCTTTCAGTCTCGTCTTCTAGTGTCCAAGAGCCAAGAGGAATTAGAATCGGTATCTTATCACTGTGACTAACATGACTAATGGTAGATGGAACATTTGAGCCATCAATTTTCTTTCTATCTTTTCTTTTAAGTCCCCACATTTTAGTCATACAAAAATAAAGTAATAAATATGGTTGGTTGGTTCCCTCCATATCATCGGAATTACGAAACGCATAGAAATTTTTCGTCTGTTCTTAACCACCCCCTTGGACGGCTACCACAACACACAAGGAGCCCTCCTCATATTTTGATCACCTAGTTTACAACCAAAATACAATTCGTAAGCCTTTTCTAACAGTGGTGTTCTCTGTCTATCAGATTTAACTGTACATTCACCACACACACAGCAGAAACTGTATGCACTTACGCGACATACTTAACTCTGTGTTCTAGTAATTCAACTTGGTAGATCAATATAGACACACATATAATATGCACTACACTACACACAAAGCTAAATTATAATATTGTATACCAACCTCACACTTCTTTACAGCAGTATAACTTATAAGTGACTGAATCTGCTAACAAGGGGCTTAAGAAAAGTTCTCTGGGCTGGTCTTGGTCTTCAGACTGGTGCAATAAACAATACAAGGAGTGAAGATACATAAAGTTCAAGGATACTTAGGAGGGAATTTTTTATCGTAAGAAAAATGTGAACGGGATGGAAAAGGAAGCAAAAGAAATCCTTTGAAAGTGTCATCTTTACTGAATTGGATACTTTAAAGTAAAAGGATGCAAAGTGCCAAAATGAAACATTGGAGATAATATAAAAAAATGTAGCTATAAGAATAATTGTACACATATTTGTGTCATGTTTTTTTACTGATAAAAAACAGCAATAGTACACTGTTTACTCATTAATAATAGTGGTATGTAAAGACATTATTTCTCCATATTTAATTATACAGGGACATCATTTTATTTTACTTCAATTTTTATTGTACCTGAGTTTTTGAATGTACTTCACTCCCACCCCTTCTACTAAGGAAGTTCCAACTCCACACAGAACCAAGACCGCAGATAGTAAGCAGTACTAAGTTACTGAGTATAGTACGTTCCAGAAATATGTTCGCGTTTTCCAGTGACGAAAGAGCTTTCAATATTGAATCATATTTTCGCACAGGTACTGTCCGTTTGCCTACGTCGCATCCCGGTTTCCCCCACCTGCTTCTGCTCGCCCCTCTGTAAAAGCTGGGCTGTCTTAGCTCTTTTCTGAAAACATTAATTTCTCTTAGGAATTGGAAGTTTACGTAATATTATACAGCTGTTTAATTTAACTTAAATAAAAGGGCCTCGTTAAGTAATTAACTATCACGTGATTTCCTCCCTTTCTACAATCCTGCGGCACAGTAGATAGCATGTCTGAGCAATTTTATATTTTCGGGTCGGGCAGAAGTGAAGATTGAATTCACAGTACGTAGAGTAGATACAGAATTATTTCAACATGAGTTACTAGTACGAAGGACGAAACTGGCAATTGGAATTAGATGCAATAGTCTATAGTGCGATAATATGCACAAAAGAACTGAAGCCTGTATCGAAATGAACGGCCACCATTTTCAAAATTGTGTTTAAATATTCATATTATGATTATTTTTCAATTTAACTTCTTTCTCTATATTGTACGCTAATGTGCTGTAGACAGTATAATATACACTGCATAATGAATACGTTCGCATGGATAACTCCGTGAGTAAAAACACTTATTCTTAATACAGTACTGTACTTTGATTAAAGAAAACCTAATGAAAATTATCAAACTCAAAATCGCGATATTTCCTAGTTTACGTAAATGGATGAACTACTTTTCTTCCATCCTATACCTAGTAGAGTGATTTGTGTTTTACGCCAGTATCATCGAACTCCAGTCTTGGAGGGGGGAGCAAGCGGTGTTTCCGGTTCTCTAAAGGTATAGACAGGTTAATATTAAAAATGTTAGTAAAAATAAAATGATGTCCCTGTATAACACAAATTGTGAAAAGGGTTAAGTAATGGGTACAGTTGCAGTAGAATGGTGCAAAGTACAATACCTATTTTTTCCTATTCTGGAGCAATTTTTACTCACAGATCTGCCTATAGAACTGCCTATGCTCCTCATTTGGAAGATAGGGAGTCATTGCTAGTAGATCCCCCTTCTTTTCTTCAGTAATTTCCCTGTTTTATGCTTTAACTTGAAACAGTGCTGACTGCACATCTTTCATGTTTTTTTTTTCCCCTTTTAAGCACGTTAATGGTATGCACTGCTTCATTATCATGTGACTATTTCGCAGAAACACTACCTGCTTTACATACTGAATGCAACATGCCTTAGAAATATTCAAGTTCTTGATGGAAATTAGTTGATCAGCAACATCTTGCATATTAAGGAAATATGACTCTAGCATTGAATCGGTTTGAAATGGTTTTACAACTTGAGAGTCTTGTACGATTTTAAGCAGGTCACTAGGAATGAAGGCTTTTGTCACTTTCTGTCGTTTTTCAATCAAAGCGAATTCAGAATCGCATTGCAAGAAACTGTGGCCGCTGAGAAGGAAACGTTGTTCTATGTGCTCAAATAAACCAATGGCAACTAAAAAGAGACACATGAAAACCATTACACGATTTTTGTTTTCAGCTGCACAGTTATCAGATTCTTCTTGTTTGTTATGTCCATATTCATCAGTTTTAGTACACACGAGGCAATCTCATTGGCACCTCTACTCGCGATGCTTTCATCCCACATACACATGTAAGACTGCAAACTCCAAAGTTATAACGTGAAAGCTGACATCTGTAAAACATTTCGCTGTGTGTAAGTTTGGGCATAAACATGACTTGTTGAAGATCCATTGCATTCTTTGATGCAGCTCATAGGGCGCTTACCGGCTGAAACTGCATGGTGCTGGCAACGTAACATCTAAATATCTCGCTTAAGAAACACAACTGGATGTAGTCTCTTTCATACATCATCCTCCTAGGCACATTTTCTGCATAATAATTTAGTTTTCTATGAATTTGGCACGTTGCACCTTTCTACTTTAAAGTATCCAATTGTAAGAGTCTGTGAAAGGAAAAAATATCACCACACCAGGGTCCTTGTACACGAAAACAGTAAATTAATAACTAAATTAAATTAATTACCACTATTTAGCTTTTCATTATTTGTATCATTTAGTATCAAAGAAATATAAGCATTTATAGCCCACTCAAAAACAAAACGAGACCTTTTTCTTTTAAATCTAAGAGTGACAGAAAAAAATGGATTGCACTATTAAATTCAGCGCTAAAATCTGAATTAGAAGGACCTTACTTCAAGCAAAAAAGTTCACCGTCGTTCACTACAGGTTATATCAGCGTCGCCGGATGTGCCGGAATTTTGTCCCGCAGGAGTTCTTTTACATGCCAGTAAATCTACTGACATGAGCCTATCGCATTTAAGCACACTTAAATGCCATCGACCTGGCCCGGGATCGAACACGCAACCTTGGGCATAGAAGGCCAGCGCTATACCAACTCGCCAACCAGGTCGACTATTATTATTATTATTATTATTGTCCACACCTGTGGAGTAACGGTCAGCGCGTCTGGCCGCGAAACCTGGTGGCCCGGGTTCGATTCCCGGTCGGGGCAAGTTACCTGGTTGAGGTTTTTTCCGGGGTTTTCCCTCAACCCAAGATGAGCAAATGCTGGGTAACTTTCGGTGCTGGACCCCGGACTCATTTCACCGGCATTATCACCTTCATCTCATTCAGACGCTAAATAACCTAAGCTGTTGATAAAGCGTCGTAAAATAACCTCCTACATTATTGTTATTATTATTATTATGATTATTATTATTATTATTATTATTATTGTTATTATTATATATTCGTGAACATATAAGTTGACATTAAAGATCAGTTGTGTAACAACATGAAAAAGAATGGCAATACACAGGAAAACGACCTCTTCAGACCAATGTTACACGCTGAAGCACATTTTAACACAGCTCACGTAACGAAGCTAACTCCTGAAACTCGGAATAGAGATACGAGCCGAGGTCATGACTTCATGAGCGCTGGTCACGCCCACTGGGATTATTAAATCCTAAACCAAAACGCGAATTAAACACGGAAAATGTATTCTTATTTCTCTTATTTATTTCACCCTGCTATTTAAAGACACTATATCAACTCGTAGATGGAGTTAGTGATAGAGGATAGTATTTGGCGAGATGTGGCCGATGATCTGCGATGGGAATACCTGACATTCGCTCGGCAGTTCGGTAAACGTCAAGAAATATGTCAACTAGATAATCAGACCAAAATTTCGATTATACTGCAAGATTTCTATATATCTACATATATTATTTACAGAAAGTCCATTTTCTTAGCATATTTTCAAGTGTCGGCTACGACAACACTTGAAATAGAACGAATATCAATTCCTCTAGCGATAGCTTGTGTGTCTGTCCTCTAGGTCTCTGAGCATGCTAACTAGAGAAATAAAGGAGCTACTACAAGAGCAACTCAGGGAGAGAGGAGAGAAGCAATACAGGGCCGCAAATAAGAGAGGGCATAGGAGCTATTCCAACTCAAATCGACCGACATTACGATTTCTAAATAAAATGAAACTTTGTTTTGTCCGTAGAGAACTGTGATACATTCCTTTCTGCAAAGTTTGAGGCATCAGAACTTCATAGTGTTTAAATTTAAAATATTTAAATTTATCGTATTTTCATAAAATCAACAAATTTAAACTGTTGTAGCTCCAAAACCCTTTCACCCAATGATCAAAATCGTGGTTTATTTTGATGCTGAGAAATTAAAGTTTATATTGACATATATACAGATTTTGTTACTTTTTATGGAAATGGAGAAATTTAGATTTTTCCTCATTAAGACGCCTTTGCCTAGGAAATAATATTTAAAAAATATATAGTTAGATTCCGTATTGAAAGTACAAATAAACACACACTTTTTACTGATGGCACGTTGATAAGAAAGTATTGAAAATATCAAATAAAGAAAATAAATAGTACGCGCGTGAACTAACCAGCTGACTGTGAGGCGGGAGCTAGCCGAGGTAAGCAAGGCCAGGAGACGTAAACAAGAGAACTGTCGTCTAGCAGCGCATGGCTGGGCTAGCTTTATCACAGGTTTTCATAAACACAGGAGTAAAATGACGCCCAACGCTCGCTTATCTTCAGCTCTCGGCCAGTGTGTGCGGTACTGTGCCGTTCAAGTCTAGGCGTGTGAAAATAATTTATTTAATACCCTCGGAACTTATTGCCCTGCCATTAAGCAAACAATGCCGAATTCCTCTTAATAATGCAAGGTTTTTTCTCAATATTTTTTTTACATTTTTACAAATGGGCAAAAGGGCTAAAAGTAAGTAAAATCAGATTATCTGTCGCTCTGTGTATAATAAAAATAAGGATTACTTCTTAACATAACCTACCAAATGTCAGCTTCAAAATAAGCTCTCGTTCAATGTTCTGCAGTAAATGGTTCCAGAGTTCTGAGCGCTGAAAGAGGCTTGTTTTCCTAAAATACGCTAAATTTGTCGCTCAATAATACGAAAACCGTTTGACTTTCGATAGTATATTTTTGAAAATGCACTGTCCTCAGCACCTTGTATAAATAGGGAAATAATTAGAGATGAAAATTTAAATTGGGAATGCCAAATAAAGGAAATATCCAAGAGAGTGTGCTATACCATTCTCTTAACCCATTCAGAAACTTCCTCCCGCCAGAATTAAAACAGACTTTAGTGCAAACCCTCGTACTACCACTGTTTGACTATTGCGACGTAATACTTACAGACTTCACAACTGACCTTTCGAACAAGCTGCAGCTTGTGCACAATATGTGTGTCAGATTCATCAGCAATGCTCGCAAATTTGACCACATTACACCCTCCTTCAAATCTTTATCCTGGCTGCAACTTAGTAACCGTAGAACACTTCATTCGCTGTCTCTTCTGTTTCGAGTTCTCCACACTTCTACTCCAAATTATCTTCGTTCCCGGTTTAACTACTTATCCTGCAATCACAATCTAAACATCAGGTCACAGGAGAGTCAAATCCTAGCAATTCCTGCCCATAGAACATCCCACTATTCATCCTCTTTTACTGTCTCAGTCCCCCGTGAATGGAATTCTCTATCTCAGAAGATTAGGGGCTGCCAGACAATAACCACTTTCAAGAAAAGGCTAAACGATTTCTTACGGACGCAGTCAAATTGAAGTTATAATTGTGATCGAGTTTAATAATTTAATTTAATTTAATTTAGGTATGACTATCATTTCTATTATTATTATTATTATTATTATTATTATTATTTTATTTATTATTATTATCATCATTATTTTATTATTATTATTATTATTATTAGTGAAGAGAAGGCCGAATGGCCTTAACTCTGCCAGTTAAAATAAACCATTATTATTATTATTATTATTATTATTAGTATTACATAACATAATTATTTTATTGGTGTTGTGAAGATGAAAATATTGCCATTGTATTATATTTATTATTTATTATATTATCTTGTATTGTAGTATTGTATTGCTTTGTATTGTATTGTATTGTATTAATTATGTTATATTCATAGCATTGTAGTAATTTTCTATCATACTGGTTAAGTGGAAGAGAAGGCCGAATGGCCTTAACTCTGCCAGTTAAAATAAACCATTATTATTATTATTATTATTATTATTATTATTATTATTATTATTATTATTATTATTATTACTATTATTATTATTATTAGTATTTTATTACATACTTATTTTATTGGTGTTGTGAAGATGAAAAAATTGTCATTGTGTTATATTAATTATATATATTATATTGTGTTGTATTGTAGTATTGTATTGTATTGTATTAATTATGTTATATTCATAGCATTGTAGTAATTTTCTATCATACTGGTTGAGTGGAAGAGAAGGCCGAATGGCCTTAACTCTGCCAGTTAAAATAAACCATTATTATTATATTATTATTATTATTATTATTATTATTATTATTATTATTATTATAAAATGCGAGGTTTTTTACTGATCGATTTCATATGGAATAGCCCATAGGTTCTAAGATTGTGAAAAGAGAAACAATGAACGGGTATAAAAACGAAAATGAAAGCAGAGAATAAAAATGGAAATGAAACACCATGGTTATCATTATTTCTTAACTGTTTAGAAGTCAAAGTAATCCAAACCGGAGCAGCTCAACGTAGGAGACGCGTGGTGAAAAGTGATCGCTCCACTCCGTTCTGCAGCGCAACGTCAGCCAACCGGCGTTATAGCATTTTTATTGCTGGAAATAACATTTCAATTGATAGCTTGTCCATTAATGAATTGGCTTCGCGCTGAGTGAACTGGGCAGGATGATAAACACGTTCATTTGGTTGTCTTACAATCTATCAATGTATCCGCTGCGGTGCCTCACTGGGATCTGCCTCTCGTTTCACTTCGATATTAACAATTATTGCTATTGTTGCATGTACAGGGTGACCCGCAGGTAATACCATTAATTGCAGGGGGTTACTCTTTGAGATATTTCAAACAGAAAATTTTAATACAATTTTGCTAGCGTTTACTTATCTTTTTCTGAGAATATTACACTTCTACTACGTCATACTACTTTTGACCAATAAAACGCTACGAAAGGACGTCTTTCAGCCAATCGTGGCTGCTTATCGCACAATTTTATCGCGTCCCTAGCGTTTGTTTAATTTTAACGCGTCCCTATCATTTGTTTAATTTTATCGTGTCTCTAGCATTTGTTTATTTTTATCGCGTCCCTAGCATTTGTTTATTTTTATCGCGTCCCTAGCATTTGTTTAATTTTATCGCGTCCCTATCATTTGTTTAATTTTATCGTGTCCCTAGCATTTGTTTATTTTTATCGCGTCCCTAGCATTTGTTTATTTTATCGCGTCCCTAGCATTTGTTTAATTTTTATCGCGTCCCTAGCATTTGTTTAATTTTAACGCGTCCCTATCATTTGTTTAATTTTATCGTGTCCCTAGCATTTGTTTATTTTTATCGCGTCCCTAGCATTTGTTTAATTTTAACGCGTCCCTATCATTTGTTTAATTTTATCGTGTCCCTAGCATTTGTTTATTTTTATCGCGTCCCTAGCATTTGTTTAATTTTATCGTGTCCCTAGCATTTGTTTATTTTTATCGCGTCCCTAGCATTTGTTTAATTTTATCGTGTCCCTAGCATTTGTTTATTTTTATCGCGTCCCTAGCATTTGTTTAATTTTATCGCGTCCCTAGCATTTGTTTATTTTTATCGCGTCCCTAGCATTTGTTTAATTTTATCGCGTCCCTAGCATTTGTTTATTTTATCGCGTCCCTAGCATTTGTTTAATTTTAACGCGTCCCTATCATTTGTTTAATTTTAACGCGTCCCTATCATTTCTTTAATTTTATCGCGTCCCTATCATTTGTTTAATTTTATCGCGTCCCTAGCATTTGTTTAATTTTATCGCGTTCCTAGCATTTGTTTATTTTTATCACTACCCTAGCATTTGTTTCTTTGTTTGCCAACATTTCAAACTGCACTGGTCTGGACGTCAAAAAACAGAAAATTACAAACCACTCCAGTCGATGCACAGCACTTTCAAATATGACGCATTGGCATTCAAGAACAAGAATTAATAAAGATCACTGATCATAGCTATACATCTTCTCTGAAATCCTATTTACAAATAAATGAAGAGCACCATTCGGAAATTCTGAATAAGTTGAGGAATACACCATGTACTGTACTAATATCACAGTTTTGTGGCTTTACTAGTTGATACAGTGTCGTCGAATATCTCTCTATTACACGTAACCAGTATTCTATATTTTCACTTCGTAGTTACAACACACCCTACTGCATTAGTCGTGTGCATGAATAACAGTCATATTGTATAGCGGCTGTATTTCCCACGTGGCTGTGAGGATGGAGGAAGGAAAATAAGAAATGTGGTCTGAATACTGTAACTCGATGAAGGCCTCTGCTGGGATGTTTTTGCTGTAAACTCGGAAGCCAATTTTCGGGAGAGTTACGCGAGATAGAACTTTCATTGCCCTGCATCGCTTCCCAGACTTAAGTGGAACTTGTGAACTCGAGCTTCCTTTTCCAAGGAAATTGAACTTCTCATTCAAAGTGTGGCTTCTGGATCTGTTGCACAATCCCATCGCTTCCAGTTTCACCTGCATTCACTTCTCTGAAAGATATCCATCAAAATACAAAGACCACCAACTAAATATCATCATTGGACAGTGGATGCGGGATGACTTAAGAAAAAGTGAAGTTTCAGCTGGTTATTTAACGTGCTTTATCAACTTTAGGTTATTTAGCATCGATGAGATTGGTGGTAGCGAGATGATATTTGGCGAGATGAGGCCTAGGATTCGCCATAGATTACCTTGCATTCACATTACACTTGAGGAAAACCTCGGAAAAAACCCAAGCAAGTAATCAGCTCAAGCGGGGATTGAACCTGCGCATTTGTTTATTTTTTCAGACCGGCAGGCAAGCGCCTTAACCGACTGTTTATTTTTAGCCACGACGGTGGCTTAAAAGTGAATTTGTTTCGTATCGGATTTTATGGCACGTCCCGCGCCGTTTGTTTTTTTACCTCGAGTCCCAGCAGCGTTTAAGGAATCGGTCCACATTGCAACGCATTTGTTTAGTTTTTATCCTGCTCAAGTATTTAGTGTTGAATATTTGTATTTTTATCGCTGATCCATTCATTTGTAGAAGTCAAAACGTTAAATTCGTTTAGATTTTAGCAAATTGTACTAAAGTAGAAATTTAGAATAGTATTAGAACAAGAACTAAAGTACCCTAGCATTAGATAAAATTTTAAGGTTAATTTGTTTACTAGGATCGTGAAAATTGGCCAAAAATATGTTTTTGTTTTCATCGATTTCGCAATTGTTGAATAAATTCTCTATCCAAAAATATATACTATATTGTGGGTTTAAATAACTATAATGCCACTGGTTTAAATGCCCTAAAATAGTTGAATTTAAAAATGGCGTCGTAGTTAGTTGCACGCCCCTTTTTAAATGCCCAAGCTAACTAGTTGTGCCCATGTCATCTTATTAAATATTTTATAATTTCTGGGCAATTTAAAACACACTCTCTCCAGGCTGGTGTACGTGCTCGCCCAAGAGACCTTCTTCATAGAATAACTCAGAACAAAACTCGATCTGCCCTCCACTTACAACTGGAAGCCTCTCTAGTTTTTGAGGATAATGAAGAGGGAAGACATCTGGGAGGACTTCTACATAACGGAGGCCATGATAAACCGGACCTGGACAGAACGAATTCAGAAGCTCCGCCACATTTGTGACATCTCTGGCGGTTCATGGATACCACCACAGGATATGCAGAAATCAGTCTTTCACGAACCGGATGACAACTGTGTTGTGTCTTATGCAACAAGACATTGATAGATACCATATCCTAGTCTGTGGGAATCGGCAGCTATCAGTCATTAACTTTGTTCAATCCAAGTGACTCTCAATTTGCACAATTTGTGCGCATTATTATTATTATTATTATTATTATTATTATTATTATTATTATTATTATTAAATTCGCTCAGAGATACGAAATGCAATTAAGAAGTATGAGAGTGACATTTTATGTATTAAAGAAGACAATATCGTGTGTAATGTATGCAAAATTGAAATAAAAACCAGAACAACTCAGGCTATAGAGAAACATTGCAACAGTACATCGCACAGGAAATTCGTTGAAATAAAAATCTGAGGATCATCATCATCATCATCATCATCATCATCATTTATCATTGTCATCGGGTCTAACGACACGTGCAACATGGTGCTCAGTACAAATATTCCTCTAAAGAAATTGAGTGATCCCCATTATAGAGTTTTTCTTCAGAAATTCTCTCGATACAAAAACTGTTTAAGCGATAGGCGAAGACGATTCAGCTTCGACAACTTACGAGAATATATCGTCGTTTACTGCAACCCTGGTAATTGCATCAATGATGACGAGGACTGAACCTTGCAAGGTATGTACTACAGTACGTTATTTTTCTTTTCCTTCTGACTGTACTGAGATACAGTAGCATGTTGACGTCGTCTGTTTACGTTTAAAAACCGTTCAGCCAATGGTCTGAATGAAAATATGCAACATATAGTAAATGTGCACCTACATATACTATAAGTCATCCCGCATCCACTTTCTAATCATCGTCGTCGTCACCATCATCATCATCATCATCATCATCGCCATCATCATTACCTTCCGCCTTGCGTTTAAATATCTTCACTGTCGGTTACGTTGTAATATAATTTTTCTACATCTCCCTTGTTAGTCAAGATACATTCAGTCTATCACGTTAGATGTAGGCATTTCTTTTACTGAACTATAATCTTACATTCTCTGAATAAAACGATGCGAATTATTGTTACGGTGCACAGCACTGCATAATGGACAATTCATCAAAGCAATATCTTTAGCACGACTTGTGGTTTTTGACCAAGATCACATTTATCTCTTATTTAGGTAGTATCTATTTGTCTGTTCTTTTTTTTTCTTTCCTTTTCTCAATTTCCATTTTAATTTGTATTTACATTTGTATCTGTTTCATCTCTTTTTTTATTTTTTCATGTTATCTATTTTTTTCTGTAAACGAATATCTGTACTGTCTATTGTAATTGGGACTTTGCCCTGTTATAGCAATAAATAAATAAATAAATAAATAAATAAATAAATAAATAAATAAATAAATAAATAAATAAATAAATAAACAATTAAATGAATGAATGAATAAATGAACAAATAAACAAACAAACAAACAAACAAATAAGTAAATAAATAAATATTAAAAATAAATAAATAAATAAACAAACAAATAAATAAATAAATAAATAAATAAATAAATAAATAAATAAATAAATAAATAAATAAATAAATAAATAAATAAATAAATAAATAACAGATTTATCACGCTTAAGGTCTTTGAAGGCAACAACTTTTTTTAATTTCACTGTGGTGCCATCTAGCGACAATAGAAGAATTCACTTTATAACTACCACTTGAATTGCACAGAGCAACTGTACTTTCATCTAGCGGTCATAACTAATCGACAGTGGCGGTCCTGGTGGCTGTTCTCTTCTACATGTTACGGTTTTTAACATGGGGATGGGCAATCTGTTACATACGTGATCAGGGCTTTTGACCATCCCAAACACGAACCCACACCCCTCTGAGCGCGAGTCCTTTTATACTCGGTCCGCCACGGCCTACTGTTGTAAATGAAAACAATTGACAATAGGCTTCTCTGTCATTCCAATCTCAAAACATACCACATGAAACTAACCTAATTAAATAATTAAAGGGCGATTATTTTGTCCATTTTGTTGCAAGGACAATTCGTTTTAATATGTGGCTTAATTGATATTGCATCTAAATAATTAAAATACGATCATTTAGTCCAGGGCGCACGTTTTTTATATTCCTTTAGTAAGATATCTTTGAGAGTACAAAAACCATTTTCATTGATTGGCTTTGAAATTGAGGGACGATCAGGAAGAGGAAAAGGAAACCTATATCAACACATAAACAACATACACTTAAAGCTGCACTACACATTAGAAATTGAAAACAACAAATGCATCAATTTTCTATACATCACAATAACAGAAGTCGACAACAAATACACATTCAAAGTATACAGAAAACCCACATCATCAACAACAACAACACACATACACAACACATCCAATCACCCAACACAACACAAACAAGCTACATTCCGAACAATGGTACACAGACTACTCAACATACCAACGAACCAACATGATTACAGAGAAGAGCTAAACACAATAAAATATATAGCACAAGAAAACGGATACAACCCCAACATAACAGACAAAACATAATCACAAAAAAAACATAAGAATACAACACAAACACAAGAACACAAAAAATACATCACACTAATATAGGAAAACAAAAACACACACAAGATTGCAACCTCATTCAAGAAACTAAATTACAACTTCGCATACAGAACAAATAACACTCTACAAAAACATCTCAACACAGAAACAAACAAATACAACCACACAGGCGTATACAAACTCAAATGAATACCTGCAACAACTTCTACATAGACAGACAGGCAGATCATTTCAAACACGTTACAAAGAACACATCACAGCCATAACAAAATTACAAAACACCTCCACATATGCAGAACACATCACAAATGCTAACCACACCTACAGAGACATCAACACAGACATGGAAATTCTTCACATCCAACCAAAAAGGCAGAAACTAAACACACTAGAACAATACGAAATATACAGACACACAAAAACACATCCACATCAAATTCTCAACACACACGTTCTTTGACTCCACATTACACTACACAAACACACCCCCACAGGAAACAAAACAAAAGGCGCCAAGACCAGCAACAGCCAGTTCTGAAGAAGGTCAATAACAGGCTGAAACATGTTAACCAGGTACGATAGAATTTAACACGAGAAAAACATAATACATATTCCGAAAAGAAGAGGAATTGGCTGAGAAAAAACTTCCTACTGAAGGATGAACTGAAAGGAATTGTGACCGACAGAAGAAGATATCAGATGATAGACGATATTAAGATATATGGATCATAGCGTATGTGCGGGGACTGGGAGGAAGGCAGAAAATAGGAAATATTAGAAAATGCTGGGTTTTCAGTGAAATACCTGCCCTTGGGTAGAAAGAAAACTATGAATGAACCCATAGGATCAAAGCTAACCCAATGAGGCAAATCAAGCAACATCTACGAGGACACATCTTCCATCAAAAGAGAACGCGGCCAAACGTGACGTCAGGAGACACTTCTCTGCAAACTTCGTGATGGACACGAGGTGGTATTTTCCGCACTTTCTTTTAATAATTCGTATAATTAGAAAGTAAAAAGAATTTCAGTTAACAGCAACCATCCATACCGCACTGCACTGGGATGTCGTAATGCAGGCATGTCAATTGATGCCCACAGGAGCAAGCGCGCGCTTTAGAGCCCAGGAGAGCCTGAGCGCTTTACTGCGGAAAGGAAAGAGACAGACGAAAGAGGTGGTATATGCCGCTTGGTCGAGCTATATTCAGGGATGGCCAGCACTGATTCAATAGATAAAGGGAAGAGAACTTATTAAAACTGTATCCATGGTAATTTTTAGATTTGTCTGAGAAGTTTAAGTGCATTATAAGAATATAAGTTTTAATTTTAATGCTCATTTTTCACAAGTTTGATTTTTTTATTCAAAAGAAATATTTTCTCACCTTTTTGTATAGAAAAGTGAAATTTTCAGGTATAGGCCTATTTATTTAGTAGCCTTACAGAATGTTTTCATAAATCTAATATACCGTAAATACGTATTACTGAAGATAGTGTATTGAAAATTTTGAAAATACTCGCATGGAAATTGTTTGTAAAGAAATGAATTAAAAAGCAACTACTGTTACATCATAAGCAAAAGATACGTGCCCATGTGTTGTAAAAATGTCAGTTCTATAGCTTCAGCAGATTTCGAGAAAATAATTTAATATTCTGATGATAGGAAGTTGCTCACAAATATCACCTTAAAAGCATAATGCTGTGAGAGTTTTGTTATATAATATTAGTTACACTTAAAACAGATACAGTACCTAGGTAACTTTGCTTTGTACTGTAATATTGTTTTGATTAGTTTATTGATTACGTTTGTAAGGCTAAAGATACCATCAATATAAATTCAAACTTATCATGTCATACTCAATCTCTTTCTTTGGAATATCACTTTCTTTATGAATGATGTGTTTCATCCACTTAATACAGTATAATATTATACTACTATGGAATTTAAGTGAATATTCCTTCTTAACCTTCTATTATGTTATTAAGATTTAAAACACAAGTGCAATATTAAGAAATCAGTGTTAGTACTTTTGTTTTACAGACAATCTAGATAATATTAAACAGAAAGAAGCCATATAAAAATAACGACATAAAATTTCACGTTCCGTTTGAAGTTTAACAACCACTGTTTTCTTAATCCAACAGGTTGCTTATTCATATACACAACCCTTCCTCTTTCCATACTTAGCGCTTGCTGCCCGCGCACGACGTCAAGGTCAGAAAAATGCGCTTGCTTTGACATCACTGTCGTAATGGAAGCTGTGAGAAGTGCTCGCCGGGGTAACAGCTGCGAATCGCTCTTCTGCAGACTTGAGAGTCGTACCGGAAGTGAGCTTCTCAGACGAGAGCCGATTGATCGGGGGCGAGAGTCTGATGAGGGCAGCGTCCGCGGCCGACGACTCTTACATTTACTTTCAGTAATATTGACACACTCGGATGTGGCGATCCCTCCGGCGAACCGCTGCGGAATTCGAGTCGACTTTGAAGACAGAGAGATTTCCAAACAGAAACCTGCGCCCTATGTACAGGTCTACACAGAGCGATTTGTTTGAAACATCCAGGGTTCATGTCTCGTTACTAGTCAGCCATTTAGGACCAAGGAATATCAATAACAACGGATTCTATTTTACGGTGAATAAAATAATAAGGTATGAGCCATTTTCCGACATGGTCTTAATTACGACAGTGGGCTCTTCTGCAAAAACTTGTGGTCTAAACTGACAGAGGACTGCAGTTTCTTAAAGCAGTCTTAGAGCAATATAGTTCCGTGATAAACAAGTTTGCAGAAGCGTTTCTCTGCCGGTCAGAGCGTGAGTAGACATTTTGTGTGATAGAAGTATTGTCTGAAGGAAGCATATTTTGTCTGAGTATTCTGCTTTTGACAAAGGTATGTAATTCATATTGGACATCATTCACAGTGTAAAGTATTGTAGTTTAATATAACGTTCATTAATTTTAGAATCTATTGATATGGATTATGTAATAGCGCGATTAGTAAGAGCAAACGAGGTGATCTTAAATCCGACACATGTCGGAATTATGAACCCTGTTGCACTGACTTCAGTTATGCCTACTACAGGATTTATGATAAAGCATCCCAATATAAATTCGAGTTATTTAATGCTCTTTAGCGTTGTAACGGCATACTTAGCAGTATTAATGCATTTTACCAAAACTACTACATGTTTAGCTCAGAAATTAGGTGCAAAATTCGTTATCGTTAATACCTCTCCTTTATTTTAGATTATGGGTAAGCCACGAGCGAAAATTCCTGAAGATGTAATGGCACGGGCTGTTGCAGCTGTGAAGAACGGTATGCCCCTTAACACAATTACTACACGCTATGGTATAGCTAGGAAACACCCTTAGGTATCATGTCAATGCCGGGGCTGAGAAAAAATATTGGTCGTCCTGCACTTTTAATAAGCTTCGCGCAAAAAGGAAAGATTGTGCAGCCGACTAAATTACGACTTGCAGATGTAGGGATCCCGTTGACTCTACAAAAACTTCTCAAAAAGAACTGTTTTCACATTTTGTGAAATAAACCATAAAGAATAATTTTAATAAAAACTTAGGGTTAGTTGGTAGGAAGTGGATGAAATTATTTCTAAAGCGGCATCAAGATTGTCAAAAAAGGAAAGCCGCAAAACTTTGAATCAGGGCAGGGCAATGAAACTAAATCGTGTAATTGTGAAAGACTATTTTGATAAACTGAAAGCCATAATGGTCGAACATGGATTTATGGGAAAACCTGAGAATATTTACAATATCGATGAGAAGGGGTGTCGATTGACTCTTGATCGCACACAGGAAGTTTTTGCTGCTAAAGGCACTAAATGCTTACATTTGATTGCACCAGAACATGGAGAACATATAACAATTGTAGCTTGTTGCAATGCAGTAGGTCAAGCAATTCCTCCCATGATTGTCTTCAAAGGAAAAAGGAGACGACCGGAATGGGTTGATGACATGCCCCCTGACACAGCTGTTGAAATGACAGAAAAGGGCTCAATGACGTGTCAGGTCTTTATTAAATGGCTAGCTCATTTTGCTAAATTTAAAACTGTCGGCAAATGCTTGCTCATTTTCGATGGTGCAAAATTTCACCTTGATGCCAATATCGTTAATGTAGCAGATGAGCATGACATAATAAATTGTTTTGCTTGCCAAGTAATTGCAGCCTCTAGACAAGAGTTTTCGGACCCTTCGAACAATACTAGGATCCGGCAGTTTTGCGGTACTGGAGCAATCATGGTGAAAGAACCGTTACGAAAGCAAGATTTGGGAGAATTTTTCCGACGTTTGGTTGAAGTTCATGACACCTAACAATATCATGTCTGGGTTTAGGGCCACTGGAATCTGTTCATTTAACCCTGTGGTAACACCACATAGTGCATTCGCTCTCTCTGATTTATATTGTGGCGGCATGTTGAAAGACCTGCCGCTCGTCCGGCAGAAGGGAGGGCGCGCGAGCAGGCAGGCGCGCGGAGAGAAGGGGGCGATCTTCAGTGGCCACTGGGGGCGCGGTGCGGGGAAAGAAAACGTGGGCTTCGGCAAGCGCTTGGGCGCTGGGCTGTGCGAGGTGAAGGGGGAAAAGAAGCAGCGAGAAACAGAAATCTCCAGAAGCGCAAGCCTCGCAACATCCGTTGAAACTTCGGGACGCAGTACGTTCCAGAAGTGTGATTTAGCGATAAACAGAAGGGCAAGTGAGCCCCACAGTCAGTTTAGTTTGGACAGCGAGTTCAGTTTGTGAATCAGCAGCGCCCAGGCGGAAGCAACGCGTCCAGGAGTTTTGGGTTCGTCGGCCCGAGAGCTGAGTAAATGTGGCAGCGTCCAGGCAGAAGCAACGCGTCCGGTAGTCTTTGGTTCGACACGCAGTGAACTTGAGTAACCGTGGCAGCGTCCAGGCGGAAGCAACGCATTCGGAACTTGAGTTCGAAGTTCAGTGGACTGTCCCTGGAAGTCGTAGGTTCGATATACTGTGAACTTGAGTGAATGAGCTAGAAGAACTAGCCAAGGCAAACGAACTGTGAACTGAGAACTGACAGTTTTGTTTTGTAAATAGTGCTTTGTGAACATTAGTTGAGATTAGGAGTACAATAATCCACGTGAATTGTCATTGTCGTCTGTGGAGTGCAATAACGAATACTGTGTTGCTGTAAGAAAAGAATACCCATTGTTGAAAATGTGTTTAAATTCAGAATTAGAAAGCAATTATTGTTGAAATAAAGGTCACAATATTTTCCGCAACCACCCAAAAAAGATAGAGAGGGTTAGAATCCGACGACGAGAGTGACGGTAACGGTGAGCTTTGCAACTCATGTCACTGAATGTGCTAATGATAGTGGAGCTCCTGTGAATGACGAAAGGTGTCAACAAGCTTCACAGAAATTTTGACTTCACCCAAACTTAAGGAGAAGAAAACTAAGCCAAGACGTGCCGCTGTGAACTCAAAAGCTCAACGTATGGTGAAGTTCTTATTCACCAAGACAGAAACAGAAGAATCTTCCAAAGACTATAGCATCAAAAATTCCAAAGAAAATTTCCAAATGTCCCAGTAAAACTACGCCTGTGCAGGATTATCAAGAAGCAGGACCAAGTGGAATACCTTCAAAGAGAAAAGAAAGCTGGTTTTCACAATATGTATGTTGGACAGAGTCGCCGATATAAAAATAACTGTAAATGTAAAAGTATGTGCATGAAAAATGTTCTGACATTAAGTGCTGATTTTCGAGGATCCTTCGTTTGTACTAATTTGAAGAAGACTGATAATGTATTTCTCCAGTCAAAGGATTTTTCTATCCAGTTTCTATGTACCAAAGTTTCAATCAAGAATGTGTGTTAATATTTTCTACCTGTGTTTTTTTTTTCAAATCATCCTGCTTGTATTGTGTCACCCATATTGCACGTGTTTAACTTTATTTAACTTGATGATTATAGTAACAAATATAATGAAAATGGTTTCGAAGTAATTAATTTCACTTATATAAGGCCGCCTGAATGTTTCATAAGGTTATTGTTAAATTTGTTTATGTGTCGGAATTAAGGTACATCATGTGTCAGAATTGGGACCACAGGGTCGAAATTCCGACACTTTGTAAACTTTTCAAATTCGTACTACTGTTTGAATTTCACTGTACATATATACCTGAAATATTTTTCTAAGTATTTATGTAAATATACTAAACATATACAAATTAAAAGTTTCCTCGTTGAATGAAAAATAAATATAAATTTTCAAAGCTTAGAGTGTGAATATGGCTCAAATACCTTAGTATTAAATTTCGGTATGGAAATGTTATTTCACTTTAGGTATATGTACACTCACAAAACGCAAAAAATGATGAAAAATAAGAATTTTAAAAACATAACTATTTTAATAGAGAATTTTCTCTCCTTTAATTTGATATAAGAATTTTCGATTTATGCCGTATGGTTTTTCAGATAAGTCCCATTTTCTAAAATGCTGCGTCATCACCCACGGTCACTTACTTTTGGAGTGACCCTCGTACCAGTCGACCCCCTCGTCCAGCATTGCTCGTAAAATAAACTTCTTTCTAGTCCCGAAATAGATGCATAGACATCTGGGCATGATAATTAGATTGAAAAAAACTTTTTTACGTAATGAAGTAATTTATAATCTTTTACTGTTAGTCATAAAACTGTAAATTTGTGTGTCGTCAATGATGTTGTACGTCATTTAAATAAGAGTCCAAAAGTATAAATTACAATTCTGAGGAGGATGGGCATAAACCCTGGGACAAGCACCATCGCAGGATTTGTTGCATCAATGGAAATAGGGACAAAAATGCAAAAAAAAAAAAAAAACATTCAACACCTGAAGTTAAAACAAGGCGGAGGTATTTGAGAGGCAGAAAGAAGCTGAAACTGGACCGACACGAAGCTGCTTAAGGGGTGACATATGATGATGGAGTCTTCTAGGCTCTGAAAGTTTGTGGCTTATTTCCTGTAAATAGTAATTTTAGAATATTTAATTCTTTCAAACATGATGTCTCAGTCAAATATGGTGATACCAAGAAGATATTGGTGTCATTTTGAAGGTTGAAATGTCCCCGAGTGCCTTACAATGAGTAAAATAACATTAATATAATTACAAATTATCTATGGATTTTTTACATGATTTAAGCAACATAAAATATTACTGTAAGTTACATATATGGTAATATTTAATTAATGAAAATAAAAATAAAAAAATAGCTCTATGTCAGGCACTAAAGAATAGATTTAGCTATAAAACAGTGAAAAAACTGTGGTTCTGTCTTAAAAACTGCATGAGCTATCATGTTTCAAGTTACATGTCAAAATAAAATTATAAACAAAATAATTTTATAAACAATTTAGACATAATTTCAAGGGATCTGGTCACTTCATTCTCTTTGTGGTACCTTTCTGAACTGTATAAAAATTTTACAGAGCAAAATTATACAAAACAAAATTTTTTGTATGCAAAGGTGTACATATACCTTAAAACCATAAATTCGGTTTCATTTCGCGTTTAAACATACAACATTTTAAGTGTCGTCGTGCAAAATGGATTTCTGTGCATTCCTACAAAGACTAGAGTCTGTATCACCAAGAGAATCCTAAGGTTCTTTGTACATTTTAACAATTCTTACAGTTTTCTATCGGCATCTACATGTTGTATAGAGAAACAGTGTAATAGTATTCCATTCTGTGTGAGTAAGGTAGGTGTAAATCAATAGACACGACACCACAAAACATCCAAGCTATTTCTATTTCATATTTAAAAATAGTCACTGGAAATGCGGTTTAAATGATAGATTTGAAAATCTGTATTGAAATAGGGTTTGAACATTCAATTAAAAAAATTGTGCATAAGTATCAATCTCTGGACACTTAAAATTTCGTAAAAAAAATAAAAATTTCTCTTTAAAATACTAATTTCGATTCAATCCCTATAAATTTGCGTGAACATAAAATTTGGTGCTATTTCGCGAGTTTAAACTTACAATATTTTGACCTGCCAGAAAAGGATTGAAATATAAATCGTTTAAACACTGACAGTTATTTTCTAGCTATTATGTTGGCAACAATAATTTTGGTTTCCAGTGAGGAAACTGATGAAATGGAATTAACTAGCCTGTGAAATTTAAACGTAATTGATAACTGAATAGTAATACTGATATTAATATGAATATGAATACATAATTTAGTTGTATTTCTGCTAGCAGTGTTGTGATTCCAATTCAATATTATTTTCAGGTAAATGTAATTAAATAAGATATAACTTACACTGCTACCTGGTATGAAACATGCACGTGGGCAATGGACAGAAATAAATTTCTTAATGTTCAGATTTTTATTAAAATATCCAAGACAGCAAATATCATGATAGGGACTTGGGAGTATGTACTGGTATTTTAAATAGGATATACAATACAAAGTGACGGTATTCTTTTTCGGAATTCGTATTAATCATTTCACGTGATCAAATTAAATACATTTTTAGATTAGGTCTCGTAAATCGTAAACCGTTTGGTGAAAGCAATGAATTTCACGTTGTCAGCCAAAATACATTTTAATATTAGTTCATACTAATCTTGTAATTACCAACATAATGTGCGAGAGATCCAGGAGGAAAAAAAATACTATTTCATAAATTGAAGCGTCGGCTGGAACAACGTTGTAAGTTATAAAATTTTCATTCGGCGTGTTTCCGTGTAATAATGTTGTACGTCCTGTTACCTTGCTATACTCCTTGGCTTGCAACTGTCCATCAATGCAGTACGTGAAATTTGTCCACTCAAAAGTTTGCTACCCTATAAGAACAACGTTGTACGCGTACACATTTTTGCAGCTCCTGTAAATTTTACCAAATGTAACTTATGACGTTGTTCCAGCCGACGCTTCAATTATTGAACCATTTAGAAAACACCTCCCAACATAAAGATGAGATGTGGTAAATAATTAAATACTATGTTATTGTTGTTATTATTATTATTATTATTATTATTATTATTATTATTATTATTATTTCAGTACATGGCATTGTGACTTTAACCTCTTTGGTAATATCTAGTATTAGTTGGCAACACTGAAGAGACGACCAAATTATCCTTTTAGGAACTGCTCTTACGTGATCCTCACAATAGGAAGAGTCATCACTCCCATCAATACAATTGAAAGTTTATTTTAGATTTTCCCTACTGAACGTACAAGCTCTGCTATGCAGAATATTTGATTAATTAGTGCAAGATATATTATGCCAATGCTAAAGTTCCTGGAAATTAATTTAATACGTTGAAAGTGTCATTAATCAGATACCCAATTTGTATTTATTTTATTTTTTTATTTTATTAGCTTCCTCAAATTAGAGGCTGCCATTAGACAAAGCATACAAAACAATACAAGGACAAAATAGACAATGAGAGCTGAAAGAGTAAGAAAAAAGACAAACAAATACACGAACAGAAGTTTACAGAAGAAAAAAAAATTCAAGTAAAGAATCAATTAAAGCTAAGAAGGAAAAAGAAAAATGGTAATGGTGCGTTAATACTGCAGCCAGGTGTGATATTTGAAATACATATTTTATAGAAACTGCATTAAAAAGACATTTATTTGAAGCACATCGTCGAGGACATGCAGTTAGTTTGAAAGCAAAGGTCCATGCATCGGATCCTCGGTCATGATTTGGTCCGGTTTCATTGCCCTCGAGGGAAATACGGCCATAATGTGCGGTTTGGTAGCCTTGAGGGACCTCGCGACCTACAGACAGTTCAGATTCAACTTTTGATGATAATCGGGAGTCGAGCTGGATTGCGGACGTCGTAACAGAGACCCCAGCAAGCCATTTCAAGTTTCTGCACCGTGGGAACACACCGACTGGTTCAGGGGAAACCGCAATTGGGGGGCGAACTAGTGTCTGATTCAAAATGGCTCTCATTATCTGTCGGAAATCCAGGTGAAGAAATAATTTGAACTTGACTGACTTGGAGAACTATTTGAGAACCACATCATAGCTACGGGAATGGCCTGCGTATCGACACGGAAGGCGAAGTTGTTTGATAGGAAGACCTACTGCTCAGAACAAATTCCATGTGAGATGGATATGTGTACACAAAAACATACATGTTATGGAACAGAAGTTGTAGTCTTCTGGGAGCTGTAGGAATATATGTAGTTATAGTACGTATTTGTTCATCAAAGTTCTTCTAAGGACAACAAAAATATACAAAGGGAAAGAGAGAATTACCGTTTATATCGTCGGCTTACAAGCAAAATATATTATGAAGTCAACAAATTACCTCTGAAAAAGGCGTTTTGAAAGCTGTGAACAAAAATTAATCCTCGAAATATTACTTTTAGTAAGTTGTTTCTCTTTATGTGCATGGTACTTAATTTTGTGCGAGATCGTGCGTATTTGCTTGTTTTCCGCACAGAACCAATACGCGGTAAGTGCGAAATACCACATTCAGAATTCCCAACGTAACACACATAACAATTTCCCTCTTCTTACCGCTTAAGCGCGACATTCATTTTACTGCTTTAGGCTTTTAACATATTATTTTTAGAGACGTTTAACATAGTAATAATTATAAATTGAAACTTACAACTGCAATTTCACCTAAATTGCACTGTTAATTATTGTTTTTAAATATTTGCAAAAATTAAGTAAAGTCTACTACTCCACGAAACTTATTGCATTATTGATACAAGTAATATTAAGGAATCCGTGAAAAAATCAACAAGATTCCAGATGCCGATGTTATTACTACAATATGTTATATAAATAATATTGTTAAAATATTAAAGTGAAAAATAAATCATTACAATATAACCTTACTGTTTGTTTTAAGTTCGCATTTATAGACTGAGGGGAAAAAAAGACAGACGTATATCACGGCCTCCTGGAGTATAGTAAACACAAAAAACATTTTATAGCAACAATGTTGAAGAAAGATATTTTGGTTTTCCGAAGTTGCCGTAATTAAACAGAAACCAAGATGGAGATTTCATTGCAACTAATTAGAAATTCGTCTTTCAGGTATGTAATAAACGATCTTCGCACAAAGTAATGTACGATACACGAGCGGTATGTTTGTTTTCATGTTCTCGGAAATTAAAAAAGCTCAACTACGTTTCGCTTTTTCAATCTTTTCCTCGACCATGAAAACGTCAACATACCGCTCTTGTAACGTATATTACTATTACAATTTTAAGTTTATACACATAAATATTCTGTACAATATATGACTTTTTTTTCTGAAGAAATATTTTTGAGTGAATGTGTTTTGCTTGTAAATCGACGATATATAGATAGTGGTCAGAAGTCTAACTCAAACTTATCATTAGGGAGAAGGTTTTTATGTAAATATTTTTTTTGTACGAACATAGGCGCTCCTGAATTAGTTAAAATTCTCAACATATAGTAAGTTTCTATTATTGTATTTGTATTCCTGGTGTTGTGGAAGAGAAGGCCTGATGGCCTTAACTACACCAGAATAAATAAATAATAAATAAAAATAAAAATAAATAAAATAAAAATTAATAAATAAATAAATGAATAAGTAAATAAATAAATAAGTCAATAAATAAATAAACAAGTAAACAAGTAGACAAATAAAAAAACTTATTAAATAACTAAATAAAAAAATAAAAAATAAAAATAACTAAATAAGAAAATATAAAATAACTAAATAAGAAAATAAAACTAAATAAATAAAAAATAAGTAAATTAAGAGATAAAAAATAAATAAAAAAATAAAAACTAAATAAATAAATAATTATAAACATATAAAATAACTAAATAAATTAATAAAAATAACTAAACAAATAAAAGGTAAAAGGTAAATATCCCCTAACATGCCATGAAACTTGGGAGGCATGGAGGTAAGCCCCATACTTTAAATGAAATATAGAATGAACTAAATAAGAAAATAAAACTAACTAATTACCCCGGGAAAAAAATAACTGAATTAAAAATAAAAATAAAAAAATGAAAGTTTAAAAACTAAAAAATCCTATCACCAAATAAAATAACTGGACCTTCCAGTAAATTCTACCAACTAAAAATAACTAAATAAATAAATAAAAATAAATAAATTAATTAATTATCTAAACATAATAATTGACAATGAAATAACAAAATAAATGAAAATTAATGAAAAAATAATTGAAGAGTCTGTCATTACAATAATTAACTAATTCATTCCTTGTTTAAACATAATGAGTAACTCTGAGGTGGAAAAAAATACTTTGAATTACCTTAGCTATATAAAAATGCATAAACCTTTAAAATGTCGTAAGTATCTACAACAAATATGCTTGGGGTCAAATAAAAACACCAGGTAAGTAGCACGAAAAATAGAGCAGCTAAGTTCGGAGGGTTAAAATAACTATCAAGTCCGTCACCAGTTGGAATGGATAATTAACAATAATAAGTAATCTGTAAGTTTAGAAAGCATGATGGAATAAGATTGTCAATTTCTATAAATGAATACAATATAAATTTTATTACTCAGTCAATGACAAATCTGTAAAAAAAAATTTTATAGTCATTAAGTTTATATACATGAATTACAAAATTACGTTTTGCCTATTCAGGCATCCTCAGGCAGAGTTATAGATTAATTCAAATAGTACTCACCACCAATAGCTAGTATGTGACATTGAGATATTGTATAACTCTGCCTGAGGATGCCTGAATAGGCGAAAACGTTCAATTTTGTAATTCATGTATATAAACTTAATGACTATAAAATAAGTCATTTTTTCATTTTTGTCATTGACTGAGTAATAAAATACAGGATGTAATCTGTAAGGATAAGGTGTCTTCAGTTCAGACATCTCGTCTGTATTTCAGGACTGAGGACCTGGTTCACAACACTTTTTTATTTCAATCTTTTTATATTTATTTATTTATTTATTATTTTGCTAATAATTGTAACATAAAATATAATATATTCAGAAAAACTTTAGCTCGCCCCTGAAAGAGTAGAACTCGTGCTCAGGGGCGGATTCCTGAATTGAAATTAATAATTATACAATACAATTTGTCTTATGTCTACTATGCAATTATAGTAGGCCTATATAAATTTAAATTTACAATTTTTCAATTTTTATAAAATCCATACATAACTTTTTAAATTTAATACTACAACTACTAGAACTATTAGAAGTGACAGGATTAGGATATTAAAATATAAATTTGTTATATATTCTTGGGCCTAAATTACTACTATGATTAAATACTGTAACAGTGTTGCATTTTGGTTCAAACAATCTTAAAGAATTCATACCTTTTGTTTCATAACTATGAGAATACAATTCAAAATTATTTCGATTTTTATGTATGAATTTTATTAATATAATAAAATAAATTTGTCTTACGTTAAGTACATTAAAGTCTAGAAACAAATTTTGAGATGGAAAATCAATAGTTTTATGACGACATATTTTAATTATTTTCTTGTGTAATAAATAAAGTGGATTAAAATTGGATTTAAATGAGCTACCCCATCCTATAATTCCATACATAATTACCGATTGAAATGAAGTTAAATATATTATACGTAATAAACTTATTGACAAGTAATTCCTCAATGAAACAAAATAATATACTATTTTACGTAATTTATTACAAAGGTAATTAATGTGTTGGTTCCATTTTAAATGATTATCGAAAATTATGCCTAAATACTTAAATTCAGAGGACTCTTTAATAATCGGACATTTACACTGTATAAGACATCAATCATAATCATGTAATTTAATACTTAATATAGATGTAGGAGATATGATCATTTTCTTCGTCATTAATTTCGTCATTAATTTAGTAAACACTTAGTTGCCGGTACTTCGAGAAAATGGGAAGGTAAATGCTATTTTCATGACGTGGTTTTTGTTTTTCATTACACTAACTGAAAAGGGAATTCCTTACGCTATACTTTCACCTGCAGGCTTCTTGTAGTGAGTTTATTTACGGTTCGGCCGATTGTATGTGTGCAAACAACATATATATTTTAAAGCAACGAGTTGAACATGTTCTAAAGTCATACAAACCGTTGTTACAGAGTTTATAGCTGTAATTCTCGCCGTACTAGTCATTTATAGTAGGCCTCCATGAGCTTCGTGTCTACTAGCTAAAACACAACATACATGCCGCTCTAAAAATAAAAGCACTAGTTGCAGATATTTGTAACTTTTAAACGGGTGCAATGCTTCAATAGCTAAACCGTCCTGGGGCGGCTGGTTTTTTCGGATTTCAGTTTCAGCGCCAGTTGTGCTGTATTTCAGTAATTGAAGTGTTTGTCCCTCCGGACATTGTACAACGCTGAAAAAAGTCACTCCACAAAAATGAAAATTACGTGTCAAAATGCTGTAGGGCATTGTATGTGATTTTGATTATTTTTACAAATCTGCTAATTGGAACTTCAGCTCGCTCCAGTAAGTTCTACTCCGTGAGTTCCAGTTCGATTCTCTACAATGTCGCGTGTGTTATGTGATGGGAGCATAAAGATTTTTCTCGGTACCGTAGAAGTGGGTAAAGTCAATCAGTGGGTGTAAAATCGATCATTTGCGATTTTTATTGAAAATTATATATTTTCTCAGTTACTTGTTAAAATTTTGTTATGCTGACTTCATTGCAAATGTAAGCGAGAGGGACAACAAAAAGCCTGCGAATGCCAACAATGGGAACACTGCGTAATTACCGTTGAAGTGAAAATTGTTATTTTCAACTTTTTCTCTTAAATGAAAACAAAGTCTTACAAACTCTAAATTATAGTCAGCAGTGAAAGGAGACAGGAAGTATAAAGGGTAAGTACTTTCCGTTGAGATTGTATCCTGAAATAATAGTTTTGCAGTTCGTAAATGTTAGTATTGAAACTTATTATTTTAAGAAAACTTGTACCTTTGTAGGGTTAAGTAGATCATGCCATCGACCTACTCAAAACAAATAGAACCAGCAGGAAGAATAAATTGTTCACCGCAATACCTCCAACTAACACTTATAAACAGAAAAGTGTCATAGTATAGCTTATATTGATGGGATAGTGGGGAAAGAGGAAGACGAAATTATGGTGAATTTCTTGCGTAAGAGAAGCACTGCCAAAGGAACATATTTTGTACACCCCTCTGTACCTGACTATGGGAACAACGTAGTTTCTAAAGTGACATGAGGAGGGGAAGATTTCAAATAACATCTGATATAAACCTAAGCAATATTGAATTGCATTTTAGATTATAATTGAAGGGTGGTATTTCAATGTAAATTTTGAATTCTTAAATCTTTGTTTATTGGTTTGTAAAGTATTAAAATGTGTTTTTATGTTTTATAAGTTGGCAATCATAGTCACGGTTGTACAGTGGAGACCTATAGGTCTAATTGTATCGAATAGTATGATCACAGTAACAAAAGATACACCATGTAATGCTATAGGCATATCTTGTAGTTTATTGTTGTTTTTACACCCGCATAACAAATAAAATATATGTAGTACACTTAATTTGTTTTTTAGAAACATAAAGAGTGATCGACTTTACTCAGCAATATTTTAAAATCGATCTGAAACTAAAAATTCAATGGTGATCGACTTTTCCCTATTTAAGCAGGTAACTTCGATCACAAATCAAATAGAAAAAATCAGTTTTTGATAGATTGTAATTCAATTATTGTAACGTGACTTCATAAGTGAAGGATATGACGACAAAATGCTATTTTCTGAGGAACTTCGCTCCACTGCATAACCTCAATATCATAAAAAAAAATTGCAAAATTTTGATCGACTTTACCCTCTTCTACGGTATCGTCCCGTTTTCTTGGACATTATACATTTTATTCCACCACCACTCTCCACTTTACCCTGTTATCCATTTCATTTCAGTACATAAAATTGTCTCGGTAACGTACACAAAATTCTGAGATACCAAGAATAACGGTGAGCAGTGGCGAGCTGAAGTGTAAATACTGGGTGAGCTGAAAAATTCTGCTTACCTTATATATTTTATAGAGCAAATGTTTATCGACTTTTCTATCAAAATTTTTTGTGACACAAACCCACAAGAAGATAATGACCGCTCATGTCCACTCCAAACAGAATACAGGTACTACAGCATAACTTATTTGTCTCAAAGCACCCTGTTATTCAACGATATTTCTTATACTGTGACAATTTAAAATTTCCATTTTGTTTTCCTCCGTCCGTTGTTTTAATATTTAAATATGGTGTAGATCTCCTATCGTTGTAAGAACATTTTGTTTCATAGTCTAACTTGAAAACGGTTTCTCCTACAAATAATGGCCTTATTCTTCACTCAGTATGAGCAATTTTACACAAAATTAATATGTAACACACACACGCATGGAATTTTGATTAAACTAACTTTCAACAACGCAGCGCATTCACGGAACACCAATATAGCGCAACGTATTATTGTGAATTCAGGCTAGCCGTGTTTCATACCGAGATGTAGCGCATCAATACCCCCTCCCAGGTCCAGCCTCAAGTTTGCAGGTCAAGGTCGTAGCCATGCCTTCAGAGGCTTCTGTCATAAGCATCGCACTGAATTATCCATACTGGAATGACTGCCAACAGTGAACTTAAAATAATGGAAGGATCGGAGCGAAACCAAGTGTTACAAACTCACAGACCTACTTGAAAAATAGCCTATAACTTTTCTCTTACCATGTCGGACAAAAAATGAACAAATAAAATATGCAACATATAAGAATAAAGGAAATTTTTATTGTAGTCCAGCTGCAGTTTCAGGTCACAAAAGCAGCAACAGGAGGGGAGGTAAGGAGACTACATAACACAGTACATATGTATACATATAGATATATGTATTGATGCCGTATACATTATTTGCAATAAACATTTGCAATAATTGTATGTTTCAACAGTTTCGTAATTCTTTAAAACATATTATCATCTATACAGGGTGATTCAAAAAAAGAGTTTACAACTTTGAAAGCTTACGAAAATTTAATGAGAACACATACATAATTGGTTTTAATGTCATTTGATAACAGGACACATCACATTTTAGTTTCGTAGTACAGAATTCTATCGCCGTGACCGCTAGGGGCATTTATTTCAAAATGACAGCTTTCATAGATTCAGAGCGTATTCGCTGTGTGTTTTGGTTCGAGGAAATAATTTATTCTTGGTACAGAACTTTTTTTTACCGGTTGATCTGTTACCCAGGACGCCTTCGTATTCCAGATCCAGTCGTATAACAACTGATGGATAGCTTTGTTTGGTTCCCAGGTTTGACGAACCTCGATTTTTTCCCTTGGGGGTTCGATAAGGACAGGATGCTTGTACAACCCTTACCTGCCAATGTCGCTGAGCTCAGAAACCGGATCGACACTGCAGTTGCAGAAGTGATGCCGGATATGCTGCATCGAGAGTGAAAGAAATTGACTTCAGGTGGAATGTTTGCAGGATGACCAAGGCAGTTACATTGAAACATATTGAATGTTTATGTGTAAACTTGGGGTGTTCCGCTATCAAATGACATTAAAACCAAGTGTATAAGTATTCCCATTACATTTTCTTAAGCTTTAAAAATTGTAAAGCTCTTTTTTAATCACCCTGTATATTTACTTACTGACTTTTAAGGAACCCGGAGGTTCATTGCCGCCCTCACATAAGCCTGCCATTGGTCCCTATCCTGTGCAAGATTAATCCATTCTCTATCATCATATACCACATCCCTCAAATCCATTTTAATATTATCTTCCCATCTACGTCTCGGCCTCCCTAAAGGTCTTTTTCCCTCCGGCCTCCCAACTAACACTCTATATGCATTTCTGGATTCGCCCATACGTGCTACATGCCCTGCCCATCTCAAACGTCTGGATTTAATGTACCTAATTATGCCAGGTGAAGAATACAATGGTGCAGTTCTGTGTTGTGTGACTTTCTCCATTCTCCTGTAACTTCATCCCTCTTAGCCCCAAATATTTTCCTAAGCATCTTATTCTCAAACACCCTTCACCTATGTTCCTCTCTCAAAGTGAGAGTCCAAGTTTCACAACCATACAGAACAACCGGTAACATAACTTTTTTATAAATTCTAACTTTCAGATTTTTCGACAGCAGACTGGATGATAAAAGTTTCTCAACCGAATAATAACACGCATTTCCCATATTTTATTCTGTGTTTAATTTCCTCCCGGTATCATTTATATTTGTTACTGTTGCTTCAAGATATTTGAACTTCTCGACCTGTTAAAAAGATAAATTTCCAATTTTTATATTTCCCTTTCGTACAATATTCCCGTCACGAGACATAATCATATACTTTGTCTTTTCGGGATTTACTTCCAAACCTATCTCTTTACTTGCTTCCAGTAAAATTCTCGTGTTTTCCCTAATCGTTTGTGTATTTTCTCCTAACATATTCACGTCATCCGCATAGACAAGCAGCTGATGTAACCCGTTCAATTCCAAACCCTCTCTGTTATCCTGGACTTTCCTAATGGCATACTCTAGAATAAATTTTCATAATCTTTCAAAATTGTAAAGCTCTTTTTGAATCACCCTGTATATGTAAATTTAATTTCATGGCATTCTTTTATTTCAACAACCAATAAAAGTTAGTAAATAGCAGTACAGAATAGATAGTGTCTACCCTGATAGGAAGAGGTGCTTCAACTCTATCCCTCCTGTATTTGGAGCTGAAGTTGTCCCCCCCCCCTTCCAATTCACATACGTCACACAGACTTGGAAGTGACCGCGCGTGGTCAGATACTCGTATAATGAATGGACTTACGGGTGCTGAAAGATTAAACGAATCCCGTGCAAATATATAAAAGAGCAAATATCTGCCGTTATCCGTTTTCCACTGGATTTGCTGTCCACAGAAACAAGACAATTGGAATCAATACGCACCTGCTTCTTCATTATATCGACGCCGCTGCTGATGTAAGGTAATTTGATTATTCTGTGTTCGTATTGCGGCCCCGTCATTAGTATTTGTCCGGCGCAAGCGGCAAGCGTAATGGCTTCACTTCCCCATTACAGGCCGCCATAAGGATATGTGTGGCATGGGTAATGCAGCCGTATTCAAAGGACAAGCTGATAATGCACGCAAATGCAATTATTCCAGATTAAAGAGCCTTTTGTGCTCAAACATTTTCTCTCTCGAATGCTACATGTGTTTGAAATAATGTATAGAATTTAATAGAGCTTAAAGACATAGGCTACAGTTTTAAAGTAGAAATATCGTATTCCACTATGTCGGTCATCTGACGGTTCCCATACTTGCCATTACAAGGTCCGCACACAGTATAGGAAGAATCAGTAGGGACAACTCTTGTCGGCACCTTTGATGTTGTTGGTACTAAATTAAAGCTCAGTAAGGTCTAGTTCTCAATGAATCCAACTATGTCGCTAGTATCAAACCACTATCAATATATTAGTAAAACATGTATTTATTTATTTTATTGGTCAGTAATACGAATAATCTTGTATGTATATTGTCTATCATTAATATTATGTCGCTAGGAAGTCAAAATACTTATATCCATTGTTGACGTTCATGTTCGCACTTCACCGCAACGGACGCCGTGATGTATTATGTTGTACTTGGATCAGTTCTACCAACATAAGCCTCAAACAGTGACTTGAACGTTAGCGTCAATTAGTGAATATTTTCATGATGATTGCATACTGAAGTAATTATTATTATGGTTATATTGCCATTCCTTCGCCTCATGTCTTTATAATTGTTAAAAGATGAGGAATGAATGTTTTCAGTTAATATTAAATTATGCCAGTCCTGTCGTAGATGGAGATCCATCTGGAGGAGGTTCCAGATAATACACCCGCTTTCGTGACATGCGCACTCAGAATTTGTTCCCACGAAATGGCTTAGGTGTCTTTACTGTATTTCTCTACACTGTGATCCGCACATAAATAATCCTTCCTCTTTTGTTCGCATCAGAAGTAACTCTGGGGTAGCGATATGACGGGTCGTAGTCCTGACTGACAGGGCTTGAGGTAAAATTAACCAACGATTTCCTGCGCATTTTAAAATTTAATTTGGAAGTAGCACAATGAGCCCTTAAGGCTCGCCTACTGTTGACCGTAGGATTCAAGGTCATTTTATTAGATGTGAACACGTACGGCACACGAACTTCATTCAACTGTCTTCTGCAGCTTCGAGTTTCATGCCACATCAATTCCCCACAAACTATACTTTTAGGGCGTATTTTATGTGATCTTTCTTTTCTTTTGGGAATTATACAGTGAAACCTGTTCAAGACGGAAGTGACATGGTCCTAATTCTTTTTCCGTTGTGGACAGGTTTCCGTGTTATTCAGGTGTGAAGTTAAAATGGAATATTTTATCATTTGCATAAATGAAAAACAAAATGGCATGCCGCAAATTGTAAGAATTACAAAATATTCAGTTTAACACTACTGATATTAAATCAGCTTCTTGTCACTTATTTAACTGGTGAATGATCTTGATGAAAATCTCATTTCGTGTATAAATTGTATTGTAACTCACTCATTAAGCACTGTAAAGTTTATTAATTACACTAAATTTAATATCTAACACTATAATATAATACTGTACTGTATATCACAGCACATTATTTAATTGGACTAGGAGCCTACAAGCCTTGAATTCTGGATTATTTAATTTCTTTGCCAGTTCAAGGGTTTTCTTTGCAGAATAGGTCCAGAAATTTGCGTGATCTTTGACAGGGCAAGAACAATCCACTCCCACAACAGTTCATTTATTTCTATGTAACCAGTTGTTTTCTGTATCTTTTATGTCACCATTATTGACCGCAAGCCACTCACTCATGATACGGCCTTTATTTTTGAAAGTTTCAAGTTAAATCTGAGTTTTTCATTCATAAATTTCAACATTATTTCCATACTCTTCGTTTCTCATTTTCCTCGATAACTTTTATTTAATCAATTAATGATAGTGCAACATTTTTACGCAACTTTTTTTTATCACGAAATCAATAATACACTTGCGTTCTACCCAGCTACGACAGTATACAGGGGTGAAGCATTGAACATCTTTGAAGGGACTCTTCTGCCTAGTCAATAGGGTAATAAAATTTATGACCACCAGGCCAACACACCCTCGCACCCTCAAAAATTTTACAAAGAAAATTTGTTTTTATTTTAGTGACCTACTAGTATTTCGTACATTTCTTGAAAGCACACACTGTTTCAAAATATAGTTTACATTAAAGTAGTGTGTCCAATATATTATTTCCGTTTTGAACAGTAGCAGACAGTTTCCGTTTCCGCGTTGGACAGTTTCCGTTTTATTCAGGAAAAATTACACATAATACATATGAATTTAGCAGGGACCAATAAATTGTTCCGAAATAGACAGGATTCCGGATTAATCAGGTTCCGATTTGAATAGGTTTCACTGTATTATTACTCCATTACTAACAGGGGGTACCTCGTACTGGTTATTTCATTAGATTACTGCCAGTCTTCTCCTGATGCATAGGTCTATACTTGGACTTGATTTTATAGTATATACACAGGGACATCATTTTATTTTTACTAACATTTTTAATATTAACCTGGCTATACCTTTGATCAACTCCGTTTGCTATCCCCTTCCACAACTGGAGTTCGATGATACTGGCGTAATGTACAAAAAATCACTTTACTAGGTATAGGAGGGAAGAAAAGTAGTTCATCCATTTACGTAAACTAGGAAATATCGCGATTTTGAGTTTGATAATTTTCATTTGGTTTTTGTTTAATCAAAATACAGTACAGTATTAACAATGAGTGTTTTTACTCACGAACTGAGCTGTCCATGTGGACGTATTCATTATGCAGCGTATATTATACTGTATACAGCTTATTAGCGTACGATATAGAGAATGAAGTTAAATTGAAAAATAATCATAATAGCCTATGGATATTTAAACACATTTTTGAAAATGGTGGCCGTTCATTTCGATACAGGCTTCAGTTTTAATTTGTGTAATTCCAATTACCAGTTTCAGCCTTGGTACTAGTAACTCATGTTGAAATAATTCTGTTCCTACTCTATAAAAGAGTACCTTACGCACTGTAAATTCAATCTTTACTTCCGCCCGATCCGAAAAGATAAAATTACTCAGACATACTATCTACTGTCCGTCCAAGAGGTTATGTCGTAGGGTCGCAGAAAGGGGGAAAATCACGTGACAGTTAATTACTTAACGAGGCCCTTTTATTTAAGTTAAAATCATCCTTAGCTATAATTAGTAATCATTTGTACCCAATAAAATTTTTATTGTAAATGATTTCCTACGTTTTCTTATCTTAATGTTTTTTTTCTTTTTTCTTTCCAAGTGTCACAAAATTGTTTTGTTTACTTATTATTCTTTATGAATTGATTAGTCGGCCGATCTATCGAACCCTTATTTAGGGCGGCTTTTGTTCCTACAAATTTTCTCTTAAGCAGTTGTATAATATTACGTAGACGTCCAATTCCTAACAGAAATTGATGTTCTCAGAAAAGAGCTAAGACAAGCCAGCCACTAGCTGGCGAATAAAAGCTGGTGTGGGAAACCGGGATACGACGTAGGCAAATGGACAACAGTACCTGTGCGAAAATGATCCAATATTGAAAGCTCTTTCGTCACTGGAAAACGCGAACATATTTTTGGAACTTACTGTTTACTATGCCCGTCAGGCTACTATGACTGTATATGCGGTCTTGGATCTGTGTGGAGGACGGTTGAACTTCTTTAGTAGAAGGGGTGGGAGTGAAGTACATTCAAAAACTCAGGTACAATAAAAATAAAATGATGTCTCTCTGTGTGTGTGTGTGTGTGTGTGTATATGTGTATATATATATATATATATATATATATATATATATATATATACTGCTCACAGCTGTCATTTAGCTCCATTAGCATATTCCTTAATATCGTCTCCTCTTCTGCTAACAACGCAATATCATCAGCAACTTTTAAGCACTTTATTCTGCTTCCTCCTACCATCACCCCCTTACTTTAACTTTTTACAATCCAATACATTTTATAGCCAAACAGAAAAGTCTAACAATTTACAGTATAAATTTTGTAGAACATGTTGCACTATAACCAGGAAATTGAGATAGGATCCCTTTCAGCTGTGCGCTAATGCAGGAGAAGAGGGATAGCCGTACTCCCTGTATTGTTTAATCTTAAGGAATATGTCTGTATACAAATTCGCCAAATAAATTGGCATTTATATGTAGAAAATATTCCAGAAATAAGAAATTCCAACAGCGCAACCTGAAGCCGTGGTTTGCGCAGCCGACCATTCTTCGGATTCAAGGATCGAACTCCTGGCGTAATTCACTTTCATTGAAAATAAATTTCTTCATTTATCACCCAACACATAAGGTAGTCCTACTCAAAACTCTGATATTTTGAGGTTAACATTTTTCATTACCACCTCTGATTGAGGTTCTAGCTGATACGTACACCTATTATCAGGCAGTAGGCTACATCTCACTTAACGATATGTGTCAGAGAAATAACAACTGGTTCTACAGGGACATCACTTTATTTTTACTAACATTTTTAACATTAACCTGGCTATACTCGGAAACACTGTTACCCCCTTCCATTACAGGAGTTTGGAGTTGCTAGTGCAATATGTAAACAAATCATTTTACTAGCTATAGGAGGAGAGAAAAGTAGTGTATCCAATTATGTTACAGAGAAGTATATTATTACGATTTTCAGTTTGGTCATTACTTTACAGTATTTTATCAAAAAACAGTAGAATAGTAAAAATGTTTTTTTCACAAACTCAAGTCTTCAGGCGGTTATATAGGCTACATTATGTAATGTCTACTTTATTCAGCATATTACTAACCTAATTTATTCCTGAGAATTTTGTGAGCATTTCCGTAAGAAACCCCAATTTCTACAGCTAACTTCTTGACCGACTTATTAGGACCTCGCTGCATCCTTTCTCTAGCATCTTCTACAGCATCTTCTGTCACCTTTGTTAGCCATCTTACACTTTTCTTCTTTTCTGTACACTCTGTTGCTCTAAATTTATCTACCAGATTAATGACATTTCTACGAAAATATTCCGTAATGATATAATCAGAAAATTGTGAAAAAAAGAAAAAAGAAAAACTGTTGTTCACATTCGGTTATATTGTAATTCCAGTTTCCATCATTGTCCTTCATACCTACAAACAGTAAAACAAAACTCTTGTTTAAATAATGCTGTTAAGTACCGTACCATATTATAGGGTAACGTACTTTCGGTAACTCTAATCTTCACTTGTGCTCAGTCCACACAGATAAATTCAGTTATGCTACACACCATACTTGAGTGAAAATAAACTCCAATAATATAAGCTCTTTCTTCTATAGAAAACGCAACATATTCCTGAAACACACTGTACTCTGTACTGTTTACTTCACTGCTAGCAACAGCGGCCGTAAGTTTGTGTGACTGACGTTAGCAAGGACATTACTGAAAGGGGTGGGAGTCAAGTACATTTAGAAACGCAGGTACAATAAAAATTGAAGTAAAAATAAAATGATGTCCCTGTATAATTATCTGAAATCTGACTAGTGTAATATGTAGCTAGTCGGCGATGTATGCAATGGAGGGGTAAAAGAACTGGCCACCCTACCCCATTATCTCCTGGCTTAGTTGTATTATGAGCGATATCATATTGTTGTTACTTCTGAGGTTCAAACCTGGCTTCGGACAGTTGACCAAACAACAACAACATTTTCCATCACGTTTTCAAGATAAGAGGCGGATGCCTGGAGAAATTCCACAAACATTCAAGACAGCTTAATCGTTTTCAAAGAAATGTTATTTATGTTTGATAGATTTACTTTAAAATAATTTATTAAAAGATTCTGTCATTTTACCATCAATATTAAATAATGCCGACACTGCTTTCTTAGTCGGTTCAGGTGTTTTCTGTTAGCTGTTTCAATGTCCACACTTATGCTATGTGAATATTTATTGCCTCCTCTACAAAAATTATTTCCTCCGTAACCCCCGTAACTTTCTGTCTTCACCTACTATTCAGTTTGTCTACGTCTCTCTCTCAACGGCTCGCAATGTCCTCTGGTTGTGTTACACGCCCAACGTGAAACAGGCAGGAAATTTGTTCTGTTTCCGTTACTAGAGGAATTGCTTTCACTACAGCAGAGAGCCTCCTCTGTCTTAAGGTCGCTCCTCTTCTCTGACTGCCCAGCACGCCGTCCAATACACTCAACTTCCACTCCAGCGGAATCTCACATATCTAGGAATGCCCCTCACCTCCAAACTCTCCTGGACCGAAGTAGCTAAAGAAACCTGGAGGAAATATAACGCAGCCACCAGAGCAATAAGCTACCTAAGTGACATCAATCGACCCGGTTGTATAACCGAAACACTCCTCCAACTATACAAAGCATTGGTTCGATCCCTATGCATACATCCCTCCATTTTCCTCGCACAAGCCCCTCCAACGACCCAATTGAAATTTGAAGCCCGCGAAAGAAGAATTCTCCGCCAAATCTTCCACCTGCACAGACGCACCAGAAACAACACAGTTTACACTACGACAAAAACGAAGCCACTCTTCACACACCTAAACAACATAAACAGGAAATACACACATTCGCCTGTAAATCGCGTCTATACACAACACATCTTCGGAAATCCACCGAACACAAACAACAGAACAACACTGGAGAAAGTCCCCTACAACTACCACCAGCCCCAACCACCAAACTAAAACACACAAACAAAACCGCAAACACTGTTGGAAATTTGAATACTGTCTGAGAGGACACACGACAGCAACAGAGAGGCAGATCAATAAAATAACACCACACCATGAAAGTCTGCATATCCATTCAGACGCTTCTGCCACCGGAAGGGGAAACTTAAAAATCTCAAAAAGAAAAAAAAAAAAAGTATGCATGTACAGTATGTACAATTTTCTCGCTTTCCTCTTAATCTCCCCATATAATACCTCAATGCTGTCTATCAACTGATATCTTTTACCCCGAACTCTTGTCCCGTTCACCATTCCTTAAGCACCGCAAATTAACAAATTAGGCCTACACCAAAATAATAAATAAAAAAAATAAAATAAAATAAATAAAAAAACAATCACCGCACTCACACACCTACTGGCACTTATGCCAGAAATGTGTCATATACAGTATGTAAATAGGCTATATATTTATTATTATTCATGTAGAATGACTGGAGAGGGCATCCTGCGCGTGTAACACCCTAAAACGGCCTCTGGCTCAAAGCCAGAAAAGTCAATAAACATCAACATCATATCAACATGGGAACAAACACTTCCCTCGCACAGCAGCCTGGGTCAGGATGGTGCAACTATTATGATGCTGGATAAATCACCATGGAAGTTCGTCAGTTTACCGCAGTAGGGCTGGAGAGTCACTACCTGTATTCCGATGGTAATTGTTGGAAAAATGTGTTATATGTGTTGCCAATCTCACAATATTGTGACAGCGACGTGAGATTCGAACTCACGACCAGCGTCCCGCAAGAGAGCAGATCGCGCGTGAGCCGACACGGCTCCACGGAGCACTGAGGGACGGCGCGCGGCGGAGAGAAGAGAGGGGGTGTATTACGTCAACGCGACGAGGGGAGAGTGCGCGCGCAGCTGCTATTTGCGGAGTGAAGGAGGGACGGACCCTCCCGAATCTTCTAGAGAAGTCCGTCCGAAGAGCAGCAGCGTGCGAGATAATTCGAGAAGTCGTACTTTCCAGAAACTGTGGTGTGAGTATACATTACGCGCGCAAGTGAACGCGAGGCAGTTTTCAGTTATTCAGTCAGTGAGTAAGCCAGAGCAAGCAAGCCAGTCTTGTGTACCGGAGTTCGACTCGAGTGTGCGTCCGCAACTGTGCCAGCATCCGAAGGCCTGAGTTCGAGTGCAGTGGACCGCAGTTGGAGGGACCTGAGTTCGAGTGCAGTGGACCGCAGTTGGAGGGACCTGAGTTCGAGTGCAGTGAACTGTCTCTGAAGGTCTGTGGTTCGAGATACTGTGAACTCGAGTGACTGAGCTAGAAGAACTGTGAACTGAGAACTGACAGTTCTGATTTGTAAATAGTGCTTTGTAAATATTAGTTAAGATTAATAGTTCATTGTTGTTCGTAAGAGTCCAAGTAAATTGGCATTGCCGTCGGTGGAGTGCTATAACGAATACTGTGTTGAGTGAAAATCCTATTGTTGACGAGAGCGTTTAAGGTGAATTGTAGAAAGGAATTATTGTTGGAAGAATAAAATCCTATTGTTGAGTGGAAATAAAGTTACAATATAAAACGGAACGTGAAGTGAAAGGCAATTCCCAATCCAGTGATAATGTACCCATACAAAGAAAGTCTTATGAGTTATGACGAATAAATGACCACTACAAACATCTACGTCAACTGTCCCTACACACTTTTAATGTCACGATACAGTTCGTTTAACCACTTCCCTGATTAACCCGAGTTAACTCGGGTTGCTAACTTGTGTCAAAATTTATTAACCCGAATTAACTCGTTTGAGTCCCATTTTCGCTGCTAAGGATTATACCCCAAATATACACGTTTCCATTGTTTCATTAACCTTTTCCTCACTAGATGGCTACAGAAGTTAATGATATTGCTATATCTGGTTGTGTTTCTTTTTGTACTTCTTCCTTGCGAGTGGAATTCTATGGTCATATAGCATTCACACACAGTAGTGAGTACGTAGATGCTAGTTAGTTTTGGCAGTTTCTGTTTGTGTTTAGTGTTTTTGTGCTGTTTTGTGTAAAGATGGATCAAGTTGGTGATTCCGAAACTTTTGATCAGGAATATATTCCTGTAGAAGATTAGGAAATGAAATATTGGTATCAGAAGACGAAGTTATAGACCAACAGACAAATTCAGATCAGTTGATGTCGCGTCTTTGCGGCAGTGGTTTAAATAGAAGACATCTGGCACCATTTCTTCTGCACCTCCGAGGTCCCCCTTCCCTGAAATTTTAACATTGTTTCTAATAACGATAATTCTGAATTTTTTAAATTATTCTTTAATAATGACCTCATCAATATTATATTCGAGGAGAAGATTCGGCATGCTAATAAGTGTTCACAGAATGCTGAAAATAATTCGTGGCGGCCTACTGCAGACTCTGAAATACAACCCACTTCGGCTTAGAGGTAGACATTCTCCAGAAGTTATTCCACGAACTCTGAAGAAGAACAACCAACCAGACAGTGCTTCATGTGTAGTATTGCGAGAGACTCAAAATAACTTACAATAAAATTCGACACAAGAGCAGATACTACTGTCCGGAATGCAATGTGCCACTGTGCGTAATACCCTGCTTTCGAGTCTATCACACAACAAGCGACATTTAACGCCTTGATAACAGCACTGGTATTGTACCTCATAAATTAATCCATAAAAAAACATAAGTTGGTGAATAGTTCAGGAGAAAATCAAAGTGGGACAACTACCAGAGCTGGAATCAAGGTGCGAGATAACTCGGGATAATAATTCAGGTATGAATGTATGTCTATTTCGTAGTGATTTTTAGGTATGTAAGAAAATTAGTGATGTACAGTGATTCTGTAATATTAAATGACCTTTATACGAAAATAAAAAAAAATATGACACTTTTTTTCACAAAAGGGAAGAGGTTAATACAATGTGTAATATATATTTTTTTAACTAATCAGGAAAATCTTCATACCCGCAAAAAGCGCGTCCTTATAACATAACCCACTCTTGCATTGTCACATATTCAGACTGTAGACGTCTGGAAATGGATTTATTTAATCGTTGTTTAATTCCCGACTGTAAATACTCGGCCTGCAGGTTCATAAAAGCTCGAGGTTTGTGTGGTGTGTCGTAAAATAGACATACAGTACCTCCCACCCTTCTTCCGCGCTTTCGTTGCCTGCAAAAATGGCTCCAACATTTATGGTTTTCACTATGCTCCTCAATTTCAAACGCATGTGCTCTTGGTCTCCAATTCGTGTGCCAATGCCCGTGGTTACAGGGAACGTGTAGTAAAAGTAGCAATTTTTGTCTAGTACAGATTCATATGTGAGAATGTAATGGGTCAAACAGCCCAAATGTTGAAGGAAATGATATTAATAACAATAACAGTAGGGAAATAGTGAGACTAAGAGGAACGGCATTGTCAGCTATAATGAATGACTACTTGAGAGATGTACAAATGAAGGTTCGCTGAGTATCCACTGGCTAAGACCACATCGCACACGAGCCTGGCTCTTACGGTAGTGGCTACAAACATTTTTGTTTTTATAATTTTAATTTTACTCACTAGCTGAATGAATGAATGAATAAACGAATAAATGAATAAACAAATGAATGAATAAATAAATGAATGAATAAATAAATAAATAGATAAATAAATAAATAAATATAAATAAATAGATAGATAAATAAATAAATAAATACATAAATAGATAAATAAATAGATAGATAAATAAATAGATAAATAAATAAATAGATAAATAAATAAATACACAGACAAATAAGTAAATAAATAAATAAATAAATAAATAAATAAATAAATAGATAAACAAATAGATAAACACATAAAGGTAGGTAAACAAATAAGGTAGTTAGGTATATAAATAAAGATAGATAAATAATAAATATAGATAAATAAATAAATAAATAGATAAATAAATAAATAGATAGATAAATAGATAGATAAATAAGATAAATAAATAAGATAGATAGATAAATAGAAGATAATAATAGATAAATAGATAAATAGATAATAGATAGATAGATAGATAAATAGAAGATAGAAATAAATAGATAAATAGATAGATAGATAGAAATAAATAGATAGATAGATAGATAGATAGATAGATAGATAGATAGATGGGTGGAAATGGGTGGGTGGGTAAATAAATAAATAAATAGGTAGATAAATAAATAGATAGATAATAGATAAGTAAATAAATAAATAAATGAAAAATAAATAAATAAGAAAATAAATAAATAAGTAAATAAATAATAAATAAATAACTAAATAAATAAATAAATAAATAAATAAATAAATAAATAAATAAATAAATAAATAAATAAGAAAATAAATAAATCAGTAAATAAATAAAATAAATAAGTAAATAAGTAAATAAACAAATAAGTAAATAAATAAGTAAATAAGCAAATAAATAAATAAATAAACCAGTAAATAAGCAAATAAATAAATAAGTAAATAAATAAGCAAATAAATAAGTAAATAAATAAATAAATAAATAAGTAAGTAAATAAATAAGTAAATAAATTAATAAATAAGTAAATAAATAAATAAATAAGTAAATAAGTAAATAAATAAATAAGAAAATAAATAAATAAATAAATATGAAAATAAATAAATCAGTAAATAAGCAAATAAATAAATAAGTAAATAAATAAGTAAATAAATAAATAAATAAATAAATAAGTAAATAAATAAATAAATAAATAAGTAAATAAAAAAATAAATATTTAAATAAATATTTAAATAAATAAGTAAATAAATAAATAAATAAATAAATAAATAAATAAATAAATCAGTAAATAATTAAGTAAATATATAAATATATAAATAAATAAATAAATAATTAAATAAATAATTAAAAATAAATAGATAAGTAAATAAATAAGTAAATAAATAAATAAGTAAATAAATAAATAAATAAATAAATAAATAAGTAAATAAAAGAAATAAGCAAATAAAGAAATAAGTAAATAAATAAATAAGTAAGTAAATAAATAAATAAGTAAATAAGTAAATGAATAAATAAATAAATAAAGAAATAAATATAAAGAAATAAGTAAATAAATAAATAAGTAAATAAATAATTAAATAAGTAAATAAATAAGTAAATAAATAAATATGTAAATAAATAAATAAGTAAATAAATAAAATACATTTCGAACGGGCAACCTCGCTCGTCTATAGGCAAGCCCCCTACGCGCGTCGCCAGCCGGCATCTTACTACGGCGCAATACTTGATTTGTGCGTTCTTAGCCTTTGTACACTCATGGAAAACAATTATCAACATCTTCGTGGCAGCCATACTACCTTTATGATTCTGCTTACTGTTTTCCCTTCCATGTCTTTAGATCGAACCTACCTCTGTTCTGCCATTATCTGTTTCTAATTTAGATAAATGATAAAAGTCAAAAACTTTCAAATACACGAATTTGACAAGGAATAATTTTTCAGGTGCCTCTTTTAGCATATGTCTCCATAATTAATCCTTACATTCATTACATTACACATATGAAGCCATCTCCACATTACACAGAAGTAAAAATTCGGTATTATTAGCATGACTATTACACTTTTAGTACGTCATACTACCTTTAACCAATAAAACGGTACGAAAGGATGTGTTTCAACCAATCATGGCTGTTTATCGCTACAATTTTATCGGTTCCTTAGCATTTGTTTGTATCACTTCCTAACATTTGTTTCTTTGCTAACATTTCAAACTGCAAATTCTTTACGGTACTATAAAACATACTTTGCGATCGTCATTTGTTTACCGCACAGATAGTCAACTGAAAATGGCGGCTTCGTTCAAACGTTTTGGTGAAACTAACATTAGTGAAATAGAAGTTCAGTAAGTCATATATTTTATTGGATTAGAGTACTTTATTTCGTCTAATCTTTATATACTTTCTTCTAATCTTGGAATAGTCAATTAAATTCCATTCGAGTTTTGGTTTCTCTAGATAAATCGAAACCTCTAGTGGGATTACTGTTGACTATTTCGTTTATATGACGTCATTCCATTTTAGACCAATGAAGTGTAATGAAATTTTAATTCCAACAAATCACAGCCAGACTTTGCGATAATTTTTGCAGCTAGATTTATCGCTATCAATAATATCGTTTGGTCGTTCTTTTGTTTAGTCGTTGTCAACTGTTTCCCGTGAATTGATGATCATGAATACATTAAGATGCAACTACACGGTTAAACTTTTCTTTCAACTTTAAAGCAAAGAGTTGCAAGATTGATATTTAATATTAATTAATATATTTACGCAGTGAAGACGACGTTCAAAACGACGCACCATGTAGACACAAATTCGTCATGCATCTTAATTGAACGTATCTTTTAAACTTGATTCTTTCAATACTCTTCCCAGATTGCACGCATACGCGATTGGAATATTGAACTGTGTAGATGCAGCTTTAGTTCCGTTACACACTACAGCGAGAATGCGTTTGTCGAGCTATAAAAATGCTTTCGTGTAGCACTGATTGTAACGGTCGAAATAAGGTACAGCTGACATTGGTCCTGCTCACACAGGTAACATAACCTATAACTCTAGTCTATAAAATTTGTATTTTGTGAATGAAATGAAACAATTAATAGAAAGTCAGATGTTCAAATTTATGTAACATCATCGCATATCAAACAATGACCTTGCATAGTAATAATAAGGTCTTTGATCAAACTGCCTTCCGTATGGCGTAATAAAATTCGTGTTTTAATTAGGCCTATCTATACAGAGATGGCTTCGCTAGCAACACGTCTCGCTGTGAATACATGAGCATTGGTATATAGCTGTCCCCACTGTTACTGTTAAATTAAATTATGATTTCAGCAGATAATGAAAATGTATTTATGTTATAATAATAAAAAAAGTGCAGTACATGTAATTAACATTGTTAAACATGTATTTCGCAATTGGCATTACTGAATAATTACATCGAATTTCTTTATTGCAGTAATCGATATTCATCTACGAGTATTTCAACTTCACAATGTCTGAATAGGTTAAGTATTCGTTAATAAACAATTATTAACATTTTGTGATCAAATTTTAGGGATATATTATTTACATTTTTATTTTATTCACGAAATAGTCCTAATAAATGTTCGAGGTCTGAGATTTCCCAGATAAATCTCAGACCTCTATTGACATTACTACAGAAAATTTGATAATTCATCATTCTAAGTAAATCATAACAATTTTCATATTTCATGTTAGCAATGATGTTTCTGTATATAGTTTCAGTTCCTTTCTCATGTAAGGAACAATCATCTGGTATAGAGTTGTCAGTTTATTTATCATATTGGCAATAATATTCCTGTGTAGAAATCTCAGGTACATCCATTATGCTCAAGTATAGTGGTGTGCTGTGCAATTTTATGTGAGAGAAGCAATAATACAAATTTCTTTGTGTGTAGTACAAAACTGACAGCAGCCAACTCCTCTAAATATATTTTAAACCAATATTCCTCTCTTTAGCAGTAAAATCGTAGTACGGAAATAAACGAATTCGTATCTGCTAGTACAGGCTCTCAGAGAAAGAATTTTGTGACATTTTAAATTAGAGAATTCATAGTTCTCACGATTAATTTGTTTTTCTTTTATTTTAAGTTATATTACTTATACGTTAAAATCTGCTTACGTAATATACTTATTTATTTATGTATTTATGTTTAACTAGACTTATTACTATTTTGCTGGAATTTTTGTAACTAGATTTCTACTTTTATTATTGATATCTCATTAATTAAAATTGAATCTTGAATGAAATGTTACAGGTCATTTGTGATTATTACGTTGAAATAAGTTCTAAGAATTAGAACAAAAGAGTGGAGATTTCTATTTACGATTTTCAAAAATTGTCATATTTTTTAGGTTAAATAACTGTTTACTTTTAATAGCAATAAAAAGTTACAATTTTAATGGAGGTAGGCCACCTACAAGTGGTGGTAGGAACTAAATGGTAGTGATGTCGCAGTTCGATCTATCGAAGGCCAGTGTTGCCAAGTGGACGGAAATTCCGTCAAAATTGACGGAATTTCAATGTAGCAGACAGCAAACGAATGGCTTTGACGGGTGACAGATTTTCTGACGGAAATTACCATTTACATCGTTCTTTGATTTTTATAGGTTCTGTCATTTGTAATTGTTTAATTTGGGGGGGGCGTAAACCAACAATGCACATCAACAGCAGAACTATATAGAGGCAGATGACGTGGATGAATTATTATTATTATTATTATTATTATTATTATTATTATTATTATTATTATTATTATTATTATTTTATTCAAGGTTATTAAGGAACTTGCGATAATATTTGCTTTTATTTGTGTATAGGTATATTGATTGTCAGTTTCTGTCAGATGCGTTTCCAATTCACTGCGGGTTAAAGCAAGGAGATGCACTATCACCTTTACTTTTTAACTTTGCTCTAGAGTATGCCATTAGGAAAGTTCAGGATAACAGAGAGGGTTTGGAATCGAACGGGTTACATCAGCTGCTTGTCTATGCGGATGACGTGAATATGTTAGGAGAAAATCCACAAACGATTAGGGAAAACACGGAAATTTTACTGGAAGCAAGTAAAGAGATAGGTTTGGAAGTAAATCCCGAAAAGACAAAGTATATAATTATGTCTCGTGACGAGAACATTATACGAAATGGAAATATAAAAATTGCAAATTTATCTTTTGAAGAGGTGGAGAAATTCAAATATCTGGGAGCAACAGTAACAAATATAAGTGATATTCGGGAAGAAATTAAACACAGAATAAATGTGGGAAATGCATGTTATTATTCGGTTGAGAAAATTTTATCATCCAGTGTGCTGTCAAAAAATCTGAAAGTTAGAATTTATAAAACAGTTATATTACCGGTTGTTCTGTATGGTTGTGAAACTTGGACTCTCACTTTGAGAGAGGAACATAGGTTAAGGGTGATTGAGAATAAGGTACTTAGGAAAATATTTGGGGCTAAGAGGGATGAAGTTACAGGAGAATGGAGAAAGTTACACAACGCAGAACTACACGCATTGCATTCTTTACCTGACATAATTAGGAACATTAAATCCAGACGTTTGAGATGGGCAGGGCATGTAGCACGTATGGGCGAATCCAGAAATGCATATAGAGTGTTAGTTGGGAGGCCGGAGGAAAAAGACCTTTAGGGAGGCCGAGACGTAGATGGGAAGTTAATATAAAAATGGATTTGAGGGACGTGAGATATGATGATAGAGACTGGATTAATCTTGCTCAGGATAGGGACCAATGGCTGGCTTATGTGAGGGCGGCAATGAACATCCGGGTTCCTTAAAAGCCAGTAAGTAAGTAAGTAATAAGTATAGGTATATTGATTGGGCCTTAATTTTTTTATTTTTATTTTGACGGATTCTGAGGGATTTCCAGATGATAGACTGACGGGGATACAATTTATGTGTTGGTAACACTGATCGAAGTAATTAGTGTCAGTACAGATGGCGCACATCAAAGACAGAAGAAGGTAGCCTATTGTAATTTGTACAAGACAGACAATTATGTGGTGTAAAAATCAACATTTTGTAAGGGGATTGTAAGGATTTAATCTACATCCAGGGCTATAGTCTGCATAAATATAGCATCGTTTCATATCTACAACAGAGAGACACGAAATATTACAAGAAACAGCATCGCTTGACTTCGTAATGCCGGCTGATTGCTATCAGAAGCTGTGAAGGTTGTTTTGCAGCTCTGCACACTCCCGAGACGACTACCGTATTAATGCATTTCACCTAAGATAAATTGAATGACAGGGAGCAGGAGTTTAAAACACAGAAAGAGGTATTAATCTCTGAGACGCCCTAATCTATACCTCTCCGACTATTTATTATAATTTAAATTGATGTTTTTCGCCGACGGGTATTTGTGGGCTTCTCGCCTGACTGACACCTAGCGGCTGAAGAGGGAAGGAACAATGAAAAATTGCGCGCTCTGACGCTGCATCTTGCAATTTTCCATACACTGCCTAAGCTGCTGCAAGCCGTGCCGTGAAGGGAATCATTTATATCAAAGCGACTTGCTTATTAATGCAGAATGTGTTCCCTTCCCTTGCAAGGAGATTATTTTGTGTCGCTATCAAAGAGACTGCAAGCGTGAGTTATGATCTACTGAGAAAGTAATACCAGGATTTATCACTGATTTGGAAAAATGAGAGAATGCAGCTAGTTTACATCCCCGTGCACAGTAATGCTGTAGTTTTCTGGTATTAACTGTTTCACTGTAACTGAAAAAGCTTTCGATACAGTCAATCACAATATACTTTTGAATAAAATGGATAGATTGGCAATTAATGGAATGGCTTTAAAATTATTTCAATCTTACTTAAGTAACAGAACTCAAGCAACTAAAATAAATGATCACCTTAGTGAATCACGTAACACTGATATAGGTGTACCTCAGGGGACGATGTTAGGTCCTGTTTTGTTTTCAATATATATCAACGATTTACTTAAAATTGACATTGAGAAATATTCCGGTACTCTGTATTCTAATGCTGATGATACTGTGGTTATATTTAGCGGTTCGAGTTGGAATGAAACTTATCAAAATTCTAACAGTGGTATTAGCATTATTAAAGAATGGCTGGATGCTCACTTACTTTCTTTGAACGTTTCTAAAACAAAATTAATACCATTTTCATTAACATCACATGGCCTTGAGCAACTAGAAATGAATAATGATAGAAGTATAACTATACATGATTGTAACCTACCTACTTGCTCATGTAACGCTTTGAGTATATCCTCACAAGTTAAATATTTAGGCATTATTATTGACCAACATTTAAAATGGGACAAGCATATCTCCTTCCCGTGTAACAGATTGCGTAAAACAATCCACAAATTTTCCATTCTACGTTCTTATTTACCTGTTTATGTTCTGCGTACTGTGTACTTAGCTCTGTTTCAATCAATAATTCAGTATGGTATTTTAGGTTGGGGAGGAATGGCAAAATCGACTCTCCGTCCTTTAAATCTGCTCCAAAAAGAATTATCAAAATTTATCTATATAAACCTTTTGATTACCCAACAAAATTAATTTTTCAGGAATTTGGTGTATCAAATCTAGAACAAATTTATAAACAAACATTGCTGATTTACTTCCATAAAAACCACAATAAATTTAAATTTGATCCTCACGAATACCATACGAGACAAAACTACAGTTTCTTTCTAAATACTCCCAAATGCCACACAACTGCTGGATTAAAACACAGCAGAAATTTTGGACCCAAAATATATAATGAATTAATAAATTAGAGCTTACCCTGAGCTAAGTACACTTAACTCACATAGATTTAAGAAACAAATCAGATTAATTATTTAACTGTTTAAGCTAATTGAGTTAAAAATTTATACTCTAATATTTATATACTTTTGTATTTTCTATTTGTATACAGACCCTATTATTACATGCTGTATTATTTTACCATTTATTAATGTTATTGTGCTCAATGAACTCTCTTAATTTTGTGATATATTTTGTATAACTGATCTGAACTGCTCCCGAGCACGAGCTTCTGCTCTTTCGGGCTACAATGCTTAATGTAGCTCAAGTGTAAAGTATTAAATAAATAAATAAAGATAAATACATAATTGTAAGTTTAAAAAAATTCCCTACAACAATTCAGTAACTTCCTTGACATTGCTAGGGAATTACAGTAATGAAAAGATGTCGAACTGGTAGCTCACATATTATCTTCTGAACTTACTTTTAAATATTAATTAATTAATTCATTCATTCATTCATTCACTCACTCACTGATAGTCCATTTAGTTCTACCCAAAACCAGGTCTTTCACTGCAAACCCAGCATTCTCCAATCTCTAATATTTTCCGCCGTTCACTGTCTCTGTATTCGATCCATGCATCTTGATGTGTGTCTTCTGGCATCTTCTTTTTTTTAAGTAGGTTATTTTACGACGCTTTATCAACATCTTAGATTATTTAGCGTCTGAATGAGATGAAGGTGATAATGCCGGTGAAATAAGTCTGGGGTCCAGCACAGAAAGTTACCCAGCATTTAAGATTGTTTGAAACAAAATGCAACACTGCTACAGTATTTAATCATAATAGTAATTTAGGCCCAAGAATATAAAACAAATTTACATTTAAATATCCCAATCTTGTCAATTCTAATAGTTCTAGTATTAAATTTAATAAGTTATGTATGAATTTTATAAAAATTGAAAAATTGTAAATTTAAATTTATATATTCTAATTGCATAGTAGACATAAGGCAAATTGTATTATATACCTCTTAATTTCAATTCAGGAATCCGCGAGCACGAGTTCTACTCTTTCAGGGGCGAGCTAAAGTTTTTCTATATATATTATATTTAATGTTACAGTTATTAGCAAAATAAATAAATAAATAAATTTGCTCATATTAGGTTGAGGGAAAACCCCGGAAAAAACCTCAACCCGGTAACTTGCTCCAACCGGGAATCAAACCGGGGCCATCTAGTTTCGCGACCAGACGCGCTAGCCGTTATTCCACAGATGTGGCCTCTTCTTCTTCCCCAAAATTTTCTCCCGTTCACCATTCCTTCAAATAGGCAGTTTCTTCTTAGCCAGTGACCTAGACAATTTCTATTTTTCTTCCCCATCAGTTTCAGCATTATTCTTTCTTCACCCACTCTTTCTACCGCAACTTCCTTTCTTATTTTATATCTTCATTTCACACGTTCCATTCTTCTCCATATCCACATTTCAAGTGCTTCCAGCCGTTTCTCTTCAGTTCGTCGTAATACCCATGTTTCTATCCCATACACTCCGCACAAAGCATTTCACTAGTCTCTAATACTGTCGCCTTTCAGAATATTAGCTTAACACTCTGAATATCTAAGAACGGTAAATTAATTACGAAATATAAAATATCTGCTTGTTGGTGGACTTGAACCCTGTCACGACAGAGATAATATTTTCTGCACACTTTTTAACTAACTGAGCTATTTCAACACATTGGAAAGTAATGTTTTATTCCAATCTAACATCGTTAATATAGACCTAACAGTGTTTATGTATCAAAGCGAAGTTAAGTCTAAAGGTTAGTATCCTGGGTAACAATGTAAATCCTGAGAAAAATCGTTACCTATCCATTGTCCATTTACTAATCTATCTCACTAACCGCAATTTGAGAATTCTGTAATAACATTTTTGAACATACCTCAATTCTTCCATCAATCTTTCAGGGTGGTCCTCTCAAAACCAATACATTTAAGGAAAGGTTGAGAAGATTAGACTGAAAATGTAATTGTAGAGCAGTGCAATTATCTAAGTTGTGTCATGTAATTAATAAAGTTGATATGTAATTAATTAAGATGATTAAGACAAAGTATATGATTATGTCTCGTGACCGGAATATTGTACGAAATGGAAATATAAAAATTGGAGATTTATCCTTCGAAGGGGTGGAAAAATTCAAATATCTTGGAGCAACAGTAACAAATATAAATGACACTCGGGAGGAAATTAAACGCAGAATAAATATGGGAAATGCCTGTTATTATTCGGTTGAGAAGCTTTTATCATCCAGTCTGCTGTCAAAAAATCTGAAAGTTAGAATTTATAAAACAGTTATATTACCGGTTGTTCTGTATCGTTGTGAAACTTGGACTCTCACTCTGAGAGAGGAACATAGGTTAAGGGTGTTTGAGAATAAGGTGCTTAGGAAAATATTTGCGGCTAAGAGGGATGAAGTTACAGGAGAATGGAGAAAGTTACACAACGCAGAACTGCACGCATTGTATTCTTAACCTGACATAATTAGGAATATTAAATCCAGACGTTTGCGATGGGCAGGGCATGTAGCACGTACGGGCGAATCCAGAAATGCATATAGAGTGTTAGTTGGGAGACCGGAGGGGAAAAAGGCCTTTGGGGAGGCCGAGACGTAGATGGGAGGATAATATTAAAATGGATTTGAGGGAGGTGGGATATGATGATAGGGACTGGATTAATCTTGCAAGGATAGGGACCGATGGCGGGCTTATGTGAGGGCGACAATGAACCTTCGGGTTCCTTAAAAGCCATTTGTAAGTAAATCGAGACGTTTGCGATGGGCAGGGCATGTAGCACGTACGGGCGAATCCAGGAATGCATATAGAGTGTTAGTTGGGAGACCGGAGGGGAAAAAGGCCTTTGGGGAAGCCGAGACGTAGATGGGAGATAATATTAAAATGGATTTGAGGGAGGTGGGATATGATGATAGGGACTGGATTAATCTTGCAATGATAGGGACCGATGGCGGGCTTATGTGAGGGCGGCAATGAACCTTCGGGTTCCTTAAAAGCCATTTGTATGTATGTATGTATGTATGTATGTATGTATGTATGTATGTATGTATGTATGTATGTATGTATGTATGTATGATATGTAATTTAGTTGATATGTAAATAAATTTAGGTGATATGTAATTAATTAAGATGATATTTAATTAAGTTGATATGTAATTAATTAAGATGATATGTAATTAAGTTGATTTGTAATTAATTAAGGTGATATGTAATTAAGTTGATTTGTAATTAATTAGGTGATATGTAATTAAGTTGATTTGTAATTAATTAAGGTGATATGTAATTAAGTTGATTTGTAATTAATTAAGATGATATGTAATTAAGTTGATTTGTAATTAATTAAGATGATATGTAATTAAGTTTATTTGTAATTTATTAAGATGATATGTAATTAAGTTGATTTGTAATTAATTAAGGTGATATGTAATTAAGTTGATTTGTAATTAATTAAGGTGATATGTAATTAAGTTGATTTGTAATTAATTAAGGTGATATGTAATTAAGTTGATTTGTAATTAATTAAGGTGATATGTAATTAAGTTGATTTGTAATTAATTAAGGTGATATGTAATTAAGTTGATTTGTAATTAATTAAGGTGATATGTAATTACTTGAATTCGTAATAGTTGGGTGAAATAGAAGTATATAAGTTAGGTTTACTTTTGCTTATTGTTAGGCGTTATTATAGAATACTGTAGTTTTTATTTATAGTTCTAGGTTTATTGCATCTATTTATTTATAGTTAGAAATAAAATTTAAGTTTATTTTATTTTATTCATTTTATTTTATTTATTTCTTTATCCTTCTTTTATTGTTGTAATTATTGTGTAATTGTAACGGTATTATTGTATATTATATATCACTGCCACCGGATGTATACCCAGTTGTAGTGTTAATAAATACATACATACAATTCGTTCGTTCGCCTGCAGGACCCTAAATTGTACGCACGACGCCTGTCTTTCCCCTATAAGTTGTTCGCAGGATGAAAAATTCAGCACACGTGCCGATCGAAGTACTTGCCGTGTGTAATAACAATAAGCTTGAATTGACTTCGTGTAGTGGTGTGAACGCACTTCGCTAGACTCTGATGTTCGTTCGTCGTCACGCCTGGCCCAGCGCGCGTTGGCTTACTGTCACGAAGTCCCTCCTCACATCCGTCAAGCGACTAAGATGGAAACCGTCCGAAAAGACACAAAGCCAGCCTTGCGAAGTGAAAAACAATGGAACAAAAGGGAGAATGAGCAGCAAGAAATAATTCAAGAAACATCTCGTAGTTGTACAGAGCGTCAACTATATCCACTGCCAAAATTACACAGCCTAGACGGTACATACCGGTTTATTGAGCAAAATATTAGTGAAATGTAATTATTTCTTAAAATTGGTGGCTTCTTAATAGTAATAACTAGAGCAGTGCAAAGGGAACAGTTTTTCGACACAACGGCAACAGGGCAAGGGTTGTAAATTCACCTTGTGTACCCGCAGAGGTCTGACTCTGCGGTACACAGGATAGCTGCAAGCAGTAGGTACAACGTAGTAAAGCAAACGTCAGTACTGAAGAAACATGAGAACAGTTCGGTTCTAGTGTTACGATGCCTAAGGGGGAGAAAATTTTTCGGCAAAGTTTAAGGGACGTATTTCCGAATATGGTGATATCTTTTTGTTGCTGCGAACATAAACTATTCTGCAAATTGTGTAAAAAATAGAGCATGTAATATTCTAAGACATGTAAATAGGAGTGTAAACAAACGTGCCCTCATGAAGTTGAAAAAAAAAGGCGAAAATGTGAGCAGGGTCATAGTTCTTCATCCGTGTTCCATGAAGAAATGTGTGATGCGTTTTGTTAAGCATTCAAGAAGATATGTCCTGGTGTATCTCTTCCTCCTTCTCCTATACTTACTCGATGGGATTCCTGATTGAAGGCCTGCATTTATTACTGTAAATATTTCGACCTGGTCTAGAATGTTATTCAATCATTTGATGTGAAAGATGCATTTGCAATACCACTAGCCCAACGTCTGTTGGTTGATTCAAGCATAAAACAACAATTGGAATACATTGAATCGAATTACGGGTTTATTCGTGATTGCATAACAGCTTTAGAAAAGTCTGGTACAAAACTAGTTGATCAGTTTTTCCTACTGCGAAATATCTGGAAGAAAGTGACTCAAGTAGACGATAAAATTGCTAAAATAATATCTGCGAAAATAACAAATTGAAAAAAAAAATGGTGGATATTATAAACTTTGCAAGATTAGTGACAGTATTTCTGGAGATAAGGATTCCTTTGAAGAACTAACAGAAGTTGAAAAAAAATGTTGTACAGGATTTTACGTATGCCCCAGTTGTTTCAACAGACGTAGAAAGAAGCTTCTCCACATATAAGGCCATGCTATCAGATAGGCGGTAATCGTTTTCTGTTAATAACTTACAAATGTCATTTGTTGTGCATTGTAACAATATTTGGAAGAAAAGTGATAACGTATAACATGTGCATTAATAAATCACACTCATTGTAAAGAAAAGAAAAAGACAAAAACAATAGTTCAAGTTCTTTTCGAATAGAATATCATGAACCCGTTACAAATAAACAGTGATTTTGTTTGCGTTCTGTATGAAATCATACATGTAAAGTATATATTATTTGTTTAGGATGAAATGGTTAATTAGTTTTGCAATTTTGATATCTTACTAAAGTATCTGTAGAAAATTAATTGCAGAAACGTTAGGGAACTGTGTCATTTCTATTGTGCCGTCTGTACGTCAACACATCGTGTACATGACCGTCGCTCGTACACAGGGAGCACGCCGAGTAACGTCGGAACCTTTCCTATGATGCCATTCTGTCTGTCATGTGCTCCGTCTGCACCGCTCTAGTAATAACCAAAGCTCGGAAGTTGGGGACTTGTGTCTTTGAACGTGGCTAAGCGACCGGACTTCAATGTCAAGAAACTCCCGCTTCCAGCACGGAGGTACTGTCAGGTCTGCTATAAAAGTGGTTCCTGGCTGGAACAACATAATGATAATATTATGATAGGTTGAAACATCTAATTTTATAGCATATATATAAATGAACATGCAAAATACATCAAATTTACAGTTCTGCTCTGTACATTTCATTACAGTGTATGACTACATGCATTCGAAGATTTTCGAACCCATAAATTCTTCGTATGTTAGTTAAACATGATTTGAAACGAAGGAAACTTATTTCCACGTCACATGAAGTGACGGGAGCAAACTTTAATTTTTTTATTTTATTTATTTTAACTAGCTACCTAGTGAATACAAATTGCATTTATAAAATAAAAATGTTTCTAGCCACTACCGTAAGAGTCAGACTCGTGTACGGTGTGGTCTTAGTGAATAATATAACATAAAATTTACAAGGACACTTTACTAAATACAGTAAGTAACTTAATTCAAACCAATAAATACAACACAAGAGCAAGAATAAAGAAGAAAGAGAAAACGAGAGAAAAATACACATTTAATATAAATTGACAATCCGACAGAAGCCAGTGATATTCAATAAAACATGAATATAGTCGATAGAAATAAAAGGTAAAAAAGTACATTTGTTACTATTATATATCATGGATAATTTTACAAAATTCTTTTTTAAAAGTTTCAATTTTAAAAAATTTCAAATTTGGAAAATGGTTTGAAATTTTATTATAAAGTCTTGGGCCTAAATAAAATACTGAATATTTTCACTGTCACTATTTCCTGTTCGATTTTCAGCAGATCTCGTATCTGAGAAAGATAAGTATATCCTAAATTTTTCTCGCAAATAGTTTTCAATTAGTGTATCACTACTAGGGAAGGTCCCTCTACGACTTGATCCATGGCTATGGACAAATTCTCCATCAATTTAAAGGACTGCAATGTCTTTCAATGAATGCCCGTTTCCAGCTCTAGTTTATGTGTGGTACAACTTGCAAGATATAAACTCTGCATTAGAAGAAAACAATGTATCTCCTCAGAATTCCTCCACGAAATTCTGTACCTAAAATTTAAGAAATGCATTTTCAAACTTCCATAACACCCATTCGAATAACACGTATTTTCTAATTCCTCAAACAGACCGTTTACCTGTAATTCTCTTAATGTCATTGGCTTCGACGTGACACAGTTTATTCGTTCGTCTTCTTGCCATTCGATGTGACCACTTTCTTAGTACAAACGACTGTCCCTGAGCACTTGCAGCGTGAGCTTTGTGTACGTTATGCCTGTAACCTTACTCAAGCACACGACACACAAGTCCCCAAGATCCGAGCTTTGGTAATAACTAATGAAGTCATACTTATACGAACAAATAATTGTAAATTACTTTCGATTAGTAGGGGTCAGAACGCCAGTGTACCATAAACAATTGAATGAATTCGAGCGAGTGGTACAAAACCTAAGCCAGGAATCGAACAATGACCGCTGTCAATACGCTGTCGGTCACCCCATCAGCTGCCACGAACATAAGTCGTCTAATTTCCATTCTCCAGGATTCCTTAGCTTGTCTGCCTGAAATCAATTTGACTGTCACATGCACGTGAGGGGTGACTGGGGATCCACGTCTGTTTTTCCATACCCGATGCTCTCGTGCGGAGAGCAGCAAAGCTGTGCACTCGTTAACATAGACTAAAGAGACACGCAAGTCGAGGCTAGAGCTGCCAGATTTGCTTCAGGGAAACAAGGAAGGTTTTCACAAGAAATAAGGAAGATGCACGAAACTTCCCAGGGATTTAATTATTGAAACAGCAAGTTCAAAAACTTCCCAAGTCACCTCACTTTTCGAAATATGTTTTATTTCAATTAAATGGTTTAGACACATTTCAACCAATTATGATAAGAAACGTACAAGTCCACTCTCCTCACGGATATTTCGACAGCCTTGAAATATTCAGTGATTTCAACATTATCCTAAGTCCAGGACTAGTAGATTCAAGAAAGTGGAACAAATGTTCCCAGTTCGGGGATATTCTTTCCTACCTTGGGACCAGCATTTGGCGGTCATTGAAAAAATGAAAAGAAATGTTCAGGCCATGGAAATGTATGAAGGATGGATTCAGTTACTTGGAAAGAAATTCTCTGTTGATACTGTATATGGTAATGAAATAATTGATTTTCAGAATTAATTTTAAATATTTTTTAAGGGCAGTGTCACCAAAAGTAAGGAAAAGTTTAGTGTAAGAAAATACAAGTGATTCAGTTTCAGAAGGTATCATGATGATGAAGTTTATGTTGATACCACAATGATTATTATTATTATTATTATTATTATTATTATTATTATTATTATTATTATTATTATTATTATAATCTTGCACAGGATAGGGACCGATGGCGGGCTTATGTGAGGGCGGCAATGAACCTTCGGGTTCCTTAAAAGCCATTTGGTCCACACCTGTGGAGTAACGGTCAGCGCGTCTGGCGCGAAACCAGGTGGCCCGGGTTCGAATCCCGGTCGGGGCAAGTTATCTGGTTGAGGTGTTTTCCGGGGTTTTCCCTCAACCCAATACGAGCAAATGCTGGCTAACTTTCGGTGTTGGACCCCGGATTCATTTCACCGGCATTATCACCTTCATATCATTCAGACGCTAAATAACCTAGATGTTGATACAGCGTCGTAAAATAACCCAATACAAAAAAAAAGCCATTTGTAAGTAAGTATATTATTATTATTATTATTATTATTATTATTATTATTATTATTATTATTGCTGTTTCTTTATGACTCCACATACCGGTACTCTATAATAAAAATTCATTCCTTTTAAGAGTGTTTTATATATTATGAGTAGACTTCGTGGAATTGCCACAAGAATCGCAAGGTTTACTGCGCACGCGGTATAGACTGTATGAGAAGGGGCGTGCAAAGGATGGAGTATGCCTCTAATGTAAACACTGAGCAGTATACTGCGGTTACAATAAAACCTGTATCCTGCATTCAAGAAATATAATGAATGATCATTGAAGAAGGAAATGTCTAAACATGTAAATACACAATTATTTTATAGTGAGATATATTAACTCTTAAAATTTAATGTAAGATACTCACATCATCCTTGAATATGTGCATTGAAGAGTTACTTACATTTTAAGCGACTGCAAAGTGAACCTCCCAATGGTAATCAAACAGTTTTATATTGGGAAAATGTATGTTCAACATCACACGATGTAATAAGTGCATATTTGAAGAACGGAAAGTCACTACTTTTTAGTACACCAACTTCAGACGTCTTGTCGTGACCTGATAGTACATCATTTATAATACAAAGTTATGAATAGGCAGAATTTTGAGCAATAATGTTTCTCAACTTACATTTCACTTTTTCTGAAATTAGTGAATGGTTATTTTGGATAACGGTTTGTGATACTTTATCCACTATATTAAGGGCTTCTGAGAGTTGTAGTTTAGACGATTCTAACAGGGTGGGGCTTTCGGACACGATTTTAAAATTAGAATAATGAACAGAATATCTTCCAATAGCTGTTCAGAAGGCAATGATTTTACAGCTGCAACAGCGGAACTGTCTGTGCTATACAATGCACCAATTACCTCCATTATTTTGCCGTAATGTTCTGCATAATAATTAACAGCATCCAACCACGTTCCCCAATGGGTCAAGACTGGCTGCGGGGGTAAGGGTATTCCAGGGGCAATTGTTTGTAACAACAACACTCTCATTGTAGTATGTTTGATTGAATTCTTGTCTGCACTGAACAAATGTTAAGCTTTGACTATTCCAACCACAGTAATGCAAAAACAAGTGCTTACATAGGTATACATTAGCTGTAGCTGCTGTATCTATTTGGACCGGTCACAACTCTTAACATGAACTGCTTATACTACGAGACCGGGCGGTCGCTCACCTCCTCTGCACTACCGTACATCGGCAACCTGATTGCATGCTGCGTGTGGCAATTCAACGAAGTCTAATTATGAGTATAGGCCTATAAGATTTGGAGTTTGGATTTTGGTTGTTCTTAAACCAACTGAAAAATATCTTAATGAATATATCACGGAGAGTTAATAAAAAATAAATGTTAAGTAGATATGCACCGTATTATTTATACCTGCATGTACATTATACTCGTAACTCCATTTTTGTAGATACATCTTTTTATCTCTTTTATCTATTTCTTTTTTGTTTCATAATATTTTAAATCATTTCCTTTCGTATCTCATTTCTTCTTTCGCCTCATTATTGTATTACTTTGTTTTATTCTTTCATTGTATTTTCCATTTATCGTATCTCGCTTTTTTACTGTATTGTGAATTAACTGTAATCATTCAGAATTTCCTACACAAGGGTAGGTCCTTCACTGTAAGCCCAGCAATCTCCAATATTTCCTATTTTCTGCCTTCCTCTTTGTCTCCGCATATGATCCATATATCTTAATGTCGTCTATCATCTGATATCTTCTTCACCATGCATCCTTCAGTAGGCAGTTTCTTCTTAGCTAACCAAATTAATAATACAGCTAGTATAATAACTAGGACTCTCACTTTGGGAGAGGAACAGAGATTAAGGGTGTTTAAGAATAAGGTTCTTAGGAAAATATTTGGGGCTAAGAGGGATGAAGTTACAGGAGAATGGAGAAAGTTACACAACGCAGATCTGCATGCATTGTATTCTTCACCTGACATAATTAGGAACATTAAATCCAGACGTTTGAGATGGGCAGGGTATGTAGCACGTACGGGCGAATCCAGAGTGTTAGTTGGGAGGCCTGAGGGAAAAAGACCTTTTGGGAGGCCGAGACGTAGATGGAAAGATAATATTAAAATGGATTTGAGGGAGGTGGGATATGATTGTAGAGAATGGATTAATCTTGCTCAATATAGGGACCGATGGCGGGATTATGTGAGGGCGGCAATGAACCTCCGGGTTCCTTAAAAGTCAGTAAGTAAGTATAATAAATAAATAAACACGCAAACAAGAGAAGCAAGTGAGCAAGCAAAGCAAGGAAATATACAAACAAGGATTGCGGTATTTTTCTTCACTCTATCGCAGATGCAGAAACACCGATATTACTGAAATGTATTCTTTGTGTTTTTTGATAATACTTGTGCTTGATTTTATCCGATCTGGTCAGCTGCTGGGGCCTGTAGGAATGTCTCATAAAGTGTTTTAACATGACCGTCCTCCAGAGCCACACAGCAGGAGCTTGGGCAGTGCAGCCCGACGCTTTATATATAGTTTGTGGCGTTTTAATGAGTTGCGAAGCAGGGACGGCTGCTACAGCGGTCTGGAGTTAGGAACTACTCGTGATGAAGATAAATACCTCCGAATGTATCATCATAAAAAATCTCCCTTTCTTTGTTTCTGAACCGTCTTGAAGCGTTTCCCAATACGCTTCTCTCCAGATTCCCACGCTCTGACACGTGGAAACAAATTATTTGCACGAATATAAAAACAAATTACCAGCAGGCGCGGAAAACAGTAACAAGTGAATGATAAATCACAACGGGAACAACATGCATGCTGGTGATGTATTGCTGCACTAACAACCTTTCTCGTTTAGACTAAAACGCCCCGGGCTGTCAATTGAAAAAAGAAAAAAAAATGGAATAATTAATATTATTTAAAATGTATGTATTATAACCTAGTTTAAGTGAACTGTGAATTAACAATTATTTGCAGTTTCAATTCCAATAGATCACATTTTATTATACAATACGCAATATATTGTCATCTGTTTCTATTTTAACTAGTGGCTTGTACAGCAAATGCTGCAAACTAAGTTCATTAGACTTTCAAATAAACATTTTTCAGATTTATTTTCAATGAAGAATACCAGACATTCTGAAAGTTATTTGCTTCCATAATAATGAAAGATACTCTCGAGCCAATACTAAAGAGAACCACGTATATAGGAATATCTACACCACACCGCCATTAAATATATGAAAAAGACCCAACCCCACTTGATTAATAATTACTATAAAAATATTTCATTTTTAATAATATTATTATCTTACGTAAGTTTTATAGCTTTCAGTAACATATACTATATATACTATATAGCCGCCACTCAGTAAAATATAGAAATCAAAATCTAATTTAAGTTATTCTCTACATCTACTTATATAACCCCAAAACGTTTCACTTTCATATCATCAATATAGCATTAATATGTATAATTAATGAAAAATAGTCACATCATGGCATTAACTACAATAATATTTCATTTCTAATGGTAGTAATGTCATCAAACCACCTCAAGTTTTATAGTTTTTAATATCAAATACACAGCTGTACCCAGAAAATTACACACCACAGAATCGAACCTGTAAATTATTTCTAGTAAGTTCAGTTTTCAATAACCAATTTAATTTGACCTCTAAATATGTCAGCATTCTTGCAGATCATGGCCTTCGTGTAATATTGTTTACTGTAGTGTGTGTTTTGTTTTATTCTGAAATGCAATTAGCTAGTTCTCAAAACTGACGACAGATGGATTTTGGAAAATACGAAAATTATGTTGAAAAAATTACATTTCACTGAAAACTACTATTTTTCTGAAAAACTTTGGGTTCCAGGCTTCAAAATGAGGCGTCATTCATGAAAATCCGTTCAGCCGTTTTCCCGTAATTTCCATTACCAGTTCAAATTATATATATATATAGATGTCTCCCATCTCGTGGTACAACACGTAACAACTAGCATTAGGCCAACGACGCTCGCAACTGCAAAGGTTATATCAGCGTCGCCGGTGTGCCGGAATTTTGTACCGCAGGAGTTCTTTCACATGCCAGTTAATCTAGTGACATGAGCCTGTCGCATTTAAGCTCACTTAAATGCCATCGACCTGGGCCGGGATCGAGCCCGTAACCTCCTGCACAGAAGGCCAGCACTATACCGACTGTCACCCAGGGCGATATTAGGCCTAATTCTTCTTTTAAATTACTAGAACTTAATTATGTCACAATACACAATAAAACTACCACTGCAAACCTTTCTAAATATTAACTGATGTTTTATGTTGAACAGTTATTATAGAAATCAGAATGACGGAACTGGATAAGATAATCACATGTGATAACTCAAAAACTGAAATGCTTATGATATTTAATCCAACTTGTAATATGATCTGAAAATAAAGAGGTTTAAGATAGTCATTCATTCATACTTTTCTGATCAAGGGCTAACTTACATTGAAAACCCACGACCAATCCAACGTAGTGGAAAAATATTGTGTTTTGAAATATGGGTAAATATTATCATCAAGATTTATGTATCTTATTTAACTTTGAATCTTCGCAAAATACAGTTTCTTCTTCACCCATCAGAAATCGTATAGAAATTTATAGATCATCAAACCTACAAAAAATCGAACTGCAGAAGAAACAAAAAGAAAACTATTACGTTTATACTACATTACACAGCGTAATTACTAATTACAGTAACAAGTGTTTGGAAAAAGAGCTACAGCTAATAAGTGCAATGAGAAAGAAGATTTAATACTTTGACAAGTTTTGCAAGATGCGAAGTTGCTTTTTATTTGAGTCTTATCATAATGTGTACACGTCCAACGTTTCGGAGCTTCATATCGGCTTCATTACTAAGGAAAAGAGGAAAATAATCGGAAAGTAGTTCATAAAATGAATATAAAATTTCAGGGAAATTATTGCAATTATTGATAACACTCTACGACTTAATTTAAGGCAATAATTGTCTAGAATAAAGGTTTAGAGGTGCAAAATATGTTGTAGTGCATGGCAATGAAGTTTGGATTCTCAATCAAGAAAGCAGAATAAGCACTTTTTAATTAGGAGATAAGTTACGAAACTTTAGAACCACTGAAAGTGGAACCAATCAGTCACGTAATCTGTATTAGCATTACTATTGAGTCTCCGAAACCTAGAAATAACCCTAGTGCACCTAAGGTAGGCTATGTAAGGATTATATATTATTTACTGTACCGAAGTACATATGATATTTACATGCAGATATTCTGCGTCATCAGAGCTGAAAACCCGGGTTCAAATCCCGGTGCCGGAGAGAATTTTTCTCCGTTCCATTACTCTTTCATCGTATGATGACGCAGAATATCTGCATGGAAATATCATATGTACTTCGGTACATTAAAATAATATATATGACATGCGTAAATCACTTCGTGATTTAAGACGGCGCTTATTCCGTCGGATCCCGGCCAACTAGTCACTCATAACGAGTGCACCTCAGCACATGTGTGGACTTCAGTCCTGCGTTCATAGACATCTATGACGTAGTGCAGAGGGCGGCCACTAGAGGGAACCCAAGAGTTGGAACTTAAACTGAGACGATTCTGTCCGACACCGGGGTGGAATCCGGTGTGGCTTAGTGGATAAAGCGTCAGCACGTAGAGCTGAAAACCCGGGTTCAAATCCTGGCGCCGGAGAGAATTTTTCTCCGTTCCATTACTCTTTCATCGTATGATGACGCAGAATGTCTGCATGGAAATATCATATGTACTTCGGTACATTAAAATAATATATATGATATGCGTAAATCACTCCGTGATTTAAGACGGCGCTTATTCCGTCGGATCCCGGCCAACTAGTCACTCATTACGAGTGCACCTCAGCACATGTGTGGACTTCGGTCCTAGGTTCATAGATATCTATGACGTAGTGCAGAGGGCGGCCACTAGAGGGAACCCAAGAGTTGGAACTTAAAACTGAGACGATTCTTCCGACGCCGGGGTGGAATCCGGTGTGGCTTAGTGGATAAAGCGTCAGCACGTAGAGCTGAAAACCCGGGTTCAAATCCCGGCGCCGGAGAGAATTTTTCTCCGTTCCATTACTCTTTCATCGTATGATGACGCAGAATGTCTGCATGGAAATATCATATGTACTTCGGTAAATTAAAATAATATATATGACATGCGTAAATCACTTCGTGATTTAAGACGGCGCTTATTCCGTCGGATCCCGGCCAACTAGTCACTCATAACGAGTGCACCTCAGCACATGTGTGGACTTCAGTCCTGCGTTCATAGACATCTATGACGTAGTGCAGAGGGCGGCCACTAGAGGGAACCCAAGAGTTGGAACTTAAACTGAGACGATTCTGTCAGACACCGGGATGGGTACCCGGTGTGGTTTAAAGGATAAAGCATCAGCACGTAGAGCTGAAAACCCGGGTTCAAATCCCGGCGCCGGAGAGAATTTTCTCCGTTCCATTACTCTTTCATCGTATGATGACGCAGAATATCTGCATGGAAATATCATATGTACTTTGGTACATTAAAATAATATATATGATATGCATAAATCACTTGGTGATTTAAGACGGCGCTTATTCCGTCGGATCCCGGCCAACTAGTCACTCATAACGAGCACCTCAGCACATGTGTGGACTTCAGTCCTGCGTTCATAGACATCTATAACGTAGTGCAGAGGGCGGCCACTAGAGGGAACCCAAGAGTTGGAACTTAAACTGAGACGATTCTGTCCGACACCGGGATGGGTATCCGGTGTGGTTTAAAGGATAAAGCATCAGCACGTAGAGCTGAAAACCCGGGTTCAAATCCCGGTCCCGGAGAGAATTTTCTCCGTTCCATCACTCTTTCATCATATGTAAGGATTGTTGGATTGTTAAAACAATACTAATCTAAAATAAGTGAAATTTATATAACAATACGAAGAGGTTTACAAGCTTTTAAAAATATGGCAAGTGAATCTGAGAAAATACGGACAGGAAGTGATATAATCCTGCACATTAAGATGATAATAAACAAAAAAAAATATATTATACGTTTTGCCATTAGGTGTTTGGTTAATTAAATACAAATTTCATCGAAAGTTTAAACTCGCTGGCAATGCTCAAGACTCCACACGGTGGATATCCGACGTGAGTTATAAACAAAATGCTACTACGTACCGCAAAATCAAGCTAGTGCTTCGGCTCGGGTTTTTCTCGACCAAATTTAAAATCTCTTCCCTATCAACAATTTCATCAGGTCGTTGTCGACCCCGATTGCGAAATCTTGGAATTTCGCTGCCCGTATCACGTCCCAGCTAGCGGACAGCGATGAATATCTCTGGACCAGGTTATTATCCTACTGGAAACCTTTCTGCGTACAAAACGATGACGAGTTGCATTTCAGCTATCCGTAAATTAAAATATCCAGAGTCCTGCATTGGAGTTAAATCGCTCGCTTGAACTCGGTCGAGTGTCGCACGCTCGACTGAGATACGATCGGTTGTGATACACTCGTAATAAATAGAAGCACTGTACAAGGTCATCTCACCGACATGTCTTATCTTGTATGGAAGGCGACAGATAAGATACACATATGTTTTGCTCACACGGTAAAAATAAGGCTTTCTTTTCTGCGTTTATGACAAACGTTTAATGGAACAGTCAATGGAACGTACCAAAACAGGAACATGAATTTATAATAAAATAGTATGAAAAACTTTGATATACAGTTATTATTGCTGATTAATAATTATTCAATATTTGATTTACCACACATATAATATGAAAGGTCCATACATAGTGTTCCGCCTATATACTGCGACAATGTAGAAACGTTTTACAAAATATTATTGATATAGCAGTAGATTAATAACAATATTAGTACAGAGATAACGTCACAGAAAATATAATAAAACGAATAATCATGCTGCACCACTGTTACAGATGCAAAGATTGATACACTATTATTATTATTATTATTATTATTATTATTATTATTATTATTATTATTATTATTGAGCGATCGGTTTGGAAGTAAATCCCAAAAAGACAAAGTATATGATTATGTCTCGTGACCAGAATATTGTACAAAATGGAAATATAAAAATTGGAGATTTATCCTTCGAAGAGGTGGAAAAATTCAAATATCTTGGAGCAACAGTAACAAATATAAATGACACTCGGGAGGAAATTAAACGCAGAATAAATATGGGAAAAATGCGTGTTATTATTCGGTTGAGAAACTCTTATCATCCAGTCTGCTGTCCAAAAATCTGAAAGTTAGAATTTATAAAACAGTTATATTACCGGTTCTTCTGTATGGTTGTGAAACTTGGACTCTCACTCTGAGAGAGGAACATAGGTTCAGGGTGTTTGAGAATAAGGTGCTAAGGAAAATATTTGGGGCTAAATGGGGGATGAAGTTACAGGAGAATGGAGAAAGTTACACAACACAGAACTGCACGCATTGTATTCTTCACCTGACATAATTAGGAACATTAAATCCAGACGTTTGAGATGGGCAGGGCATAAGCACGTATGGGCGAATCCAGAAATGCATATAGAGTGTTAGTTGGGAGACCGGAGGGAAAAAGACCTTTAGGGAGGCCGAGACGTAGATGGGAGGATAATATTAAAATGGATTTGAGGGAGGTGGGATATGATGATAGAAACTGGATTAATCTTGCACAGGATAGGGACCTCTGGCGGGCTTATGTGAGGGCGGTAATGAACCTTCGGGTTTCTTAAAAGCCATTTGTAAGTAAGTAAGTATTATTATTATTATTATTATTATTATTATTATTATTATTATTATTATTATTATTATTACTACTACTACTACTACTACTACTACTAGAAAACTTGATACAGTTCTTGCATTATCGTGATTGTGTTCTCCGTTTATAATAATTACATTTACATCCAATAACATCAGATGTGGCAAAAACAAAATCACTCCTGTGTGGGGTGGGGGGAACATTTACCTACAACATTTATATTACATTTTAAAGCAAGTTTTGTAGTTGTACTATGGAGAGGTTAGTTAAACACTGCAAAGTTTTGAAATGCTAAACATCTACGATGTTACTACACAGTTCATCACTGTAACAAGATCGAATGTCTAACGCTCGGTTTATACCGTTCGAGGATTTATCGCTCGTGACAATTTTATCCATCACGCATGTGCGCTACCTATCGGATTATGCTATGAACTACTTGGCGCTCGAGCGAAAACGTCCGATGCAGACCCCTGGTCCAGACATTCGGAGTTAGAAAATCTCGGCATCGCTATATACTAAATTGAATGTCAACGCAAGCTTCACTTAAGATCGGACACTGCTGAATGTCTGGTTCTGGAGAGAGCGAGAGGGCGTAAGACTTCTGCACGGCTAGTACGTCGGATGAAGTGAAAGAAGTCCAATTGCAATTAGCTTCTTCATACCTATTTGGTGTTTTGGAAGAAGATGCTGGGTACTGTTAAGCTATTTAATTCCATTATCGTGCTTTTAATTAAATCTGTGTAGCGCATTACGTAATCCCCTGCAAGTAATAACGCGTGTCAGAGACTCAACTTCAGCATTACAGGTTCTTACTAATCAGCTGAAACTATACTCGGCGCTCGAGATAGCATCAGAAGCCAGCCACTCTGAGAAAATGATTCTACAAACATAGTACACTCGAACGTAGCCATGGATTTAGAACCTACAGGCCCATTATTTTTGTTATAATTATTATTATTATTATTATTATTATTATTATTATTATTATTATTATTATTATTGCCGGGTAGCTCAGTTGGTAGAGCAGCTGGCTGCGGACTGAAAGGTCCGGGGTTCGATCCCAGGTGGTGACAGGATTTTTTCTCGTTGCCAAACTTTCAGAACGGCCCCAAGGTTCACTCAGCCTTCTATAAAATTGAGTACCGGGTCTTTCCCGGGGTAAAAGGCGGTCAGAGCGTGGTGCCGACCACACCACCTCATTCTAGTGCCGAGGTCATGGAAAGCATGGGGCTCTACCTCCATGCCCCCAGTGCCTTCATGGCATGTTACGGGGATACCTTTACCTTTTTACCTTTATTATTATTATTATTATTATTATTATTATTATTATTATTATTATTATTATTATTATTACTTACTTACAAATGGCTTTTAAGGAACCCGAAGGTTCATTGCCGCCCTCACATAAGCCCGCCAGCGGTCCCTATCCTGTGCAAGATTAATCCAGTCTCTATCATCATACCCCACCTCCCTCAAATCCATTTTAATATTATCCTCCCATCTACGTCTCGGCCTCCCTAAAGGTCTTTTTCCCTCCGGCCTCCCAACTAACACTCTATATGCATTTCTGGATTCGCCCATACGTGCTACATGCCCTTCCCATCTCAAACGACTGGATTTAATGTTCCTAATTATGTCAGGTGAAGAATACAATGCGTGCAGTTCTGTGTTGTGTAACTTTCTCCATTCTCCTGTAACTTCATCCCGCTTAGCCCCAAATATTTTCATAAGCACCATATTCTCAAACACCCTTAACCTATGTTCCTCTCTCAGAGTGAGAGTTCAAGTTTCACAACCATACAGAACAACCGGTAATATAACTGTTTTATAAATTCTAACTTTCAGATTTTTGACAGCAGACTGAATGATAAGAGCTTCTCAACCGAATAATAACAGGCATTTCCCATATTTATTCTGCATTTAATTTCTTCCCGAGTGATTATTATTATTATTATTATTATTATTATTATTATTATTATCTATTATTATCTATATATATAATTTGAACTGGTAATGGAAATTACGGGAAAACGGTTGAAAGGATTTTAATAAATGACCCGTCATTTTGAAACTTGGAACCCAAAGTTTTTCAGAAAAATAGTAGTTTTCAGTGAAATGTCAAGTTTCCTACATCATTTTCCTATTTTCAAAAATCCATCTTTCGTCAGTTTTGAGAACTAATTGGATATCAAAATAAAACAAAACACACACTACAATAAACAAATAGACCAATAGGCTATTACACGAAGGCCATAACCTGCAGGATTGCTGACATATTTACAGTTCAAATTCAATTGGTTATTAAAAACTTCGTGACTTACTAAAATAATTTACAAATCTGATTCTGCCGTGTGTAATTTTCTGAGTACAGCTGTGTATTGGATATTAATAGTCTATCTACAAAACTTGAAGTGGTTTGATGACATTATTACCACTACAAATGAAATATTATTATATTTATTGCCATAATGCGACTATTTTTCATTAATTATACGTATTAATGGTATATTGATGATATGAAAGTGAAATATTTTGGGGTTATATAAGTAGATGTAGAGAATACCTTAAATTAGATCTTCATTTCTATAATTTACTAAGTGGCGGCTATTATATAACTACAAAACTTACGTAAGATAATAATATTATTAAAAATCAAATATTTTTGTAGTTGTTAATCAAGTGGGGCTGGGTCTTTGTCATATACTTAATGGCGGTGTGGTGTAGATATTTATATGCGTCATTCTCTTCAGTATTGGCTCGAGAGAGCGCAAAAATTACAGTTCCTAAGGAAGACAAAAAGGTATTACTTACTGATAAAATAAGAAGCCTACAAAATTTTGTACTCTCCCGATCATTTCAGCAAGATCTCTTAGCAGGATAAAATGATTTTGACCTTTACATTTCAACCTCTACATGCAGCAGCTATACCACGATGCTACTTACTGTATGTCTAGTGTTCGAAAGCATAGCAAACCTGACTTTTTTAACTTTCACCTACAATCCACAATGACCTGAAATAGCTATTGCTTTACTCCAACATGAAAAACCCACTGATTGTCCTGACATTGTTACTTGCGTTTTCGCGTTGAAACTCGAAAACTGAAGGTAGATAGGTTCAAGAAAAAGTATTTGGCATAAAAATACCATTCAGAGGGAGTGTGTTTCATTATTATGGAAGCAAATAACTTCCAAAATGTCTGGTATTTTTCATTGAAGATAAATCTGAAAAAAATTTATTTGAACGTCTAATGAACTTAGTTTGCAGCATTTGCTGCGCAAGCCACTAGTTATTATTATAAATAGGAAAACTTTAGTTTTTAGCTCCCAACAATCTGATTGTGTTAGAATTTTTAGATCTCTTTCTAACTACAGTAATTATCGACAAAATTGAGAATTAAAAAAAACACTTCTCTGTAAATCGAAATCAAAGATTTTTGACTTCATACATCACAATAACGCGAGAATGTAAAAATAAAAATGTTGTAAAATTTAATAATGTTTGCTTTTCTGCGATTTTTTTGCCACTGTATGCAGCAATGGAGATAATTTTTTGAATCATAAAATCTAAAATAACATTTTTTTACACATTTGTTTCTATATTTTAGGAGGTAATGTGCATCGTAGTATTTGCTGAAACTACAATATTAATCAAATGAAGTGCGCAATATATGCTTACAATGTTAGCGGATATATCCTCATTTGTTCCCATAGTTTAAGAGTTTATGTGTATCACAGCCTTTCCTGATTAAAAATACAGAAATAAGAAAAACTCAATCCCTCCGGAATGTCGTCTATTTATTTAGGCAATTCCAACAATAACGATGACGTATTAATGAATAAATTCATAACATATTTTGATGTTTCTTCAGTTCAGTGATTTAGGTTATATCTTTATATATTTTGACAAGGGGGCCGTGTTAAAACAGTTGCTGTGTGTCTGTGATTTCATAATCCGATGGACTTGGAAACAATTGACGTAAATCTTTTTTTAACGTGCAAAACTTAAAGAAATATTAAACTTAACTTTTATTTAATAAGACGTTTTTGTTCGTACACAAAAAATAGGGACTATTGTTTAAAACATGAGTTGCTAATGTGGAATAATAGGCTATATGAAACATTTAAGAAATGTTGAATAGTATTTAGTGTAAAATTATTATCTTATATCAAAGCTGCATATTATGAGAAATATTGAATACTTCATATTACTTTCCGTAATTAATTGTTACATTTTTTTATTTGGTTTAGTGAGACAAAATCAATCTGATATTAGGAATGAATTTACACTAATGCTTTATATACGCATTGCTGACAACTGCAAAGATAAAATTGATAGTAATCTGATGCTTGTAATAATTAGTAAAGGCATGTGGACAACAATAAAACTTAATTTGATAAAACCTTAAATTTTCCGATACATTTTAACTTCTATTCATTTATTAGGTCTAAATAAAAGAGCTTATTTGTATTTTTCTATCAACACAAAGACGAAGGAATTAGGCCTAATAACGAATGTTGTCGACTCACGTTTTATGATCCCTCGGAAATCGAAAGTACGATTTGGAGCAATTTGTAATGCTATAATTGTGTAGCAATTATAAACAGCACGTATACATCCTGATATTTTAAGACAGTACTAATTAATAAAACTATTAACTAGCCCAGCAACAATATACATTGCAGTTGATTACAGCTTGTTTCGCGAGTATCGCCACACCGGCCGCCTAGGTTGCAGCACCAGCGTCGTTCGCGCGCTAGCTGTCTGGTATTATATAGTAAGATATTTGGTATTAATTTACAAATGAACGCAGTTCCCACTAATGACAAACATTGACGTCATAATTTATGTATGAATCGTATGGATTATCAATCCCATTGTTGTCTGGAGACTAGGCCTCATGGAACGAGGAAGCGATTATGAATTAGTTAACGAGAAGGCTCTGCCTTGTTAAATTTGAATGCGGAGAATATGAACAGAGAAAAGAAAACATACTTTTATTTAAAATCCAAAATATGCTTATAATCCCAACCATGTTCACATATGGCTACAATCACGAACGGCATCCTCATGCAATTATAGGGATTGGAAGAATCCCTTCTCATTTTTTCTTAGTGGCCACTTTAAATTTCTTGTTAAGACGGTATAAGCTATAGCAAATAAGAGTAATATCTTACTGACATTCGACAGCTATTCTGCCACATCTAGTGCTATAGAATAGTTCTTCTGCAGCCAAACAAGGTGACCAACATTAATGTAGTAGAAGAAACTAGTATTCCAATCACTTTAGATGGAGAACTGCTGTCTATCTTCAGAATTTCTTAATTTTCAAGTAAATTTTTAAATGTAAACTCCTCATCTATATATATATATATATATATATATATAAAATTTAAACTGGTAATGGAAATTACGGGAAAACGGCTGAACGGATTTTAATAAATGACCCCTCATTCTGAAGCTTGGAACCCAAAGTTTTTTAGAAAAATAATAGTTTTGAGTGAAATGTCAATTTTTCAACGTAATTTTTCTATTTTCTAAAATCCATCTGTCGTCACTAACTAATTGCATTTCAGAATAAAACAAAACACACACTACAGTAAACAATATTACACGAAGGCCATGATCTGCAAGAATGCTGACAAATTTAGAGCTCAAATTAAATTGGTTATTACAAATTTCAAGACTTACTAAAAATAATTTCCAGGTCTGATTCTGTGGTGTGTAATTTTCTGACTACAGCTGTGTATTGAATATTAAAAACTACAAAACTTGAAGTGGTTTGATGACATTATTACCATTAGAAATGAAATATCATTATAGTTAATGCCATGATGTGACTATTTTTCATTAATTATACTATTAATGCTATATTGATGATATGAAAGTGGAACATTTTGGGGTTATATAAGTAGATGTAGAGCATATCTTAAATTAGATCTTCATTTATATAATTTACTGAGTGGCGGCTATATAGTATATGTTATTGAAAACTATAAAACTTACGTAAGATATTAATATTGTTCTTAAAAATCAAATATTTTTGTAGTTATTAATCAAGTGGGGTTGGGACTTTTTCATATACTTAATGACGATGTTGTGTCAGTTTATATGCGTGATTCTCTTCAGTATTAGCTCGAGAGAGCGCAAAAATTAGAGTTTCTAAGGAAAGACCAAAAGGTATTACTTACTAATAAAATATGAGGCCTACAAGATTTTATAGTCTCCCGATCATTTCAGCAAGATCTTTTAGCAGGACTATTACACTCTTACTACGTCATACTACTTTTGACCAATAAAACGGTACGAAAGGACGTATTTCAACCAATCATGGCTGCTTATCGCACAATTTTATCGCGTCCCTAGAATTTGTTTAATTTTATCGCGTCCCTAGCATTTGTTCCTTTGTTTGCCAACATTTGAAACTGCGCTGGTCTGGACGTCAAAAATATATATAAAATTACAAATCACTCCAGTCGATGCACAGCAGTTTCAAATATGACTCGCATTGGCATTCAAGAACAAGAATTAATAAAAATCACTGATCATACCTATGCATCTTCTGAAATCCGATTTACAAATAAATGAAGAGCACCATTCGGAAATCCTGAATAAGTTGAATACATCATGTAGGCCTAAATCAACGAGTCCTACTTCTATTATGCACACGTCCAAATAACATCAATTGAACCACCAACCACATTCAAATTTGAAAATTGTACATTCAATAATTATTCCTTTTAAAATTATTCATTCGGAAATTCTGAATAAGTTGAATACACCATGTAAGGCCTAAATCAACGAGTTCCACTTCTATTACGCACACGTCCAATATAACATCAATTGAACCACCAACCACATTCAAATTTGAAAATTGTACATTCAATAATTATTCCTTTTAAAATTATTCATGTTTATTTTTTATGTCATCGTCGTTAATTAAAACTTTTCTAACACTTGTGTATATTAGTTAGGTTATGTTATAGCTTCTGCTATATGATATTATGGATAGTCACGTATCAGAGATTGTTTAATATTAAGATTTATTGAATAGTAATCATTACAGTGTCTGTATAAAGACACTACTGCCATCTAGCATGCATCTAGCGTAATATTTGTAATGTTGAGATAGTACAATAATACATTTGAAGACAGTTGTATTTTCGTAAGTCAATATTTTATTGTATTGGAGTACTTCGTTACTTCTAATCTTTATATACTTTCTTCTAATACTGTAATAGTCAATTAAATCCCACTCGAGTTTTGATTTTCTCTAGATAAATCAAAACGTCTAGTGAGATTACTGTTGATAAAATGATTTTATCTTACCCTCTACATTTCAAGGTAGTTTACGAAACATGCAGCAGCTATACCAAGATGCTATGTCTATTGTTCGAAAGCATAGCAAACCTGGCATTTTTTTTAAACTTTCATCTACAATCCGCAATGATCTGAAATATCTACTGCTTTACTCCCACATGTAAAACCGTCTGATCGTCCTGACATTGTTACTTGCGCTTTCGCGTTCAAACTAAAAAACTGAAGGTGTATAGGTTCAAGAAAAAGGTTTTGGCATAAAAAAATCATTCAGAGGGAGTACGTTTCATTATTATGGAAGCAAATATCTTTCAGAATGTCTGGTATTCTTCATTGAAAATAAATCTGAAAAATGTTTATTTGAACGTCTAATGAACTTAGTTTGCATCATTTGTTGCACAAACCACTAGTTAGCTTGAAATTGAACTAAAAATATTATGATCGAAATTACTTCGCCAGGTCACCCCTGGCACTAGGATGTACCAGATCATGATGGTATGACGGTTCATTCGCCCAGACAGCGCTACGAGCGGTACGAAGTGGAATAATAAAACAATATTGTTATTAAATTCACTGACAATGGTAACTTGGTTTACGTCTTTAATAGTGCTTCCTGTATTGCCTCCAGTGTACAATCATGGCGATCCTATGAGAGAAGACGTTTCCTTATGTGAACTCCGCGCGCAATACTCGAGCAATTTAGATAAGAGACGCTATCTTCGCGGAACAGTTTGCATTCCTCGAGGTTCTCTAAACTGTATTTTTAGAGTAAATCGCTCATATTATTTTACAAGTAACGAGATAAAGCGACCCACTTCTGTGTTGTAAGAAAAAATGATGCAAATTACTTAAAATTGTGGCGCCGATATTGCGGTCGCTAGACATTCTCATATTCGGAGCCAGAAAATGGGTCGTAGTTCTTGAGATATCCGCTACGAGCGCATTACGCTTAAAATACGCGACTTTAGGTATCTTAAGGGTTCATTTAACTGTCATAACAATAAATCCGATATTCCTTTCTAGTGTTATGGTCAGTTGTATGCTGGCCTTGTGGCTACCAACGACATCGTTGCGATGTTCGCATGTTTTATAAATTATGTACAAGATGGAAAGGTCCGTCGTAAAGATGAAATGTGTGAAATACTGATAGCTGGTATCTAAATTCAATGCAATAGCCCCAAAACAAGCCGGAGGCAATTTGCTAGACCCCAGTTCTCCCACACTCGCATTCAACTCAGCGCTAGAGTCTTTGCCCTTACTTCCAAGTGAGTAGCCCCTAACACAGAGATCCTTTATTCTCGTTCTCTATGACCTCCGGCGTAATAAAAGAACACGTCGCCATAGCAACGCTGTGCAGACAACTGAAGCGAGGTTATGGCATGTGTGCTTGCATACTTTATACCGCACTTTTATTCTGGAGACAAAATAACTGTGAGGCCGAAAAAAATAAGTCAGCATTTTCATATAATTACGCTTTAGTTGCATTATTTTTTACAGGAACAGTGGTTTCTGACCTGCCAGCTGTCTATTTGTGTGTGTGCGCACAGAATCTTCACTTAAACCATAGTGCTAGTCAATTTCAGTATACCGTATAACTTATAAGTTAATTCAACCACAAACGACACACACGAAACAAATACATTCTGAGTACAAAATCTCTGGAGGTGTGGAAGGAAAGTGTTATGGCTTTAACTCTATTAGTATTAAATAAATAAATAAACAACTAAATAAGTAAATAAATAAATAAGTAAATAAATAAACAACTAAATAATAAGTAAATAAATAAATAAGTAATTAAATGAATAAGTAAATAAATAAATAAGCAAATAAAGAAATAAGTAAATAAACAAATAAATAAATAAATAAATAAATAAATAAATAAATAAATAAATAAATAAATAAGTAAGTAAATAAGTAAGTAAATAAATAAATAAATAAATAAACAAGTAAATAAATAAACAACTAAATAATAAGTAAATAAATAAATAAGTAATTAAATGAATAAGTAAATAAATAAATAAGCAAATAAAGAAATAAGTAATTAAACAAATAAGTAAATAAATAAATAAATAAATAAATAAATAAATAAGTAACTAAGTAAATAAATAAATAAATAAGCAAATAAATAAGTAAATAAATAAATAAATAAGTAATTAAGTAAATAAATAAGTAAATAAGTAAATAAATAAGTAAATAAGTAAATAAGTAAATAAATGAATAAATAAATAAATAAATAAGTAAATAAATAAATAAGCAAATAAATAAGTAAATAAATAAATAGATAAGTAAATAAATAAATAAGTAAATAAATAAATAAGCAAATAAATAAGTAAATAAATAAATAGATAAGTAAATAAATAAGTAAATAAATAAATAAATAAATGAATAAATAAATAAACAAGTAAATAAATAAATAAATAAGTAAATAAATAAATAAAGAAGTAAATAAATAAATAAATAAGTAAATAAATAAATAAGGAAATAAATAAATAAGTAAATAATTAAATAAATATATATATAAATAAAAAAGTAAATAAATAAATAAATAAAGTAAAAAAAGTAAATAAGTAAATAAATAAGTAAATAAGTAAGTAACTAAGTAAATAAATAAATAAGTAAATAAAAAATAAGTATCGGTAAATAAATAAATAATTAAAGAAATAAGTATATAAATAAGTAAGTAAATAAATAAATAAGGAAATAAATAAATAAGTAAATAATTAAATAAATAAATATATAAATAAAAAAGTAAATAAATAAATAAGTAAAAAAGTAAATAAGTAAATAAATAAGTAAATAAGTAACTAAGTAAATAAATAAATAAGTAAATAAATAAGTACCGGTAAATAAATAAATAAGTAAATAAATAAGTATATAAATAAATAAGTAAATAAGTAACTAAGTAAATAAATAAATAAGGAAATAAAGAAATAAGTAAATAATTAAATAAATATATATATAAATAAAAAAGTAAATAAATAAATAAGGAAATAAAGAAATAATTAAATAAATAAATATATATATAAATAAAAAAGTAAATAAATAAATAAGTAAATAAGTAAAAAATAACTAAGTAAATAAATAAATAAATAAGTAAATAAATAAATAAGTATCGGTAAATAAATAAATAATTAAATAAATAAGTATATAAATAAATAAGTAAGCAAATAAGTAAATAAATAAATACTGTACATGTAATAAATGTTTATCTCATTTAGTGCAACCATTTCTGATTTAGGTCGGGTTTGGATTTCGGAGATTATCTTCCGCTTATTTACATGGTTTTTGTGTACACAAATTTTTGTACACGTTAAGTTTGATTTTATAATGTTACATTAAGTTGATTTCCTGATTTTTAGTCCACCGAGCTTCGCTTTACGTTAAGTTTGATTTGGAAGATTATTTCAGTTGGTTTGCATGGTTCTCTTGCGCCTTATCACAGATGTAGAAATATCCAGCTTTTCTAAACTATGTACAGTTTTAGAAAATGTTTTGTCACACAAATACTTTACAAGTTCCAGAAAGGAGGCAGTGCGCATGATCATACAACGAAACAAAACTAATTTTATTATCCCAACTAGTCGTTCTCTTGTGAACCAGGTCGCTCGTCTTCCGATCATGCGCACTGTCTCCTTTGTGGGACTTAAAAAGTATCGGTGTGACAAAACTTTTCCCCAAGACTGTACCGCAAGGTCTGTTGTACGAATTACCACGAGCTCTCCTCGAGGACTGAACATCAAATCAGCTGGTAACATAAGGCTAATGTTGCAATGTGGTCGGGATATTCCTTGCAGTGAGTACAATTCAGTAGTTGAGCTTATGGTTAATGAGGTTTTACTTGTCGTGCAGTTTGGAAAGAGATACTGTATCATCGACCACGAAACGCTCATTATGGCGACGATTGTGAAACTGACTCTGCTTCCAGGAGACAGGCGGTTTCAGACGGTTCCCCTCGCTGCTGGATTATCGACTATTTCTTTTTATTCGAATACTAAAACGTCATTATTTTCCTCGTCGATATATTCGAAGTTATTCGCTAATTCTGATAAATAACACACACTATTCAACGTGCTCATAATTTGTGTGTACGTTTTGTAAGCAATGTTCGTAAATATGATCATATTACCCCATCCCTGGAAGCAATAGGTTGGCTTAAACTAGATAAGAAAAGAAATTTACATTCACTTCTCTTTCTCTTCGAAATCTTGAACTCTTCTATTCCTTCTTACCTGTCATCTCGCTTCACTTACCTTTCTTCCCACCATAATCTGAACACACGCTCTCGTAATGAAACAATACTAACAATACCATCCCATCGCACCTCCTCATACTCATCTTCTTTCACAATAGCCCTGCCAAGACTCTGGAATTCGCTACCTGCTAGCATCAGGGACTGTCGAAATAAAATTGAATTCAAACGAAAACTTACTAGGCACTTGGTCAGTAATTGATTACTTGTAAATAGTTTCTTTAATCTATCACAAAATATTTCAATATTCAGTAATTTCATCACTATACAATTTTGTTATTCTAGATTTAATTTGTAATTCAGTAAATATAAAATATTTTTTTTTCTCTATGATAAATTATCTAGCTTTAATTATTCAGGTAATCTTTTCGTACTTTGATTTTTATTGTAATTGTAATTGTAAATTTAATAATAATTGTAATTTTACTTGTAATTGTAATTGCAAATTTAATACTAATTGTAATTTTATTGTTGATATTGTAGTTGGAATCTCCTGGTAGAGGGCAGAGAAGGCCTGACGGCCTTATGTCTACCAGGTTAAATAAATAAATAAATAAAAAAATAAATACTATTCTCAGTCAAACCTTCGATATTTTGACATGCTGTCACGTCTTTCAAACACCCGTTGAGTGGCGTGGCTGTTGGCGTTCGCTCCAATACGCTGGAGAGAGATATGATCGGATTTCCGGCCTTGAGGTTTTCGAATTCGTCAAAAGACTTTTGAACGTTTATAACGATGTCCCTGTCATGCTACTCTGAAAACTTATCGTGCTTTCCCACACCTATTTGACTACCACAACTGCAAGCGAAAAGGGCATAAAGTAATTGACAATTTTTTTCTGCCGTGAAATTAATTTTGCAAACCAGCTACAATTCCAACTAAGAAACGAGCCAACGAGTGGCTACAAATCGGTCCCTCGACAGCAAAGCCAAGGACTTTCTAAAGTTTGCTTTGCTACTAGCAATCCGTTTAAGGGATTACATAAACTTTCGAGGGTAAAAAAGAAATGATTTTTTATTTTTCTTATATTAGTTTAATGTGAACTTTTAGCTTCATATCTGCTAATGTAATTTTCAGGGATATATAAAATTGACCAAGTTAAGCATTAAAATGTTGTTTTTGTTGTTGTTTTCTAATGCCAGACGTTTGACAAAGTCATTTGACCTCTTGCACTCCAATATTTTTCAAAGATATTATCATGGCCAGCCACTGAAGCACAGATTTTGAGGTGTTCCGAATCCATTTCTTGGTTTGAGTTGCACAATGGGCAGTTAGGGGACTGATATATTCCAATTCTATGCAGGTGTTTGGCCAAACAATCATGGCCTGTTGCCGATCTAAATGCAGCTACAGATGATTTTCGTGGTAAATCGGGAATTAACTGTGGATTTTGATGCAGAGAGTTCCATTTTTTCCCTTGGGATTGTGTTATCAAATTTTGTTTGTTGAAGTCTAATAAATCTTTTCACAGAGTAATACGTAGATTTAGTAACAGGTCTGTAAGTAGCAGTGCTGCCCTTCTTTGCTAAAGCATCCGCATTCTCGTTTCCCAGGATTCCACAATGGGATGGTATCCATTGGAATACAATTCTTTTATTGAGTGATATTAATTGAGAGAGCATTTTAGTTATTTCTGCTGTTTGAGATGAAGGTGTGTGTTTAGAGACGATTGATAGAATAGCTGCTTTGGAGTCTGACAATATAATTTATATAAATATAATTTATATAAATTTATTGACGTGGCATTAAAATGTTCTGCCGTGTAAACACAATACAATCCAGCAATATGTAATTTTATCTCCAATTTCCTCAAAAGTGTATTTTTCAAAATTGTTTAAATCATATTATATCCTACAATTGTTTTTAGAAAAGTGCATGCAATTTTTCATCACTCTTTTCCTGAGTAACATCAAACAACTGTAGCTCAATGTTAAACAGAAATAAAAAAAAACAATGAAAAATATCTGAAAAATTTAAATTTATGAATAAAACAATGTTCTTCCTCTTGCAATGTAGATATTCTGACCACTGATCAGGGCTTGTTCACATTAATGCTACCTGAAGGCGAAAGAAGAGCTACTAAAACTATTTAAAATCTTGGAAGTAAATTATTGAAATAACAGTTCGGTACAAACCACAAAACGAAAACTTAAAAAAGTTTACAGTTCAAAACTATTTACGTAGACAAATATACTTTCCTTTCGATAGAAGAGAAATTTTCAGACATTGAGTGCATAAAATCTCGAAAATTTTGGGCTTAAGGATCTGGAGGAATACAATAATACATTTAAAACAAGTCAAACTCAGAATAGGAGAAGAAATGGCAGAGGGAAGTCGAATAGAGAGAGGAGTACAAAGATACTCTTTATCACCTACACTGTTGACCATCTAAAAAAAAAATTATGATTTATTTAACGACGCTAGCAACTGCAGAGATTATATCAGCGTCGCCGGTGTGCTAGAATTTTGTCCCGCAGGAGTTCTTTTACATGCCAGTAAATCTACAGACATGAGCCTGTCGCATTTAAACACGCTTAAATGCCATCGACCTCCGCCGGAATCGAACCCGCAACCTCGAGCATAGAAGGCCAGCGCTACAACAACTACGCTACCGAGGGAGACTTCAACATCTACGTGGAGGATTTAGTGAAGAACTGTTTTCAGAACATGGGAGAGATGACACTAAGATGAAAATAATAAAGTGTATACGATTTGCTGATGATATGATATTGTTAGCAGAAGAGGAGATGATACTAAGGAATATGCTACTGGAGCTAAATGACGGCTGTGAGCAGTATGGATGAAGATAAATACAAACAAGACGAAGACCATGGTCATAGGAAGAAAAATACAGAAGGTATGTGAATTGTAAATGAGGCAGTAGAGCAAGTGGACAGCTTCAAATACTTGGGGTGTACTATAAGCAGTAACATGAGCTGCTGCCAGGAAGTCAAAAGGAGATTAGCAATGGCCAAGGAAGCTTTTAATAGAAAAGGAGCATCTTCTGCAAACCTTTGTAAAAGGAACTAAGGAAGAGACTAGTGAAGTGCTTTGTATGGAATGTGGCATTGTATGGTGTAAAACCATGGCCACTACGACGAAGAATGACGTCTGTAAGCATTTTAAATGTGGATATGGAGAAGAATGGAGCGTGTGAAATTGACAGAATAAGAAATGTAGCTGTCATAGAAAGAGTGGAGAAAATGAATGCTGAAACTGTTTAGGAAAAGAAAAAATGAATTGGCTGTGTCACTGGTTAAGACTGAGCCTAACAAAAGGATGCACTGGAAGGACTGGTGTACGGAAGAAATGCTTGGGGCAGAAGAAAGACAATATTAAGATATATGGATCATATTGGAGAATGCTGGGTTTGCAGTGAAAGCTCTGCAGGAAACTGTGAATAAATGAATGAAGAATGAAAGAATAAGTGAATGAATGAATGAATGAAGAATGAATGAATTAAGAATGAATGAATGAAGAATGAACGAATGAATGAAGAATGAATGAATGAACGAAGAATGAATGAGTGAATGAATGAATGATGAATTAATTAAGAATGAATGAATGGATGAAGAATGAATGAATGAAATGAATGAATGAATGAATGAAGAATGAATGAATGAAGAATTAATGAAGAATGAAGAATGAATGAAGAATGAATGAATGATGAATTAATTAAGAATGAATGAATGAAGAAGTGAATGAATTAATTAATAATGAATGAAGAATGAATGAATGAATAATGAATGAATGAAGTATGAATGAAGAATGAATGAATGAAGAATTAATGAATGCGTGAAGAATGAACGAATGAATGAAAGAATGAACGAATGAATGAATGAAGAATGAAGAATTAATGAATGAAGAATGAAGAATTAATGAATGAAGAATGAATTAATGAATGAAGAATGAATGAATGAATGAACGAAGAATGCATGAATGAAGAATGAGTTAAGAATGAAGAATGAATGAATGAAGAATGAATGAATGAACGAAGAATGAATGAATGAACGAAGAATGAATGAATGAAGAATGAATGAATGAACGAAGAATGAATGAATGAATGAACGAAGAAAGAATCAATGAATGAAGAATGAATGAACGAAGAATGAATGAATGAAGAATGAGTGAAGAATGAACGAAGAATGAATGAATGAACGAAGAATGAATGAATGAACGAAGAATGAATGAATGAAGAATGAATGAAGAATGAATGAATGAACGAAGAATGAATGAACGAAGAATGAATGAATGAAGAATGAATGAATGAAGAATGAGTGAACGAAGAATGAATGAATGAAGAATGAATGAATGAACGAAGAATGAATGAATGAACGAAGAATGAATGAATGAACGAAGAATGAATGAATGAAGAATGAATGAATGAACGAAGAATGAATGATTGAACGAAGAATGAATGATTGAACGAAGAATGAATGAATGAACGAAGAATGAATGAATGAAGCGAAGAATGAATGAATGAAGGAAGAATGAATGAACGAAGAATGAATGAATGAATGAAGAATGAATGAATGAACGAAGAATGAATGAATGAACGAAGAATGAATGATTGAATGAAGAATGAATGAATGAACGAAGAATGAATGAATGAAGAATGAATGAATGAATGAGTGAATGAATGAATGAATGCATTCTGAAGGGTGCAAGGTGCAAGTCTTTGACCACTACTGCGCGCCGGTCCCCTCATCGATTTAATCTCAGTAATTTAAATGCCAGAGAGTTAAACGTAGGAATACTTTAGAAGTTGGAATTTTGTAAATTGCAGTCTTGTGCCCGTGCAGTGGTTGATGGTGCATATCCGCGCGCATCGGATTTCGATACATAGTGTCTGCCCTCCGGAATTTTCTATCCGGACGTGAGACGCGTGTTCAATCCATTCCTGCAGTTGATTCGCAGTTGTTATGAAGTGACATCTTACCTTGCACCGGCGTACTTCTGCTTTAGTGTTCGGTACGTCTCTTACCTGCAAAGACAACAACATCGTGCTGTAGGTTTACACATAGGCTACATAATAAGGAAATCCATGTCACAGTTATTTCCTGATCAGTTTTGTGCATAGAGTTTCTATTCACCTTCTGCGCTATGCTATGCAATCTGTAACGTTATCATACGTGCAATGTAGCCTTGTACATTTATGTGCCCCTGGTGTAGTAGAGGCGAAGACCTTACGGTATTAACTTCCTCTGGTAAAATGGTTTTTTATTTTTATTTATTTTATTGGGTTATTTTACGACGCTGTATCAACATCTAGGTTATTTAGCGTCTGAATGATATGAAGGTGATTAATGCCGGTGAAATGACTCCGGGGTCCAGCACCGAAAGTTACCCAGCATTTGCTCATATTGGGTTGAGGGAAAACCCCGGAAAAAACCTCAACCAGGTAACTTGCCCCGACCGGGATTCGAACCCGGGCCACCTGGTTTCGCAGCCAGACGCGCTGACCGTTACTCCACAGGTGTGGACGGTAAAATGGTAAAATAAATCACTTTAATTATTATTTTATTCCATCTAATGCTCAGACATTTTGAAGAATTGTCATCATTCCATAAATTAATTTATTATAGATAGATTTTTGCTGAAAACATCAGACTAACAATTTAGGCAGACCACAAGATTCTGAATTTTTAAAAACAGAATATTCTGAAAAAGGAATATAATATAATATAGTATAATATAATATAATATAATATAATATAATATAATATAATATAATATAATATAATATAATATAATATAATATAATATAATATAATATAATATAATATAATATAATATAAGTGTGTTTTTAATAATTTATTTATTATTATTTTTTCAAATAACTTAAATTATATTATATAATATTACATATTATGTTATATTATATAAATATATTCATATAATATAATATAATATGCTGAACATAGCTATTAATTATATACAACAGCTTTTCCTAACAGTACAGAAAATTAAAATTCATGTTGCAACATTTGTTACTCACAAACATAATATAAACATCTAATTTAATATATAACAAATTAATCTGATTTCTAATACAATTATTTATATTCTTAATTTTGTTTTTGCTAACAAATGAAGTGGTAGAATCTCTTTATATTGTTTTTGAATTAGGTCACTAATAAACTAGTCTCAAGACGCTCACAAACTGTAATGCATTACATTAGAGCAGTCTCATCTTCATCTTATAAAACTTGTAAACAAGCTGGAAAGCAATAAAATACGAGACTTTTTCAATATTTCTTTTTTGGATCTTCATTTGCGAAGTTAATACATTATATTATATGTACAGAGGAATAGTGACAGACGATATAATGGAGAGCAAGCGAGAACTTGCGTTGCAAGTGTTGCAGCGACATGCAGCAGTAGGTATAAACGCAACCAAAAACGACTAGAACGTTAATAAATATGTAAATATAATCTCACAAATTAGAAATAGCAAAATGGCTTGTCTCAAAATTGAGACGATTCAACAAGGCTCATGACAACAATCACCTCCTACATAATAGCCAAATTGGCTAGTCTCTTATACATGAGACAACTCATCTCGCCTAAGGTATTCCGTGGTTTTCCTCAGGCGTAAGACAAATGTCGGGATGAACCCTATAAGAAATGGGCCACGGACCTATATGCCCTTCCCCATATATATTCCCCCCTATTATAAACGATGTATCCCCTAGTTCAGATACTATAAATAGTCTATTAATTATACGAGGTCACTCAATTAGTCGCAATTTGAAAGGACAGGGACCTCTCAAATTGCAGATTTAGATTTCACGGCGCTTCTTCCGACGGCCTTCACATGCTTTGTCATCGAACAACAGATGACGGCGTCTTGCCATCCTAACGGCAAACACCAGCCAACTCCTCCTCGCCACGTTCCGTGATCACTTGATCAATCTCAGTCCCCCTCGCGTATGTGGTACCTAAGAGGTTACGTCCAATTTCGGCTTCCCCTTCAAATTTTTCTAGAGCTCCTTCAGGGGAGCAGCGTAACCCGGAGTGAGACTAGTTGGCCAACAGGCTTGGAGCTCACATATTTAGTTTTGTACAGCCCCCAACCCCTTGCAAGGACGCGTTTTGCGTACCTTTTAAATTTTCCTCCCAATTCCCCTTCGATTTTTCGATTTTTCGATTTTTCGAATCAGTGACCCAAAATAAATCAAAGTAAATTATACTAAACAATAAAAAATTCGCTGCCTAAGTAATAATTATTGTCACCAAGCCATCATCATTTTCATTAAATCTAAAAAAAATATTATTATTGATAATTTTCTTAATAAAATATAATGTAATATATAAAAAAATAAAATAGAAGATCAGCATTTTGAAACAACATAATATAAAAAGTAAATATGTATAAACGTACAAATTAATTGTTTAATATATAGTCTATACATAATATATATTATATAGATAAGGTTATTTAAATCTAAATAGGCTAACATGTAATAAATCAAGAATTGAAATAAAGGTGTTGATTCCAAATACCGAAGATAATATATTTCACAGTTTGGTGATGAATTCCAAGCCATTATAACAGACGCCATATAAATTTTGAAACATTACCTCTACTGCCATAAAGTAAACCCAGGGATATATCGTAACGGTTGCTGAAGTCAGCAATATATGGTTCACAAATTCTTCAATTTTTCCAGATCAACTTCCTTAGCCTGGTCGATATTTATCTCGAACTGTGGAGTGTGAAACAACAGTCTGACAGTTGCGAATTTCGGATTGGCGATTCGAGCAGGGCCGCTTGTGTTACCGATAAAGATGCAATTTGATTTTTTATTGTGGTTAGAGATATGTACAGGTTTCATATTAAATATAGTTTATCTGTGACAATATTCTTCCCGCAAATATTCGCAAATTTTACATTTCTTTACGAAAGTCGTAATTTGCGCGATAAAAACGAAAAATGTATTTATTTTAATTGTCTTTATTTTAAACTTCGCTCTAGAATATGCCATTAGAAAAGTTCAGGATAACAGGCAGGGTTTGGAATTGAACGGGTTACATCAGCTTCTTGTCTATGCAGATGACGTGAATATGTTAGGAGAAAATACACAAACGATTAGGAAAACACAGAAATTTTACTTGAAACAAGTAAAGCGATCGGTTTGGAAGTAAATCCCGAAAAGACAAAGTATATGATTATGTCTCGTGACCAGAATATTGTACGAAATGGAAATATAAAAATTGGAGATTTATCCTTCGAAGAGGTGGAAAAATTCAAATATCTTGGAGCAACAGTAACAAATATAAATGACACTCGGGAGGAAATTAAACACAGAATAAATATGGGAAGTGCGTGTTATTATTCGGTTGAGAAGCTCTTATCATCCAGTCTGCTGTCCAAAAATCTGAAAGTTAGAATTTATAAAACAGTTATATTACCGGTTCTTCTGTATGGTTGTAAAACTTGGACTCTCACTCTGAGAGAGGAACATAGGTTAAGGGTCTTTGAGAATAAGGTGCTTAGGAAAATATTTGGGGCTAAGCGGGATGAAGTTACAAGAGAATGGAGAAAGTTACACAACACAGAACTGCACGCATTGTATTCTTCACCTGACATAATTAGGAACTTAAAATCCAGACGTTTGAGATGGGCAGGGCATGTAGCACGTATGGGCGAATCCAGAAATGTATATAGAGTGTTAGTTGGGAGACCGGAGGAAAAAGATCTTTAGGGAGGCCGAGACGTAGAAGGGAGGATAATATTAAAATGGATTTGGGGAGGTGGGGTGTGATGATAGAGAATGGATTAATCTTGCTCAGGATAGGGACCGCTGGCGGGCTTATGTGAGGGCGGCAATGAACCTTCGGGTTCCTTAAAAGTCATTTGTAAGTAAGTAAGTCTTCATTTTAAAAGTCAATGATATCAAGTATTTCGTGCTAATACTTTGTACCTACTTAAACCCTTTGATCTTCCCTTGTTTATATACGTTGAAGCTGACTAAAAGTATTTTTGTCTGCCAGTTAATAGCTTGACCACGCCTCGAGAACATTGCTTTCGGCCTGTATGAACATAAAACAAGAAATTTAACAGTTTTTCTAACAATAAGCGTTTGTTAAACAACTCCGCATATTTCAGCACAAAGGAAGGAATTTAACAGCACTGTACTTCAGGCAGTAAATCTTCGCAAACCATTTTCATTCTACTTGGCAGGTTTAACAGTTAGTTACCAAAGTGAAGATATGGTGCGAGATAAGGGCTTCTTCTCCTGTGGTGGAACACGTAGCCATGCAGCGTATTCCGAATCTCACCGGTCCGGTGGCATCAATGACGTCACGTTGCAACGAAAATAAGGAACAAAACTGCTGGAAGGATCGATGCTGTCATGGCGACTGTGTAAGTGGTTATCTGTGCTACACTAGCAAAATTTTGAGAAATTTCTGTACTGCCATCTCGTTCCAAGAAAACAGATCATAAACAACTTATTTCTTGAACCGGTAGTAATAACTGGTCCGTTGACATGTTCGCTCATAAGCCATTAACATATTGTTTTTACTGTCATTGCAAGTTATCTTGAACTTTACATCCCCTAAGTCTGTCTTTGGAACTGCTCGGTACGGCGTGTACTCATCAACGTAACGGCACGGCAAGGTTGCCCCTCCCTCGGGTAACGTGACTCTTTTCAGAAAACGTTGGTTCTTTTACCTTACGGCTCTCTACTGTAAAAGAACTTCGTTCAATACAGACATCATCTTCTCTCGATACTCCGGTTTTGAGAGGAGAACATAGTTTCGTAGCAAGCTTTAATTAACCTGTAATAAGTAAGTATTTAAATATAATCGTGTGTACACTCCTCTCTCATCCAGGCTGGGGACCGGCAATGGCGGAGTTACTACAGCTGCTTCTATACATTATATAGGCCTGCATGACTTACACCTTCAGCTAATATGTACATATTCTTATAATAATATTTTACAGGCCTATTATTTGAATTTACATTAATTTACAATTATACACAATCCATATCCCTATCATTGCTGCCATCATCGCTTATTCCAAAATTAATTATTTCGCCAATGGCATCATCCATTCGGAATTATCTTCTTAATCGTAGGTACTACTTTCTGAACACTATAGAATTCTTCGATTGTATCCCGAATGACATGTTGATCGAAGTCGTCCACTTCAACTTTACACAAGTCTAATTCTGGAATGAAATAATATGTTTAGTAGAACTATAAGAAAATAATAACTTGCAACAGTAATTCATTATGTCGCTCTCAATACAGACACTATTGTACATAACTATTATAGCAATAATTTCTAAACATTACATACCTATTCTTTCCCGGAGTAGTGTGAGGTTCATTCGGTTGTAATTCAATATTATTTTTAATTCTCTTCACGGAACTAATACTTTTGCCAGAGTATTTAGCCGCTCTCTCATATTCCTTAGCAAGAGGTTCCAGCAAATATTTGTTTAATTTTTCCTCCTCGCAATGCTTAATTTTATTATATTTGCGATAATTTCTTTTTCTCGGCTATGGATAACAGCGTTACTTTTTCTCCGCGGTGGTGTGATTTCACCATAATTACTACCCTGTGGTTGCTGCTCCATCTTAACACTACTGGTACGCAGTGAAGGAAATAGCTCTATGTTTCTTGACAAGAGATTATGCTGCGGAGCATGCGCAAACAACTCAGTTGGCTCCACCCACGTTAAGCGCTTCCTTCCCTCTGCCCCTCTGTCCCCGCTCAGAAGGTTCAAGATAACTTGCAATATCAGTACGTTGTCCTCATTACAAACAATACAGCGGAACACACCGCCATGACACAACAGTGCACGATGTCATTCGTCTGCTAATTCCCGCCCTATACAAGAACCAATCAGATTCACTGATGGCGGCTGATGGAGACTTCCACCACCTCTGCAAGTTGATGGCACTGGTGCGACACCGGTGGAGAATCAATGACGTCATCAGTGGAATTCGGAACACCGTGATGCCATCGGATTGCTCACCGGTGAGATTCGGAATACGCTCATGGGTTTTAAGTGAGAATGATATTGAAGACGTCTTCAATGGAACAGGAGAATATTGTAACTCGTTGTATGTTATAGTTTGTAGGCCTATATTTTACTGATTTGGAGTTTACAGTAAATTTAAGTAATAACTGTTACGTGACGACAGCGTACCATCCAAAATCTCCACCAACTAATAAAATATCAAATATTACGTATAATCTTTCATTAAATCCACTGTGTAATATAATATAATCATTTTTATTTTTATGTAATGTGTTTAAATTGATTTTCGCGTCCAAGCAAATTTAGTAGAGGAGATGTAGTGGGTTATTACACGATGACACAAATAATTTTTTGCAAAATTATTGCGAAATTTTTATACTTCATTGAAGGCCAGAAAACTGAATTTAAAAAACGACTGGCAGAAATTTATCAACAGTAATCTCACTAGAGATTTTGATTTATCTAGAGAAAATCAAAATTCGAGTGGGATTTGACTATTACACGATTAGAAGAAAGTATATAAAGATTAAAAGAAATAAAGTACTTTTTTTTTAAATAAAAATGTGTCCCCTTTTTATTCAGTATGCTCCATTGCAGTAATGCAATACTACACACATTTGTTGCTACACTGTTTTTACATCCTGTCTGAACTTAAAACAAAAACTAATAGTAAACTATTTACAATATTTACAAGGATGTAAAGTCAGCTCACTGAATATAGTTTATGAATTATTTAAAATTATTAATACTAATACTATTTTAACTGGAGTAGTGCTTTCACTATTTACAATATAATACACTGCCCTGAAGTCTATTGACTTAATAAAGGTGGTGAATTGCTTATAATTATTTTAACATAATATCTAACTACTACTACTACTACTACTACTACTACTACTACTACTACTACTACTACTACTACTACTACTACTACTACTACTACTGAATACAAATACTAATACTAATTTTAAGTAGAGTAGTTTTTTCATTATTTACAATATTTACAGTGATGTGAAATCTATTGATTGAACAAAGTTTCTGAATCCCTTATAGTGTTTTAACAATAGTTTCTCATGTGACACTGGCCATCTATGTTGATTTCTACAGATTGGACAAATTATTAGCAAAATTGAAGATTTTTATTATATAGTTTTACAAAATATGATTCTTCAATTTAGACTACAGTGACATTTTGAAAATTATTGCAAATTGAAGATTTGTACTTGTACTTTTAGAAAATTTAACTCTTCAATTTGGACTACATTTGATATTTTTGCATATTTACAAATTATTAGCAAAACTGAAGGTTTTTATTATATATTTTTACAAAATTCGATTCTTCAATTTGGAATACAATTGACATTTTGGATATTTTTTCAAATTATTAGCAAAACTGAAGATTTTTATTTTATAGTTTTACAAAATTTGACTCTTCAATTTAGACTGTAGTTGACATTTTCGCTAATTTACAAATTATTAACAAAATTGAAGATTTTTATTATATATTTTACAAAATTTAACTCTTCAATTTAAACTACAGTTGACATTTTTGCATATTTATGTCTACTGTAATGATAGAAAATGCAAAATTGTCAATTGTAGTCTAAATTGAAAAGTAAAATTTTGTAAACAGAATTATCATAAAAATCGTCAATTTTGTTAATAATTTGTCCTCTGTATATATTCCCTGCTTCAGAATATCCCTTTGTTTATTCAACTTGACACACGAGTATATTAGGTGATCTCTTGAAGGCATGAACACATTGTACTATAATACAATAAAATATTAATTTATTTTACTAAAATATGTACTAAACTGTCTTGAAAACGTATTATTGTACTATCTCATCATTACAAATATTCCGCTAGATGGCAGTAGTGTATTATGATGAGCTGTTCTCTTGTTACCAGTTGTGCCAACTATACACTGCTCATTGAACTGTATGTATGATTACTGATCAAGAAGACTTTGTTGCTATTTTATCAAGTTGAATTCAGAGAAAGATGAAAACTACATAGAAACTGGTCAATCAGATAATGTAACACCACAATTTAAATATTAACACAGTGAAGTTGTTATTTATTAATTTCAAAAAAACTTACTTGTTTTTCATTGCTAAATAATCACCTTTAAATAGCTATCTTTATCTCAGAAAATATTATAGATAGCTCTATAGAAATTTTGTAGATGTTTCTTTACTATCTTGAAACTGCTGAGCTCTTGTTTAAAAATTTACTTCCAATTATATTCAATACGGGTACATTGTGTACCTAATTACGCAGAATATTCCAAATAATTTTGGGATAAAATATGAAATTTTGAATTTTTTTAAAGTTTGACTTCTGATTTCACCTTAAATTCAGCTCATTATTTTTTAAAATTTTAACAATGTTCCAAAGACAAAATTTCTAACAGAACTGTACAATATTGATATTATGCATCGTGCAACAAATGCCAAAGAAGCTCCGAAAATTATGGGATATGGAAGATTACATTAAAGTAAAGAGAAATGAGGAGATCTCTGGAAATATCGGAGAGTTGACCATAATAGATAACGGTGACGAAATGCATGAAGTCCTCAGTGTCCGCGAAAAAGTCAGATTTCACATTAAAGGAAGGCGAACATTTTTAGTCAAGTGTCACATACATGATTGTAACCTACCTACTTGCTCATGTAACGCTTTGAGTATACCCTCACAAGTTAAATATTTAGGCATTATTATTGACCAACATTTAAAATGGGACAAGCATATCTCCTTCCTGTGTAACAGATTGCGTAAAACAATCCACAAATTTTCCATTCTACGCTCTTATTTACCTGTTTATGTTCTGCGTACTGTGTACTTAGCTCTGTTTCAATCAATAATTCAGTATGGTATATTAGGTTGGGGAGGAATGGCAAAATCGACTCTCCATCTTTCAAATTTGCTCCAAAAAATATTATCAAAATTTGTCTATATAAACCTTTTGATTACCCAACAAAATTAATTTTTCAGGAATTTGGTGTATCAAATCTAGAACAAATTTATAAACAAACATTGCTGATCTACTTCCATAAAAACCACAATAAATTTAAATTTTATCCTCATGAATACCATACGAGACGAAACTACAGTTTCTTTCTAAATACTCCCAAATGCCACACAACTGCTGGATTAAAACACAGCAGAAATTTTTGGCCCAAAATATATAATGCATTAATTAGAGCTTACCATGATCTAAGTACACTTAACACACATAGATTTAAGAAACAAATTAGATTAATTATTTAATTGTTTAAGCTAACTGAGTTAGAAATTGATACTCTAATATTCATGTACTTTTGTATTTTATATTTGTATATAAGGTAATTCCGGGAGAGTTGCCCCACTTAACATTTTTTTCGTTTGAAAATTAAACAAAGCAAAGCAGATATTTTATTCATGTGTTATAGCAAGTGACATAAATTAAAAGTTTATATAAAATATGAAACAATCGATAATTCGTACACAATAAGTGGTAAAATAAAAATTAATCAGATACGATGTCACTGTAATATACAGACATATAGGGGAGAGATGCCCCGCTGTGGTAATTGCCAAATTAAACTATTAATTTAATAAATAACACTCTAAATAATGTTGCTTATTTTATTTTTGCAATAAGTTCATTTTCTGAGCTCGTTTTCAGTGCGACCACACATATGGCACTTAGCCCACATGTTGTGCAACTTCTTGCAGGAAAGTCACTGAATCCAATCAACCACTTCCTTCATTTGATAATAATTTTCAAGGCATTCAACAAAGTAGGAACTATCTTCTTCGTTTCATTTGACGACACTCTCTTCACATTTTCTCCAAAAGTGTCTTCTATATCTACTAGATTTTGAAGAATTTGACATTGAGATTTTTGGAACTGGGAGGCTTTCAAAGATGGTGTTTCCATTTTTACCTCCACCTGTAACGCGTTCTACCGATGGCTTTCTTTTGTTCACAGCAAAAGATGTTGCTGGCACATAGTTTATTTCATGAAGGGATTTGAAAGGAAACGCTGTCGCTGAATTTCCCATTGTAGCACTTGAGTCGAAATTACAACTTATTATCCCGTTATCATTAGAACTTGTAGCCGATAAAGTTTTATTTTCTTTGAGATTTCCTGAAGAGACACAGAAAGGAATTCTTACAGCTGTGTTGTTGATTGATGCATCATAAATACTGAAGAGGTGCTCAGGAACTGTATCTGGATTGAAAGGATAGAAACCTCTGGCTCGAAATCCAAATGACGCAGCATTTGTCCAGCTTTCTAGATGGATAGTCAGGCTTGCTTTTTATAAGCCATCCATTGCTGTGGTTCTCTTCTTGAAATAATGCTTGAGAGACTTAAAATGTAAGCGATCAAGAAATTGAAGTGCTTGAGTTGCATAGGTTCGTAGGCAAACAATTGTGATTCATTATCCTCATTCTAGCATTTTATGTTATCTAAGTGTGCTGAATGTTCATCCAAAATTAAGAGAATCTTGCCAGGATTCTTTCTTGGAGTAAAATTTTCCTTCAATCGCTTCATAAATAATTCTGATGGAACATAGGACGACTATGGATTCATATAAATCCCCGTTTCTGCTAGGAATCCGTCAAAAAACTTCCATTTTTCCTCTCAGACATTGCCGGTGGAAGAAATGTTCTCTCCGAATTGCAACATGTTATGACAGAATCACTTCCACCTTTCTCGCTTGAAGTTAGGACTTGAACATCTTTGGATCCCTTTTTCTCAACCACTTTTCCTTGTAAATTTGTTTAGTTGGATGCCACTTTCCTCTATTTTATGTGGCTTTCCTACAAATTGCGTTCACATAGAGTTGTTTCCAATAGGTCAAAATACTGCTTGACTTCTTGTCTCGACATACCTTGACCTCTTCAGAGAGATGTATGATCCTTCTGACTGCCTGACAGGTAACTCAAGGTTTCGTTCTAGGAAGAATTGCAGCCATTGGATGTTTCTTGAAGACTCCACTAGATTTCAGTCGGTGGATTGTTCTCTAAATAATTCCATAACAATGTGATGCTTCATTAGTTCCCAGTTTCCCAAAAAGTTATAGTAAGTTTGAAGAAATCTCTGGGATTGCATTGACTAACGTGAAATGTGGCTTTCAAAGACAACTTTGGACAGCCCTTAAAATTTTGAACGCCCTCAAATTTGGGAACCTATTGAAAATGTCGCTGCAACAAATTTAAAATACATTGTACGAATTGGAAATATAAAAATTGGAGATTTATCCTTCGAAGAGGTGGAAAAATTCAAATATCTTGCAGCAACAGTAACAAATATAAATGACACTCGGGAGGAAATTAAACACAGAATAAATATGGGAAATGCGTGTTATTATTCGGTTGAGAAGCTCTTATCATCCAGTCTGCTGTCCAAAAATCTGAAAGTTAGAATTTATAAAACAGTTATATTACTGGTTCTTCTGTATGGTTGTGAAACTTGGACTCTCACTCTGAGAGAGGAACATAGGTTCAGGGTGTTTGAGAATAAGGTGCTAAGGAAAATATTTGGGGCTAAGCGGGATGAAGTTACAGGAGAATGGAGAAAGTTACACAACACAGAACTGCACGCATTGTATTCTACACCTGACATAATTAGGAACATTAAATCCAGACGTTTGAGATGGGCAGGGCATGTAGCACGTATGGGCGAATCCAGAAATGCATATAGAGTGCTAGTTGGGAGACCGGAGGGAAAAAGACCTTTAGGGAGGCCGAGACGTTGATGGGAGGATAATATTAAAATGGATTTGAGGGAGGTGGGATATGATGATAGAGACTGGATTAATCTTGCACAGGATAGGGACCGCTGGCGGGCTTATGTGAGGGTGGCAATGAACCTTCGGGTTCCTTAAAAGCCATTTGTAAGTAAGTAAGGTATTCCTTAAAATGTTAATGGATTTCATCTTTGGACAACTCTTGAAAATATGTGATCCTCTAGCAAGTTCTGGTCACCCTTTAAAAATTATTGGCCTCTAATATATAATAATTCTATTCTAATATAATGATTCGATTAAAATTCCAATAAATACAGCAAATATAGTAATAATAATTAGTTATGTATGGTAATGTCACTCTTAAATATAGGGGGCGTCTCTCCCTCATACAGGTGGGGCATCTCTCCCTTTAGCATGACCATTACGCCGTATGTATTTAAGGGTAACCACAATGGACAATTACTTAATTTTTTTTTTTTTTTGGAATGGAGAGTAATGTATGTACTTGTCAAATATATTGGATTAAGCGACATACACATAGCCATTATCCAAATTACGAATTTTGAAATATTATAAATATTAAGTTATAACAAAGCCTACAAAAAAAACAGCATTTTCTTTTTCTATTCAATTTTCACACACAAAAAAACCGTCACAAAGATTGCACTGCTTGCCCTTCGAGAGTCGTATACGAATTAAACAAATGGTCCCAAGGTCGATTCCTTAGAGGTTTTGAGATAAGGAGAAAAGGAGGGTGGGTCGACTCTCCCCGTGGGGCATCTCTTCCGGAATTACCTTAGACCGTATTATGTTATTGTGCTCAATGGACTCTCTTAATTTTGTGATATATTTTGTATAACTGATCTGAACTGCGCCCGAGCACGAGCTTCTGCTCTTTCGGGCTGCAATGCCTAATGTAGCTCAAGTGTAACGTATTAAATAAATAAAATGAAAATGAAAAACATACATTATACAGGGACATCATTTTATTTTTACTTCAATTTTTATTGTACCTGGGTTTTTGAATGTACTTCACTCCCACCCCTTCTACGAATGAAGTTCAACCGTCTTCCACACAGATCCAAGTCATAGTAGCCTTACCGTCACAGTACGTTCCAAAAATATGTTCGCGTTTTCCAATGACGAAAGAGCTTTCAATATTGTATCGTTTTCGCAAAGGTACTGTCGTCCATTTGCCTACGTCGCATTCCGGTTTTCCCCATCAGCTTCTATTCGCCTCTCGGTAAAGGCTAGTGCTGGGCTGTCTTAGCTCTTTTCTAAGAACATTAATTTCTGTTAGGAATTGGACATATACGTAATATTATACCCATACAACTGTTTAAAATAACTTAAATAAAAGGACTCGTTAAGTAATTAACTGTCACGTGATTTCCCTCCTTTCTACGATCCTGCGACATAACCACTTGGACGGACAGTAGATAGAATGTCTGAGTAATTTTATCTTTTCGGATCGAGCAGAAGTGAAGATTGAATTTACAGTACGTAAGGTACTCTTTTATAGAGTAGGTACGGAATTATTTCAACATGAGTTAGGCCTACTAGTACGAAGGACGAAACTGGTAATTGGAATTACATACATTAATCGAAATGAACCGCCACCATTTTCAAAATGTGTTTAAATATCCATATTATGATTATTTTTCAATTTAACTTCATTCTCTATATTGTTCGCTAATGTGCTGTAGACAGTATAATATACACTGCATAATGAATACGTCCACATGGACAGCTCAGTTCGTGAGTAAAAACACTCATTGTTAATACTGTACTGTATTCTGATTAAACTTTTTTTTATTTTAGTAGGTTATTTTCGAAACTTTATCAACAGCTTAGGTTATTTAGCGTCTAAATGGATGAAGGTGATAATTTAAATTCCCTCCAGCACCGTAAAGTTACCCAGCATTTGCTCTTTTGGGTTGATAAAACGCCAACCAGGTAACTTGTTCCGAGTCATGGAAGGCCACCTGGTTCGCGGCCAACGCGTTGACCGTTTCAAGGTGTGGACATTTGATCAAACAAAATGTTAGAAAAATCAAATAAAATGATATTTCATAGTTTACGTAAATGGATGAAAGACTTTTCTTCCCAGGATACCTAGTAAAGTGATTTGTTTGTAAAGGAAATGCGGCAAAAGAACCAGGTTTGAAGGACCGCCTTGTACGGAATCAGGTCAAAATGTATTGCTGTCAAAATGGACAATTGCAGGATTTCTGTAACAACATCATCCATATGATGTTATTTTCGATGACAGTAAATCGAGGCGTTTTCTGAAGTTCACTTGAGTTCGCACAGTCAGTTGGTGGGATTGGCAATTTCTTCATTCGCCGTCTTGAGTTCGTCCAGTTTATAATTATTGGCCTGTCACAGGCTGTGTCCCAAAGAAAGATCTTATTAATGCAGACAATCTAATTGCAATAGCATGTTTGCGGGCTGATGAGTTGACGTGTGGCAGGACAACCTGATGACCACCTGCCATTTGGCACACGCGCTCCGTGTTCGTCCAGGTGATTTCTTCTTTAATGTTGAACCTGTTGTACGAAATGAAATGCTCTGCGGCATGTCGAAATGACTGAGTGACGATCAGCACATCGTCCATTTTTCAAAGGAACGTTGTCACCAGACCAACGACCATGTTCTGACTGAAAATGGAATGATCCATCTTTGTCGTGGTCATCAATCCCTCCTTTGCTGCCGCCATCGATAGTTTGAATTCCATCCGTTCTTTCTGACGCACCCTGTTATTCATCGAACTCCAGTCATGGAAGGGGTTAGCAACCGTTGATTCAAAGGTATAGGCAGGTTAATATCAGAAATGTTAGTAAAAATAAAATGATGTCCCTGTAGCAGTGATACAGTAATCAGGAACAGATACTGAGAATTACGAAGGAAATGCAGCAATATAGACCAGGTTCGAAGACCGCCTTGTACAGCAGAGGTCACATGAGCTGTAAAAATGGACCTTGAGGATGTCTGTAACACACTCTAAGTTATTTTCATGATAATAAATCTGCCTATTCTATTACTCTTGAGTTCGCACAGTCCAGATGGCATTACTAGTGCATTAGCAATGGTGATACGTTTATAATTACAGGCCTGTCGCAGGCTGTGATGAACACGCGCTTACTTATGCAGACAATAATTACAATAGCTGAGTGTGACGTGTACACCGTGGTGACCACCTGCCATTGTGGCACTCGATAGTATGGTGATCAGCTGTCACATTATACTGAACTCAATGCTCTGCGGCATAGAACTCGGCACATCGTCCATTTTATTGAAGGAACTGTCACCATCAACATCGACCTGCGTTGTGACTAATGGAATGATCATCTTTGTCGTGTCATCAACGCCGCTTTGTTGTCCTTGCCATCGTGGCTTATTTTATCTACGTCATCGTGACTGTTATCATGACTCTCTTAACAGTCATCACAATTTACGTCATAGTAGTTGTCATAATTTTCGTCATTGTCTTTGTCAACATCATCAACCAGTTTCTCATCGACGTCATCATAATTATCTAGAAGATGATCGTCCATGTCATCATCATAATTAAGTTTTTCCGTAGATTTACCTACATAATCGTTTCGTCAATTATCCAGAGCACAACACATCATATATCATATCATATCATATCATATCATATCGAAAAAAAAAATCATAAAAAAATCGAAAGAGAATTGGGAGGACAAATTTAAAAGGTGCGCAAAACGCGTCCTTGCAAGGGGTTGGGGCGTACAAACTAAATAGGTGAGCAAGCCTGAAGGCCTGAGTTCAGTGCAGTGGACGCTGCTCCACTGAAGGACTCTAGAGTTCGAAGTGAAGTGGACCGCAGTTGGACGGGACCCGAGTTCAGTACAGTGAATCTGTCATATGAAGGTCTATGGTTCAGATCATATGAACTCATGATCTATATCATATCAATAACATCGTATCGAACATGAGAACTCGTATCGTAGTTCTGATTTGTAAATAGTGCATTTGTAAATATTAGTTAATCATTATATCAGTTCATTGTTATCATTCATAATATCATATCATAAATTGTCATTGTCGTCATGGAGTATCATATCAACGAATACTGTCATATCATGAATATCAATCGTATCGTATCGTATCGCATTTATCACATCGTATCGTATCATATATCATAGAAATCACATCGTATTATTGTTGTCGAATAAATTACATCGTGTTGTATCATATATCAATTACAATATCGTATCACATCATATCATATCATATCATATCATATCATATCATATCAAATATCATATCGTATCATATCATATCATATCATATCATATATCATATCATATCATATATCATATATCATATCATATCATATCATATCATATCATATCATATCATATCATATCATATCATATCATATATATCATATATCATATCATATATCAAATATATCATATCATATCATATCATATCATATCATATCATATGTATCGTATCATATCATATATCATATCATATCATATCATATCACATTGTATCATATCATATCATACAATATTTCATATCATATCATATCATATATCATATCATATCATAACATATCATACAATATTTCATATCATATCACAAGAGGAGTGATAATAGGAGGAAGAAGATTTGCTGATATGGCGTTGTTCGCAGAAGAGGAGATGATACTGAGGGATATGCTACTGGAGCTAAATGACAGCTGTGAGTAGCCTATGGGATGAAGATATAGTCCGGGTCAGCTTACTTCATACCCTAAGGGTGAAACCTAACCATTTTCCCCCATTACTACATATGCTAGTGGATTGTGGTGATTTTCTAGTTTGCAGGTTGAATTTTCTTTTGTCAACTTTGTTTCGAATTTCGATACTGACAAGTACTACAAATGGTAGTGATTTTGTAACTGGTATGTTGGCAGCTGAGACAAACATCGATAATATTTGTCGGTACCCTACTGGAGTTCTATGAAATTAAAATTGTAGTAAATTTCTAAGCCGGTTATTGGAAGCTAGTGAAATCTGAACATACTAATAATTAATTAATACCAGTATTAATTACATAATAGTTAATATGTGTTGCGTTGTGGTTATAACTGGTAAGTTTTCGGAGTTAGTATCAATAATTTCATGCGGTCAAACAAAATACATTTTTAGGTTAGGTCTCGTGAGTCAGTTGTTTAGTCAAACCAATGAATTTCGTATTGCCAGACAAAATACTTGCCAAGTTGATCCCTTTCTCGTATAGTTTGCCTATGAAAATATGTTACAAATTATTGAATTATTTAGAATAACCTTCCAACATAAAGTACGGTAAGTAAATAAGTCATTTAGTACGAAGGATCGTGTGATATCTGGTAACAGTTGGCAACACTGACAAGACGGGAATATTTGCTGTTTAGGAACTGTTCTTATGAGAAAGACCGTGATTATCAGAAAAGGTCAATAAGAACGGAATGAACCGCAAACTGAAATCTCATTGGTAATAAAATAATGAACTGAATTGGTTCGAAAAAAAAGTATAGAAGAAATAATACGAAGGTTCTGTTATTTTCAAGACACCGATTATTTTCTACATTCACTGAAACGTAGCTTGTTTGTATCGTTATCAGTAGTTACTGTACTGAGCACCTATAATCAGCATCTGTGTCTGAACAGACAGCGTCTTCATTGAACTGTCAGAAAGAAAGTGTCGTCAAGTTAGCAATAACAGTAATGCGTGACGTCACTTTTAATGAGTGGGTGAGGACGTCCCTGGCGCTGGATCACACCCGCATCGGTAATCCTTGCTAACAGGAATTCCATTCGATTACACTCTTGCGTTTAAAGCTTTGAAGTACGGCACCGTTTATAAAAAACCGGCCTCTCGCTTTCGCCTGCATTCAAGCTTCGGTTATCTAACTTAATAAAGGAAAAATCTGCCGTTGTTTGTAAATTGGAAATAAAATGACAGCAGGGCGGAGGTGCCCTGGGGTATTGGCCATTGAGGACGACAGCAGAGCCGCCTGTGGAGAAAGAGCGCATCACAGTCACGACGCGCGCTGCATTATCCACATGCGAGTGACTGAGCTGCTGTTACTTCACGCAATGCTCAAAGAAATTTGTGGACCTAATGTAGAAATAGGACGTCAAGATGGAGTGACTAACAAGTAGTACTACCTGCACTAGTACTTACTTACTTACTTACTGGCTTTTAAGGAACCCGGAGGTTCATTGCCGCCCTCACATAAGCCCGCCATTGGTCCCCATCCTGAGCAAGATTAATCCAGTCTCTATCACCATATCCCACCTCCCTCAAATATTTCAATATTATCTTCGCATCTACGTCTCCGCCTCCCTAAAGGTCTTTTTCCCTCCGGCCTCCCAACTAACACTTATATGCATTTCTGGATTCGCCCTTACGTGCTACATGCCCAGCCCATCTCAAACGTCTGGATTTAATGTTCCTAATTATGTCAGGTGAAGAATACAATGCGTGCAGTTCTGTGTTGTGTTACTTTCTCCATTCTCCTGTAACTTCATCCCTCTTAGCCCCAAATATTTTCCTAAGCACCTTATTCTCAAACACCCTTAACCTATGTTCCTCTCTCAAAGTGAGAGTCCAAGTTTCACAACCATAAAGAACAACCGGTAATATAACTGCTTTATATAACTGATTTTTTTATAAATTCGAATATCTTTCAGATGTTTTTTTGACAGCAGACTGGATGATAAAACCTTCTCAGCCTGTCACATTTAAGCACACTTAAAATAATAACCTTGGGCATAGAAGGCCAGTGCATTTGCCAACCAGGGCGACTTTCCCATATGTATTCTGTGTTTAATTTCTTCCCGAGTATCATTTATATTTATTACTGTTGCTCCCAGGTATTTAAGTTTTTCTTCACAAGATAAATTTCCAATTTTTATATTTCCATTTGGTACAATATTCTCGTAACGAGACATAATCATATACTTTGTTTTTTCGGGATTTACTTCCAAACCTATCTCTTTACTTGCTTCCAGTAAAATTCTCGTGTTTTCCGTAATCCTTTGTGGATTTTCTCCTAACATATTCACGTCATCCGCATAGATAAGCAGCTGATGTAACCCGTTCAATTCCAAACCCTCTCTGTTATCCTAGACTTTCCTAATTGGCATACTCTAGAGCAAAGTTAAAAAGTAAAGGTGATAGTGCATCTCCTTGCTTTAGCCCACAGTAAATTGGAAACGCATCTGACAGAAACTGACCTATACGGACTCTGCTGTAAGTTTCACTGAGAGACATTTTAATTAATCGAACTACTTTCTTGGGAATACCAGATCCAATAAGTATCTTATATAAAATTTCTATCTTTATTATTATTATTATTATTATTATTATTATTATTATTATTATTATTATTAGGAAAGATCATGATATTGAGGGTTTAGAATTGAACGGGTCACATCGGCTTCTTGTCTATGAGGATGACGTGAATATGTTAGGAGAAAATCGACAAACGATTAGGTTGCGGATGAAGCAAGTAAAGAGAGGGCCTCCGAAAAGATAAATGGAGATTATGCTGACCAGAATATACGAAATTGAAATAAAAAGTTGCAGATTTAGCCGAAAGGTGGAAAAATTCAAATATCTTGGTCCTCCAGCTTGGGGGTTGAACAGAATAAAAGGGCCTGTTAACAACCCATCACCGTAAAAATCAGCTTGTTACGAATTTATAAAACAGTTATAAGCCGGTTGTTCTGAATGGGACTGATTCTCTGGACGACAGACAGTTTTGCTCAGGAAAATATTTGAGGCTAATAGGGATGAAGTTACAGGAGAATGGAGAAAGTTACAAACACAGAACTGCACGCATTGTATTCTTCACCTGACATAATTAGGAACATTAAATCCAGACGTTTGAGATAGGCAGGAGGGCATGTAGCACGTATGGGCGAATCCAGAAATGCATATAGAGTGTTAGTTGGGAGGCCGGAGGGAAAAATACCTTTGGGGAGGCCGAGACATAGATGGAAAGATAATATTAAAATGGATTTGAGGGAGGTGGGATATGATGATAGAGAATGGATTAATCTTGCTCAGGATAGGAACCAATGGCGGGCTCATGTGAGGGCGGGGCTTAAAAGCCGTAAGAACCCTACATACAATTCATGTAATTTTGGTCAAAATACGGAGTATTTCGTATCAGTTCCCAATTCCTCGTAATTCACAGTGTCGTAGCACTGAACTGTGTGCATCCAGCACGATCTTGTCTGCACACAATGTAACACCCTTTGACTTCGTTTGTTATCCCACATCGTTACTTCGTCGCCGACGGCAAAGTCGCTTCGGCTGTGACCAACCTTTGTGATGGGCGCTCCATTAGAGCAGAGATACAGCGCTGCAGGGGGACAAACTTAAAAAATATATTATTATACTTCCAGCCCTTTGTGCAGCAGCTTCGTGTGATGTGTTCGCGTTTTATATACAATACAGTAATATGATTCATGGAAAAGTAATTATTTTGAGTACGGGGCGCTCACCATTTTTATGAATCCCGTTCTCTGTACCTTCTCATTAAGCGAAGTAGAATAGGGGAAGCACTGCGAGCTGCAAGAAGCGGTTCTCAGATTCACACGGAAGAACACGACTTAACATCCGTCAGACTGGAAAAAACTGTAGCAGGCTCTGTTGCTGACACACCCGCCGGGCTTCGTATCCGCGTTGGACAGTCAGGGGTTTGATGTTCAAGTTGGTTGTGAAATGAAAGACATCTGAACTACAGTTAGGGTTGCCAGATTATATATTTTTCTCTATTCCTACGCCGTGTTCCGTAATTGATGGTCATTTATGTGTAATTATTTTCAACATGGTGTCTCCTAGACTTCTAGGGAATCGTGTAGGACTATTTTAAAAAAACTACAAATAATGCCCATGGTTTGTCAGTATATCTTTTCATTAATAATCTTCCGCGTATGTAATCGTAAAAACTTTTTAACTAATTCAACAGTTCATAGCATAAATACACGTCAAAAATGACTTTCATACTCCATCGGCAAGTCTATCGTGCTATCAAAAGGTGCGTTATATGGCAGTAACATTTTTAATAGCCTCCCTATCGATATAAAAAATGAAACTCAAAACATAAAATTATTTAGGGCCAAATTAAAGAAATACCTAATTTCTCACGCCTTCTATTCTGTAGGTGAATTCATGTCATTCAATAACGCTTCATGAAATTGATACTAAAACTATGTGTTGTACTAGTAGACTATATTGTAAATCTCATCTGTATATATTTCATCTAAACTGTGACTATAAATTAAGATTTTATAATAGTGTTAAGTTTTTTTACTTGTTCCATATTCTAGCTGAAAGCAATGTATGAATACCATGGATTGTTAATAAATACAATACAATAGAGATTTATATACAGAAATTTATTTTTACAATGCCATAAAATTTAAATGATTAGTTGTAAGAAATATATTTATGGTTATGTTAATCTGTGAGAAAAAATATGTCTAAATTAGTGGTCGCGAAACTATCTGAACCTAAACGTTATTTAGAAAATTTTCATCTGGCTGCCTAATCTACTACAGACGTGTTGAAAACACAATTACTAGGGCCCCAAGAAAGTAAGTTTCCCTGGGGCCGTGCACATAAAGAAAACACATTTTCATGTAAAGATTTATTGGAACAGATACAGCAACTGTTCAGCTATTTTTCAACATATTTCCCACCTGAATTGAGACATTTGTCATACCGTGGGACCAACAGAGAGGTGCAGATGGCTGTCATACACTGGTTCCGATCCCGGGCGGCACACTTTTATGACACAGTATGACAAATGTCTCATTTGTGAAGAATATGTTGAAGAATATGTTGAAAAATAGGTTCAACAATTCAACATGATAGATGATATTAAGATATACGAATCATATGAGAAGATAAAGAGGAAGGCAAAAAATAGGAAAGATTGGATAAAACTGGGGTTGCAGTGAAAGACCTGCCCTTGGGCAGAACACTAAATAAATGAATGACTAAATAAAAAAACAAATAAATAAATAAATAAATGACTATCTGTATCTGTTCAATAAATTTTTCCATGAAATTGTGTTTCCTTTCTGTAAAATCCCCAGGAAACTTACTTTCTGGACAGCTCTCGTAATTTAGCTCGAGTGGTCAAAATTTGTATAAGCACTTGTTTTGACATTATTAACATGGTGAAAGAAAATAAATAACTTTTTATCTGCCCCCACAACAAACTTTCCTTGTTAACGCAAAGAACAAAAAATGATGGACCCTCCCCGTGTATGGGAGTGACTTTGAAGTCACTGTTGTTAGGTCCTTCTGTCCTTGAGTTATGGAAGTCAGTTTTCAGTCAATTTCACAGTTAATAATAATTTTTACCTGTTTCGGAAAATTATTTATTAATTTTAATAAATTTATATTTCGCGTTAAAAGATTCAGGATGATTTTTCAGTATGCCTCCAACTTTTCCTAGAGGAGACTGATTTTTGTTGTTTAGATTTTCATCCCTTTCTAAAAACAGGTCGCAAGGCTCTCAAGAAGCTGCTTTAACATTTAAAATAAGTAGTTTCCGAGTTATCCCTTTTCGTCAGTTGTGTTCAGTTGAAGTGTTAGTGTGCATTGTGGGTGACATAATAAAATAATAAGTGAAATAACAGTTCCTGACACTAATTTACTTGAATTTTTTGGACAATTGTATTATCAAGACTGATTTACGAACAAAAGTGTGATTTAAAAAACAAATTCCATCGCTGTCAGTGAAGTAACACCAAAAGACAGACGGGATACTAATCGATTTCTCTGGTATGACAGGAGTGAGCTAATGGTATACGTGTCTATTTGCTGGTAAACCTGAAATCATATTTTACTACGTATCATTTGAGGTCATGCCTTATTGGTGTTCGAGGTTCCCAAGACTGCTGACTTGACATTGACTGGCATTTATTTTAAGACTGTATTTTGTTATACGTTTCTCATATTGCATGAAAGCCAACTTGAGTTAGCTTCCCCTGCTCAAAATTTCATGCTACGCCACTGCAGTTTTCACAGTTTACCTGTCGGTTATACTTTTCAGATCCGGCGACTAAAGTTCTGATATAACCTCTGCGATTGTTTGTTGAGCGTCGTTTAAATAAAAAACAATAAGGCATCAAGGGGACCAGATTAAAGGGGCCAGTTCCTTTCCCTTCCATTGCAACATCGCTGTCTAGTTTCGATTAAAGGAAAAACTTATTTCTTACTACGCCGTTTGTAGATTTTGAAATAAAGTCATTCGCGGGATAAGAATTACGGCCCGGGCACTCAACTCCGTGTAAGCAAGACAACTTACAAGCACTGCAGTCTATGCAGCTGTAACGCTAGTGCAGTCATTTGTTTCCCTAATTCTTCTTCACGAAGAAGGGCGCTAACATCGGGCGTATCTTGCAGTTCTGAGGTCACGAACTCACAAATCACAGCGAGATTTACACGTGTAGCTCGGCGGCACTGAATGGAAGGCGTAGACGGAACCGCCGTGTTCAACAAGAGCGGTTTTCATAATGATGCCTTGCAAGAGAGTCGTTTAGTAGAATAAGCGAGCTTGGGTCCATGCCAGACGACACACCGCTGTTCCTCTCCGTTCTGATATTTCCATAACAGACGAGTTTCTCTCTGGATAAGCAATTACACCTAATAGTTTTGAGCATCGAGAAATTGTAATTGATCCAGGTACAGCAGGCATGTCAAAACCCTGCACATTGTGCATTTGTCTCTGTGCAATGTGCAGTTCCTATTCCCCTACATGGAGGGAGTGAATCGGCTTGGAGGGGAACGCGACAGGGCTGTACATTACCTGCAGTAGTAGAACAGCTTTTGTTTCAGTAACACAGATCAGTACGGGTGCTCATCGAGCTGTGATTGTGAATGCGTTATGGAAAATAAAGTGAGGATATAACGAAGAAGAGAAATCACGAATCATATAACATAACTGTTACGATGTTTTCCTCAGCCAACAGTAATTATTTTAAAATTAAAGGTTTTCATCATATCATGTGGACCTAATAGTTATGTGAGAATTTAAATCAGATTAGTAAAGTTCTCAAAATATGATATTCGCCAGCTCTTATTTCTTGATCAGTACTCTCACGGCAAAACAAACATGACAATGATGTTGTTTTGGAGTCTGTACTAACACAGCCAACAATGGTTAGACGACTTACAACTTTTACTTCATAAGCTGGTAAGTGTTGAGGTTGTAAAGGAAGGAAGAAAGCAGCTATTTGTAGGGTGGAAAATTTTTCTGGAAAAATAATACATAATGGCGCATTTCTATCTCACGTTACTATATTATCTTAATATACTTACGTTAATAAATCTTTAAACCTAACATAAATAAAAGGAAAATCCACTGTCTTTCCCTTCTCTTTCACATATTACATTTCTCCACTCCTGTCTATCTTGCGTCTCGTTTTCAAAATTTATCCACCCATCATAACCTAGACACACGATCACAACACTCCTCAATATTATCCATTTCCTCCCACCGAACATCCTCATATTCATCTTCTTTCACTGTGGCTGTTCCTCGACTTTGGAAATTCCCTACCGAGTAATGTCAGGGACTGTCAGACATCAAATCAATTTAAGAATAGGTTAACGAGATATTTTTCTAACAATTTTGTCAACAATAATAGCTGTTTCAGGTTTCTCAGTGTTTAATGGTTATATTTATCACAGATAAATATATAAATTATCTCATTATTATTATTATTACTATTATAATTACCATTATTATTATTATTACCATTATTATTATTATTATCATTATTATTATAACTATTTCTTACCAGTGTTTATTATTGTCACACTAACATTAGTTATCCAATTTTCATCATTTACTTTCATGATATTAATGTAATAACTATGTAAGCAAATGTATTTAATTAGAATTAGAGTCTGGCTGAACGGAAGAGAAGGCCTACTGGCCTTAGCTCTGCCAGATTAAATAAATAAATTATTATTATTATTATTAGTTATTAAATAAAATGTCCTCGCTTCACAGCTTGTGAAATACTCTTTTAATTCAATTCAGTATCGCTCCCAAGTTGCTGATATTTGCTCTCAACGTTTTCCAAATAAACTATATATAAATTTAAATTCAAGCTTAATTTATCCAATTTATTATGAATAATAATAATAATAATAATAATAATAATAATAATAATAATAATAATAATAATATGAATTTATATTAATATACAGCAAGGAAATGATTCCAGTGTAAAAGTCTCACAATGTCCTATTGCATGTAATTGGGAGTAAAATATTTCTTTAACATTTGTGCACCAATGGTCCCAATAATGCTTGAGGAACAATGAAAGAGCATTACTTTGAAATAATCAGTACCTACTACGTAAAATGAAATACTGTGTTCGTTTTTTGTTGTTTCGAAATTACTGCAATATTTATATTTTATTGAAATACTGTATACAAATCATGTAAATAAATGATTCTTTACAAACGACTGCATTGTCAATTGTAACTGAGTAAGTCTATTGTTTCTTGTGTTACAATTATTGTCAAATACAGACACTGACAATAATTATGTTTTTTCCTTCTGCTAAGTATGTTCATAATGTCCAAATGCCAATTTAATTGAACACTAGAAGTGCAGAATAGATTCTTGTACATCCCTCCCACTAAGAACTGCTAAGAGCAACACGTGGATGACGCAATCTGCACAGACCGGCGTTCCGCGCACATACACTGCACTTTCAGTGTCTGATTTCTGACATGCCTTATATACAGTTTTATCAACAGTAATCTCACTAGAGGGTTTGATTTATCTAGAGAAAATCAAAACTCGAGTGGGATTTAATTGACTATTACACGAATAGAAGAAAGTATATAAAGATTAGAAGTAACGAAGTACTCCAATACAATAAAATATTAATTGACTTACGAAAATACAACTGTCTTCAAATGTATTATTGTACCATCTCAACATTACGCTAGATGGCAGTAGTGTTTTATGATTATGTTTTCTTGTTATCAGTTGTGCCAACTATGGAATCTTCATTGAACTCTGTGGACGGTTACTAGCAACGAGTTAAATGCTAGTATCTAACTCGTTGGTTACTAGTCAAGAAGGCTTTGTTGATTCAGTTTCATTTTTATTAAAACATTTGCATTCCATTTCAAACATCCGGATCCCAGTAATCAACGTCACTTGAAAGATGATTTTCAATAAATCTTAGTATTAAACAATCTCTGATACGTGACTATCCATAATAATATATAGCAGAAGCTATAACAAACATAACCTAAATAATATAAACAAGTGTTAGAAAAGTTTTAATTAGGGATGATGAAATAAACAAGAAACGTTTTAATTAACAATGATGAAATAAAAAATAAACATGAATAATTTTAAAAGAAACAATTATTGAAAGTACAATTTTCAAATTTGAATGTTTCAGTGGTTGGTGGTTCAGTTGATGTTATATTGGACGTGTGCGTAAAAGAAGTGGAACTCGTTGATGTACATGGTGTATCCCTCAACTTATTCAGGATTTCCGAATGGTGCTCTTCATATATGACCAGTGATCTTTATTAATTCTTGTTCTTGAATGCCAATGCGAGTCATATTTGAAAGTGCTGTGCATCGACTGGAGTGGTTTGTAGTTTCCTGTTTTTTGACGTCCAGACCAGTGCAGTTTGAAATGTTGGCAAACAAAGAAACAAATGCTAGGTTAGTATTAAAAATAAACAAATGCTAGGGACGCGATTAATTTAACAAATGCTAGGGACGCGATAAAATTGTGCGATAAGCAGCCATGATTGATTTAAAGACGTCCTTTCGTACAGTTTTATTGGTAAAAAATAGTGTGACGCAGTAAAAGTGTAATAGTCACATTATAAGTTTGGTATTTACTTCTGTTAACTCCAATGTCTACCGTTACTTTTATTGGTAGGCCTATACTGTCGTAGATATTCTTCAAATATACAGAATGTAACAAAAAAGTGGACAAAACTTCAGGTATGTATTCCTCAAATGTATAAAGTAAAAAATTGATATATCAAAATGAGCCCGGAAATGCTTGGTTTCTGCGTATGATCACAGTGGACTTTGTTTACTGAAATTATTATGATGCATTCTGTGTATGTTTCCTTATATGAACTGTTCAAAACGTCCACCTCCTGCCTGAATACAGACCACAGCTCGTCGTCTCATCGACATCCGACGTGCTCCCAAATCCCTGGCATAGTTGTTATAGCCTGGCAGCCTTGCAGATGGTGTTCTAGTTATTACTGTAGTATTTTTATTTTAACATAAGGCTATTGTATTAACAGTTATGTTACTGGTTGTTCTGTATGGTTGTGAAACTTGGACTCTCACTTTGAGAGAGAAACAGAGGTTAAGGGTGTTTGAGAATAAGGTGCTTAGCAAAATATTTAGGGCTAAGAGGGATGAAGTTACAGGAGAATGGAGAAAGTTACACAACGCAGAATTACACGCATTCTATTCTTCACCTGACATAATTAGGAACATTAAATCCAGACGTCTGAGATGGGCAGGGCATGTAGCACGTATGGGTGAATCCAGAAATGCATAGAGTGTTAGTTGGAAGGTCGGAAGGAAAAAGACCTTTGGGGAGGCCAAGATGTAGATGGGAGGATAATATTAAAATGGATTTGAGGGAGGTGGGATATGATGGTAGAGACTGGATTAATCTTGCTCAGGATAGGGACTGATGGAGGTTTTATGTGAAGGCGGCAATGAACCTCCGGGTTCCTTAAAAGCCGTAAGTAAGCCTATTGTATTTAATTAGAGTCTTGCTGGAAGGAAGAGATGGTGTGTTGGTTTTAGTTCTACCATGTTAAATACATTTATTATTATTATTATTATTATTATTATTGTTATTATTAGTAGTAGTAGTAGTAGTAGTAGCAGTAGAATTTGTGCTGGTATTGCTCGCTTTTCACTGGCTTTGTCCATTAATTCTCCAATTACATATTCACTGTCGATGTTTACTCAACATTCCGAAGGCAGGTCTGAACCTGACAACTAATACCAACAAGGCACCACTTATGAGGCAAGTAAGCCAGGGGATAATGGGATATGTGGCTAATATTTACTATTATTGCATCTAAATGTGTAATTTGTTGTTTCTTTTGATTGTCGAAACTTTTATGTCACAAATTATAATCTGTCTTCAGCTAATATAATTGTTTAAAATAATTGTTCATGAATTGAGAGGAAACTATTCAATTAATCTCCTGAGTCCTCAGAGTATAGTCTTACTTACTTACTTACGACTTTTAAGGAACCCGGAGGTTCATTGCCACCCTCATATAAGGCCGCCATTGGTCCCTATCTTGTGCAAGATTAATCCAGTCTCTATCATCATAGGTATCCCACTTCCCTCAAATCCACTTTAATATTATCTTCCCATCTACGTCTCGGCCTTCCCAAAGTTTTTTTTTTTTTCCCTCCGGCCCCCTAACTAATTTCTGGATTCGCCCATACGTGCTACATGCCCTGCCCATCTCAAACGTCTGGATTTAATATTCCTAATTATGTCAGGTGAAGAATACAATGCGTGCAGTTCTGTGTTGTGGAACTTTCTCCATTCTCCTGTAACTTCATCCCTCTTAGCCCCAAATATTTTCCTAAGTATAGTCTACTACTATATACTTCATACATGATTATGATATAAGATGTATGTGCAGAGACCAGAAGTATAGTATATAATCTACCTGTATTTGTCCCCTAACTGTAACCTGCAGAATTTTTTCACATTTTTCCTCATTTCAGTGACTTTTTTTAATATAGATTTGTATGAAACTTTAAAAATAAAGAAATGTCTCAGGACTAAGGAAGTTAAATTTATTCCTACATCCACTTCGCCCGCTATTTTATAATAAGTAGACAGTGTATGCGGGATGACTTAAGGCAAAGTGAAGTTGTTTCTTATTAGAGTATATGGCACGTGCCGCGCCGTCCGTCTTTTATGTACCTGGCGAGTACAGCAGTGTACAAAACGAAGGATCCCCGATTCGTTCGTAGTAACATTGCAACGCAATGTGTGCAGTTGTGTTATCCTGCTCAAGTATTTAGTACGCGTCGAATAGTGTAGTGGTGATCCATTCATAATGGCAAAACGTTAAATTCGCTTAGAGATACGAAATGAAATTAAGAAGTATGAGAGTGACATTTTATGTATTAACGGAGACAATATCGTGTGTAATGTATGTAAAATTAAAATAAAAACCAGAACAACTCATGCTATAGACAAACATTGCAACAGTACATCGCACAGGAAATGCGTTGAAATGAAATCTGAGGAACCATCTACTACATCATCATCATCATCATCATCATCATCATCATCATCATCATCATCATCATCATCATCATCATTAGTTGTGTGGATCTAACGACACGTGCAACATGATGCTCAGTACAAATATTCCTCTAAAGAAATTGAGTGATCCCCATTTTAGAGGTTTTCTTCAGAAATTCTCTCGATACTAAAACTGTTTAAGCGATAGGTGAAGACGATTCAGCTTCGACAACTTACGAGAATATATCGTCGTTTACTGCAACGCTGGTAATTGCATCAATGATGACGAGGACTGAACTTGCAAGGTACGTACTACAGTACGTTATTTTTCTTTATGCTCGACCATGCCGAAATGTAGGTAGCAGCCCTTTAATGGACATCATTAAAGTACACCTATTCATTAAAGTTCAGGTGTTCAACCAATCAGAAAACAGCATTGTAGCATTATGAAAGCGCAAGTATCGATTATAGCGCAAGACAACAAGCAAAACGTCACGGAGGCTGGAAATCCAGTACTGTCGCAGAAGGTTATGTTCTGTTACTATAATAATTAGCATTAATTGTAAATAATATTCAAATAAATTCAATTTCTCACCTCGTTTTTGAATGTCTAAATCAATTTCAAGGTTATATCAAGATTAATCTTTATTTTACTCTCTAGATTATATCAAGATCAATGACATTTGTTTCTAGGAAAAATCAATACTTTCGCGTCTGCGCACATCTTAAGACAACTCGCTTGCGCTCGTTTTTACGAGATATTGCACAAGTTCAGTTCCGCTCCCCTGAATGAAAAAAAGTCAAATAAGAATAACATGAATACTTATGAATAATTTCATAGTTATAAATATGGTCGAGCATAAAAGTCGTATGAAAGTTGCCTATAATAAAATTTGTAAATTGAGACGCTCATATGAAAATTAATGAAAGTCGCATAAATATTATTTTGCGCTCGTTTCAGCTGTTTTAAACATACTCGCGTCTTAATTACTATCATTATAGTGAAATAATAATTAATTATACTCGTTGCATAATGTACTATTTCCTTCTGACTGTACGGAGATACAGTAGCAGGTTGACGTCGTTAGTTTACGTTTAAAACCTGTTCAGCCAATGGTCTGAATGAAAAAAAAATGTAACATATAGTAAATGTGCACCTACATTCAACGATAAGTCATCCCAGCATCCACTGTCTAGTGATAAGTAATTTGACTTTGCATTCATTACTATTCCATGACAATATATCGAACCCCGGACCTTCCAGTCCGTAGCCAGGCTCTACCAACTGAGCTGTTCTTGCATAATTATATTATTAATATTAATATTATCATTATTTTATAATATGAAATTTGTTCCTACATTCGTTGCTAGGCCTAATTCTACAACAGTCATGCGTTTATTAATGGGATTCCAGAAGCTGTATGCTCTTCAGTTTCATCATGCATACTGTAGTGACGATATAAAAATTCACTATCCTCTGCAATACTTATAAAGAATGCATTTACTACGTTTATAGGTAGTGGCACTTCATAACTGAAAAAAGCAAACAAAACTGTTTTGAAACGAAAAATGAGAAAAGTTGAAATATGGAATGTTTAAATGGAAGAATAGGCCTATATGTGGTGTACAGCGACTGGAAAAGCAAATTAAATAATTCAGATTCAATAAGAGAAGAAAATGCGACTGTGAATTAAATTAGCCCTGAAGAAATGTATCGGGCGAGTTATTTTCAACCATCAATCAAATAAAATCAAAATATAAATTCAGAGCTAGCGATGGCGAAATCACTTGCTAGTTAGCACGCTGAAACGAGTTCGCTTGGAGTTGTGCCATCGCATTAGCATCAGGTCGGTCCACCCATTCGGCTGCAGTTCCGTACAGACACGCGTTACGCATTCATACTCGAGGTATTTAGACCCCGTGGGCACGCAAACAGCTCCACAACCTCTGAGTGACCTGGCAAATTCAATAGCCATGCATATCATATTGATTGCACAAGCCAGAGGGAATGCAGGTGTGGTCCGCTTTGCCAGATGTTTTCAACAGATTCACTTCGTACTTGTACTTTACGACTTATATAGAGAAGAAACGCGGAATTTTGTCTCTACGTTTATGGAAAAGGTGTCATTGCTTTCGTAAGCACTTCTGCAATGGGTAGAGTTTTACATTGCTCTTCAAGATCATTGCAAATTTCACCTCGATGGCTATCTTGTCTTCCACTGAATTCGAGCTCTACAGAGATCGAGGGGTGTGATAAACCTTAGCAAGAGAAAAACTTGTATTTATTTACATCCTATGTTATTCGTACATTGCTTCATAGCTAGAATATGGAACAAGTCAAAAAAATCTTAAGGAGTACTACAAAGTCTTAATTACAGTCACAGTCTAGCTGTCCTGTCCAAATTCAACCTCGCAAATTTCTAGCGCAATAATTAAAAATAGATCCCTATTAGAAACAGCAATAGCAACCAAATTTCTGGGCTTAAAAACCGATAATGTGTTAAATTGGAAAAATCAGATTAAAGAAATTACCCCCAAACTAAATTCAGCATGTTTTGCTATAAGATCTATGCAAAAGATAGTAAATATCAATACCTTAAAAACAATATACTTTGCATACTTTCACTCGATAATGAGTTTTGGAATAATATTCTGGGGATATTCCACAGATAGTAACAGTATATTGTTATTACAAAAAAGAGTAATTAGAATAATAGTAGGTGCCAAATCTAGGGAATCTTGTAGAGCTATTTTAAAAAAACTACAAATAATTCCCATGGCTTGTCAGTATATATTTTCATTAATAATCTTCCTCTTATGTAATCGTGAAAACTTTGTAACTAATTCAACAGTTCATAGCATAAATACACGTCAAAAAATGACTTTCATCTCCATCGGCAAGTTTATCGTGCTATCAAAAAGGGGTGCGTTATATGGCAGTAAAAATTTTTAATAGCCTCCCTATCGATAAAAATGAAACTCAAAACATAAGATTATTTAGGGCCAAATTAAAGAAGTACCTAATTTCTCACGCCTTCTATTCTGCAGGTGAATTCATGACATTCAATAACGGTTCATGAAATTGATACTAAAACTTTGTGTTGTACTAGTAGACTATATTGTAAATCTCGTATGTATATATTTCATCTAGACTGTGACTATAAATTAAGATTTTATAATACAGTAGTATTAAGTTTTTGACTTGTTCCTTATTCTAGCTGTGAAGTAATGTATGAATACCATGGAATGTTAATAAATACAATACAATACAATACAATACACAAGAGTTTCACAGTATACTAGTACAACACAATGGGATAGTACCGATACTTAATAGAAAACAGAAATATTCATGCAGCATTGTTGAATGTCATAAATTCTCGTACAGAATAGGCGTGAGAAATTAGGTAGTTCTTTAATTTGGCCTTAAATAATCTCATGTTTTTAGTTTGATTTTTATGTCCATAGGGAGGCTATTAAAAATGTTTACTGCCATATGACGCACTCCTTTTTGATAGCACGATAGACTTGAAGATGGAGTCTAAAAGTAAATTTGACGAATATTTATGCTATGAACTGTTGCATTAGTTACAAAGTTTTGACGTTTAAATACGAGGAAGTTTATTAATGAAAAAATATACTGACAAGCCATGGGCATTATTTTTTTAGTTTTTTTTTTAAATGGTCCTACACGATTCCGTAGATTTGGCACTTATTATTATTCTAATTACTCTTTTTGTAGTAGGAATATAATGTTGCTGTCTGTAGAATTTCCCAGAATATTACTACAAAAGTCATTACCGATTGAAAGTGTGCAAAGTATATTCTTTTTAATGTATTGATATTTACTACCGCTTGCATACATCTAATGGCAAAGCAAGCTGAATTTAGTTTAGGGCTAATTTTTTTAATATGATTTTTCCAATGTAATATATTATAGATTTGTAAACCAAGAAATTTGGTTGTTGATCTTTCTATTAGGAACCTATTATTAATTATTGCGCTTAAAATTTGCGTGGTTCAATTCGGGCAAGATTTAAATTTGATTATGTTAGGTTTATTACAATTTAGTATTAATTTATTGGCTGACAACCAATCACACATTTTGAAGAGAATTTCCTCTGTTGAAGATTGGAATGTGTTGGAGTTATTGGCTGTAATTACTATACTTGTGTCATATGCAAATAATATGGGATGACCTACTGTCCATATTTTATTTGGGGAAGATAATTTATGAACACTAGAAAAAGTAGGGGACCTAATATTGATGCTTGTGGAATTTCATTATTAATAGTTCCTCGTGTGGAGGCTGATTTCACAGTTGTATTGATTTCGACTTTCTTTTCCTATCTATGAGATAGATGGTGTGTATCGCCTTTAATTCAATGACAATCTAATTTGTCTAGCAGCATTTTATGATTTATAGGTACAGTCAAATGCTTTGGATAAATCACAGAAAATCCCTCCAACTTGGAATATTTTATTAATTGCCTCCAGAATTTTGTCAATTAAACTAAAAGTTAAATAGTGCGATCTTTTGTGAATATGCGGCAGTGGAGGCTGGTTGCCTGAAGCAAGCGAATCTCTGCCATTGATATTAATTAAACTCAAACTTTGTGAATTGATGTACATATTAGTTACATAAATGAGGCATGTAAAGCTGTAGAAATATTCGAAATCTTTGTGATGTCTATAGACCTGTCTTGCAGCAAAATTTGTTTCTGAGGCCTGCATAAGAGATGAAACCGTGCTAGAAAAAGTGAGCGAAAAAATAATAATGCTAAAACCGATGAGAAAGAAAAGAAGGTATTGGCTGAGTCACTGGGTAAGAAGAAATTGCCTACTGAAGGATGCACAGGAAGGAATGGTGAACGGAAGAAAAGTTGATGATAGAAATGATATCAAATGATAAGACAACACATTAAAAAGTATAAGGATCGTATGCGGAGAAAAGAGGAAGGCGGAAAATGCGAAAGACTGGAGAATGCTGTGTTTGCAGTAAAAGACCTGTCCTTAGGCAGAAAACTATGAATGAATACTTAATGACGTGCTTATAGCTTTTAGAGAATCCGGAGGTTCATTGCCGCCCTCACAAAAGCCCGTCATCGGTCCCTATCCTGAGCAAGATTAATCCAAGACTGTAATGCATCTCTTCACATAATATAGTACATAGTTTTTATTTTTATTATTTTATCAGTGAAGACCTGCAATTTTATATATGTACATGTATTATAATGCCACGTGTGCTTTTTAATCAATTGACAGTAGGATGTAGTCACACAAGAAAAGAGATATATTGATGTCCTAAATTATGTTGTTTTTATCATGTTGTATACTCATTAATATGTATTGTATTTTGGTTGTAGAGACATATGTACTTACTAGAGATGATATTGCTGTATAAAATGTTGTATCTGATGATGTTGGTATGAAACCGACGAAAACGTTCATACAATATTAAAATTATGTAATGTAAGGACTTGCACCTCACATATATAGAAAGTAAAGTCATTGACTGAAAATAAATATTTCGTATTATAAGATTAATCCAGTCTCTACCATCATACCCCACCTCCCTCAAATACATTTTAATATTATCCTCTCATCTATTCTCGATCTCCCAACTAACAATCTATATGTATTTCTGGATTCGCCCATACGTGCTACATGCTCTGCCCATCTCAAACGTCTGGATTTAATGTTCCTAATTATGTCAGGTGAAGAGTACAATGCGTGCAGTTCTGCTTAAATAACCGAAAAATACCAACATGCTTTCAGATGCGTTTACGTAAATCGTTTCCTTTTCTCACTCTACAATCCCCAACTTGATGTTCAGTGCCTAAAAATCTCTACATTTTTCTCCCTCTATCCTGATATATTTACGTGAAATTTCGTTCCACCAGGCTTCACTACTGTCCTGTTTCGTAGAGATAAAATTTTAATAAAAATTGTGTTCAGAGACTTATACCACAATGGCGGTTTCCTTTCTATCCACTATTAACTTTGTCAAACAAATTTTAACGAGAGCCACGCTTGCTTATTTTCAACTGTCCGAACCGTCACACACCTGACTCTGCCATCTTCATTACCTTTTTTATTAAAGGAAAAGCCTCTTTGTACGTCACATATTGTGCAGGGATTTGAATCCCTTTTCTTCTCGAGGTAAGCCGTCCGCTACAGTGATGCCTTAGGGTCGTATTCAGGAACGTCACTCCTACTTCAATTTCACTTACATCATCCGACTTAAGCAGGTAGAAAACGCAGAATTTGTATTCAGAGTCACAACGTAACTTATACAGAGACATCATTTTATTTTTACTTCAATTTTTATTGTACCTGAGTTTTTGAATGAACTTCACTCCCACCCCTTCTACTAATGAAGTTCAACTGTCCTTCACACAGATCCAAGACCGCATATACAGTCATAGTAGCCTTACGGTCATAGTAAACACTACGTTCCCAAAATATGCTCGCGTTTCCAGTGACGAAAGAGCTTTCAATATTGCATCATTTTCGCACAGGTACTGTCGTTCATTTGCCTACGTCGTATCCCGGTTTCCCCCACCATCTTTTATTCGCCAGCTAGTGGCTGGGCTGACTTAGCTCTTTTCTGAGAACATTAATTTCTGTTAGGAATTGGACGTCTACGTAATAATATACAACTGTTTAAAATAACTTAAATAAAAGGACCTCGATAAGTAATTAACTGTCACGTGATTTCCTCCCTTTCTATGACGCTGCGACGTAACCACTTGGACAGATAGTAGATAGCATGTCTGAGTAATTTTATCTTTTCGGATCGGGCAGAAGTGAAGATTGAATTTACAGTACGTAAGGTACTCTTTTATAGAGTAGGTACAGAATTATTTCAACATGAGTTACTGATACGAAGTATGAACCTGGTAATTGGAATTACGTAAAATAGTCTATAGTGCGATAATATGCACATTAGAACTGAAGCCTGTATCGAAATGAACGACCACCATTTAAAAAAATGTGTTTAAATATCCATATTATGATTATTTTTCAATTTAACTTCATTCTCTATATTGTACGCTAATGTGCTGTAGACAGTATAATATACACTGCATAATGAATACGTCCACATGGACAGCTCAGTTCGTGAGTAAAAACACTCATTGTTAATACTGTACTGTATTTTGATTAAACAAAAACCTACTGAAAATGATCAAACTCAAAAGCTCAATATTTCCTAGTTTACGTAAATGGATGAACTGCTTTTCTTCCCTTCTATACCTAGTAAAAGATTTCTTTGTATATTACGCCAGTATCCTCGAACTCCAGTCGTGGAAGGGGGTAGCAAACGGCGTAGATCCAGAGGTATAGGCAAGTTAATATCAAAAATGTTAGTACAAATAAAATGATATCCCTGTACATCAACCGTAACTTAGCCAAAGCTAGTAAGATTGAAGACCAACCTTATACATAACTTACAGCAAATGAGAGAAATTCTAAGTAAAAGATCTTTTCCTTAAAGGTAAAGGAGTCAATTTTTATGCGGAATGTCCTAAGACAAATTCCTGGATATTCAATAAAAAGGGCTGTCATCATCTGAATATATTAATACGGTGAAGATTTCATGCAACGTTTCTCAGTACGGCCAGTCCCAGGTAGAGCATTCAACACAACTCTTTGCCGCCACCCAGGCTGTGACGAGACTGAAACAGTAGGACATGTGTTGGGTTTCTGCCGAAAGACTGAGATACTGCGGAACAACCGCCATTACAGGGTAAGGACAATGCTTGCTGACATCCTAAGAGAACAAGGATTAGAAGTCCATGAAGAAGTGCATTGTATCTTGGAAGATGATTCAACAAGACGAGCAGATATTGTTGTCATTGACAGAAAAAGATTACAGGAACAATACTAGACCAGACTATCAGGTTTGAAAGAGATGCACGACAGCCAAAACTTACTGATTTTATTTTAGTAGGTTATTTTACGACGTTTTATCAACAGCTTAGGTTATTTAGCATCTGAATGAGATGAAGGTGATAATGCCGGTGAAATGAGTCCGGGGTCCAGCACCGAAAGTTACCCAGCATTTGCTCATATTGGGTTGAGGAAAACCCCGGAAAAACCTCAACCAGGTAACTTGCCCAGACCGGGAATCGAACCCGGGCCACCTGGTTTCGCGGCTAGACGCGCTAACCGTTACTCCACAGGTGTGGACAAAAACTTACTGATGATGAAAAGAGACTGATCTATGAACTTTCCATTCCTTATTTTAGCAAGCAGTATAACATCATGGCTAATCGTTGGTCAGTAAATGGATTTGGTTTTGTTGTCCGTGGTACTATCTCCAAATACACCTACAACCTTTTAAAATCAAAGGGATTCACATTTTACAATCCTTCAAGAAAATGTAAAGGATTCAATTCAAATTTTGCAACTTCATCTCTATTTCAAGTAATATAATTTCACCTTCACTTTAATATTTTTTTTTTAATTTGTGTAAACTTTTATATAATATATATTTGTTTTCTGGATCCTTGTGATTACCCTTATTGAAGGATAGATGGTTTCATTTTATAAATCTGGTATATATATACTTGCTTACTGGCTTTTAAGGAACCCGGAGGTTCATTGCCGCCCTCACATAGGCCCGCCATTGGTCCCTATCCTGAGCAAGATTAATCCATTGTCTATCATCATATTCCACCTCCCTCAAATCCATTTTAATATTATCTTCCCATCTTCGTCTCGGCTTCCCCGAAGGTCTTTTTCCCTCCGGTATCCCAACTAACACTCTATATGCATTTCTCGATTCGCCCATACGTGCTACATGCCCTGCCCATCTCAAACGTCTGGATTTAATGTTCCTAATTATGTCAGGTGAAGAATACAATGCGTGCAGTTCTGTGTTGTGTAACTTTCTCCATTCTCCTGTAACTTCATCCCTCTTAGCCCCAAATATTTTCCTAAGGACCTTATTCTCAAACACCCTTAATCTGTGTTCGTCTCTCAAAGTGAGAGTCCAAGTTTCACAACCATAAAGAACAACCGGTAATATTAAAACTGTTTTATAAATTCTAACTTTCAAATTTTTGACAGCAGACAAATCTGATGTATATATTTTATTATTATTATTATTATTATTATTATTATTATTATTATTATGTACCATTTAAAAATCATGAAAGGGAGATGATTTGATTTTTTTTAATTGATTAACTTTCAACTGTTTTAAGCATAACACAGTTGGAAAAAATTATCTATATTATACTATGATTTCTTTTATCTTAGAGTAAAATTTAATTATAATCTCAAATTAATACGACCTATTCTTTATTTAACAAAATGTTTAGATTCTGATTTAATTTTCATGAAATTAACATTACCGACACATACATTTCTTGTCCTCTAAATTTCGTGCCAGTTCTTCTTTACTGGAACGTAAACGACGTCCAATTTCTTATTTTCCACCACGTCTTCATATTTATAAGCAAGTTTTTTTATGTAGGCCTAAATCTTCATCTGCGATTCTTTCCATTTCAAAGGATGTTTTCGAAAACAACAGCATTGAAACGAATTGTAGCCAGCAATGAATGAATGACTTCCGCATGGAGCAGCTGTGGGTTAGAAGCACTACGTCATTATATGATGACATAAAACACTAAGTTCTCTTGTTCTTCACCTACATTTGACTTTGTCAAGGGAGAGATAAGCGGTCTCTCTGAATACTGATCATGCACTTCACTTTATCAGATCTAACTTCTGACTTGAAGTCAAGACGAAGTGATGTTGAATACGGCTCGTTATGTTATAAAACCCGTTCAGTCAAAGGCTAATACTTATTAATTCGTGTTGCAGAAAGTGTAATTGCAGCAAACCATACCTGAAAGTATGACGTAAGACGATGGGGCTTATGGGATTATAAGGAAATAACAGCGGTAACATCAGGGCTGCAACTTTTCTGTGAATTTACGAGCGAGACAAGCTGCGAGGAAATTCAGCCATATGTATGCATTAGGCGCATCGTAAATTCACTGCAACCGTTTTCCAGTAGCCACCTGTGCATCCTTTGCACACATGTACTGCATGTTATGAAAATGTACAGTTTATGAAGCTCTGGCGATTCATTTTCTGTGTATTCCAACTCTCCTCTTTTCATAAGTTTGTACTTATTTATTCTATGATTATTTATTAAGGGACACCGGCGTAGCTAAGCGTTAACGCGTCTGCCTGCTGGTGGGGGTAGCACTCAGGCGTGGAAGGGTTCGATTCCAGATTAGACCGAGACCTTGGTTGGGTTTTTCCCCGAGGTTTTCCCAATCACAAGGCGAACGTCACGTAATCGGCTGCGAGTTTTTGCCCTCATGCCGCAAATTATCATCTCACTATCACCAATTTCATGAACTTTAAAAAGTCTAGTAGTTCATATAGCTTCGCTTGTTTTATTTTTATTGGATTATTCTAAAAAAAGAAGTCTTTGTGGAGTGAAATGCAATGGAGCATCAAGATTTTATTAAAACATAAAGCCGTTCAATAAAGTAACTGAACTTAGATTGTGTGGATTGAATTTTTCACAACTTGAAGCTTTAAAGTCCAGGTTTACATTTTGAGTTTCCCTTTTGAACTGGGCCGTCGATATATAGGCCTACTACGCGGCTTCAGGGAAGACTAAAAGTTAACACTGACATCATATTAGTATGAGCCGTTCAGAGCAAAAGTGGTGTAAGTCAAAATTGGGTAATAAGGTTTAAAGTAAAAATTCTGTAACACACAGCGCAAAGTATTAATATGTCCTTCGTGCTATGCACTGACTACTAATAGTTTAAATAAATTGAAAATTAATTCCTACTTTGCTCTGTATTTTACAGAATGTTTAATTTAACCCTCATTACCCATTTCTGACTTACACCACTTCTGCTCTGAACGGCTCATATTATAACGACTATTACACTTTTACTACGTCACGCTACTTTTGACAATAAAACGGTACGAAAGGACGTCATTCAACCAATCATAGCTGCTTATCGCACAATTTTATCGCATCCCTAGCATTTGTTTATTTTTATCAATATCCTAGCATTTGTTTCTTTGTTTGCCAACATTTCAAACTGCACTGATCTGGACGTCAAAAAACAGAAAATTACAAACCACTCCAGTCGATGCACAGACTTTCAAATATGACTCGCATTGGCATTCAAGAACAAGAATTAATAAAGATCACTGGTCATATATGAAGAGCACCATTCGGAAATCCTGAATAAGTTGAGGGATACACCATGTACATCAACGAGTTCCACTTCTTTTACGCACACGTCCAATATAACATCAACTGAACCATCAACCACTAAAACATTCAAATTTGAAAATTGTACTTTCAGTAATTGTTTCTTTTAAAATTATTAATGTTTATTTTTTATTTCATCATCGTTAATTAAAACGCTTCTTGTTTATTTCATCATTCCTAATTAAAACTTTTCTAACACTTGTTTATATTATTTAGGTTATGTTTGTTATAGCTTCTGCTATATAATATTATGGATAGTCACGTATCAGAGATTGTTTAATACTAAGATTTATTGCAAATCATCTGTCAAGTGACGTTGATTACTGGGATCCGGATAATTGGAGTGGAATGCAACTTTTTAATAAAAATGAAACTGAATCAACAACGTCTTCTTGACTAGTAACCTCCACAGAGTTCAATGAAGATTCTATAATTGGCACAACTGATAACAAGAAAATAGCTAATCATAAAACACTATTGCCATCTAGCGGAATGTTGAGTACAATAATACAATTTGAAGATAGTTTTGTATTTTCGTAAGTCAATTAATATTTTATTGCATTGGAGTGCTTCGTTACTTCTAATCTTTATATACTTTCTTCTAATCGTGTAATAGTCAATTAAATCCCACTCGAGTTTTGATTTTCTCTAGATAAATCAAAACCTCTAGTGAGATTAGTGTTGATAATAATATGTCCAATACCGTTTTAAAGAGCAAAATCAAATAATCTATTGCAAAAAAAACTGTAAACAGAAATATATAATTCCTGTCCTAAATCCGTAAAATTATGAAGATTAAAACTTGTACATCCCTTCCCGGAAAACTGACAAATTCAAATGGATATAATATGAGTACGCAGTCTTCAATTCCGTCCCCCCTGAAGACAGATCTCTTGAAGAAAATACTATGGCTATGACTACAACGCGCTGTGAAATTTTAATTGGTTATTTTACGACGCTTTATCAACAACGATGGTTATCTAGTGTCTGAGTGAGAAGGTGATAATGCCAGCGAAATGAGTCCAGGGTTCAGCGCCGAAAGTTACCCAGCATTTGCTCTTAACGGGATGAGGGAAAACGTAGGAAAAATTTCAACCAGGTAACTTGTCCCAACCAGGATTTGAATTCGGACCCGATCGTTTCACGGTCAGACTTGCTAACCGTTACGCCACAGCGGCGTACTCGCTATGGACTTAAGGAAAATACTCGGGAAAATAAACTTATTATGCGATGTGTCTTTAAAGTGAACTGCAGTAATTCATTGCTGCAATGTTAGTTTGGAATGCAGGTGAAGAAGCTACAGCACACATCCTGCACTCTTGCAAAGGAATGAGCAGATTATTTTAATATAAATTTCATCGAGCCACACTTCCTCGACCTCTGATCTTCTCTGTATAAAAGATGCCAATTACTGTCGTAAGAACGACTTGAGATGAGATCAGATATTTTCCTGGAACCAATTAAGTTAAGAGGCATCGCTAAACAAGGAGTGGAAACGCGTCCTTCTATAATGAACCATTTTAATTTATTTTAAGTTCTGTATTCTTGCGAATCGCTGCAGCTCGTTAGATATTTCGATCTGAGGACTTTTAAATTCCACCATCATCAAACATTAGCTTGCCAGTCTACGACGGGATATATTTCATAATTACCTCATTATGCGTATCTCTCTGTTTGACGAGTCCACCCATAGTGGGTCAAGAAAATTAATAGAATAACTTCCCTACGATCTAAGAGATTTTTATGAAAATATATGTAAGAGTTGCATGTAATTATATTTCTAATTACCTTTGTATAAGAGAAACACATATCCAATATGATTTTCAACAATGCATTCTTGTTTATGCAAGCATTTAAATTTAAGCAGTTATAGTACTGTATAATAACGTGATAATATATAGTCGCGTCGCTCTAATTTCCGGCAGCCAATCGCGTTGCAGGTCGGCTACATTTAAACGTGTGCGTCTTGTGATTCGCTGTTGAAGACGTTATTCATTTCTTAAGGCTCGATAAATACTTAATATAATCGCCCGCCATTTTGGCTCTTTCGTTGGCACACGAGGACTTTATTTGCCGCTCAATTATTTGCTGAATTACAGTGCGTTTGATTTATTATCATAGGAGCTACGACATGGTAATGTTTAACGATGTGGCAAATAGATTACTCGTCTGGTAGCTCGGCAACGAAAGAACAAAAATGGCGAACGATGCTACCTGCCTAGACTTTATAAAGCCTTCACTTCCTGAGACGTAAGCAACGAGGAGGAGTCACTCCAGGAATAACAGCGTCGCGACTATAATTATCTTTGTATAAGACAAACACATATCCAATATGATTTTCAACAATATAGTTAAATTTAAGCAGTTTCATGCTACTGTATAACAACGTGATAATTATGCAGCTGCACACTTTCCTTTTACTCTCGCCGCGACTGCGACAATGCGACTTCCACAAGGTGTTCAAGAACAAACTTTAGAAAAATTTACCAACAAGTGTTTTAAAAACAAATTTCACTGTAAAATGAAAATGGAAAAAAAGGAAAATATAAAAAGGTAGAGAGGGAGAAGAACGTCGCCCCCCCCCTAAATTGCAGCCCTAGGCAACTGCCTAGGTTGCCTAGGCCTAAATCCTGCACTGAATATGTATCATAAATTATGAATTATGTCAACATACATAAATGGGACAACCACAGGCGAAATGCTTTTTGCAGTAGTATGCAACAGATTCAACAATACAGTTTTCAGCCCCTTTTTGTAAAAATGAAGTTTTGAAAAAATGGGAAAGTAAGTAATTGCCTAGTAACACACAAATAATTCTCATAGTGACTACTTCTGTGCCTGAAAGCAACAATTACTGTTGAGTATCTTATAAAGGGTGCGTCAGATAAGAACGGATGGATTTCAAACTATCGATACGTCAACAGGAGACGATATAGTAAATAAAACAGACTGTTGGGTCAGCCATAGAATGCAGTTTCAGTTGAGAATATGGTGTTGGTCTGGTGTACAACTTTTTCATCGTAAGACATTTTTGAAAAATGAAAGTCTGTGATCGCCACTCAGGACTCATTTTTCGACATCGGATGTTGGCTTTTATTCCAACTCGGAATACAATTTTGCGGTGGGTGGCTTCATTTCGTATCACAGGTTCAACATTAAAGAAGAATTCACCTGGACGAAATTGATATTGCGACTGAGATTGTCCGAGGCTCCAGCGGTAAGATCTCGCGCCCTGCGACTTCTTTCTTTCGGGACCATTTGAAGGCGTAAGTTTGAAAACATCAATCACATACACTGGACGAACTGAAGACACCGATTCGTGAAGAAATCGTGGCAATTGCACCAGCTATGGTGTGGAAAGTGATGGCGAACATCAGAAAACGCCTCGATGCCTTTATTTAAAGTTACATTAGGACATCATATGGATAACATTTTTTCCATAAATAAACTGAATGTATTTCTGAATATGTTGATAACAATAAATTTTTGATTTGATGAATCTTTATCAATTTTCTTGCCATTGAAATCCATCCGTTCTTTCTGACGCACTCTGTATATGAATTTCACTTCATGTCGATATGACATCTCCTAAAATAGGTCTGAAACTACAGTGCGCCTTCGCCGATCGTGCCCAGTGGGAGGCCGCGCTGCCGCTAAGACGACATGTATGCGTGCAGCGGTAGTTCAAGGCCATTCCCATTCATATCAACACTAGCGTCTTTGAATAACCAGTTTATCTGCATAACTTGGCCTCTGGCAGTAAGTATTCGTTTAGCTGAGATGGAGAACAGATCGTTTCGTCATGGTAAACAGATAGTCATTAAGGAAAGTATTTAATATACGAGGTCGTCCAGAAAGTAAGTTTCCCTGTGTCGAAATGTGCCACCACAGTTCGGAACCAGTTGTGACAAACGTCTGAACCTCTCTGTTGATCCCATGATATGACAAATGCCTCAAATCCAGTGGAAAATTTGTTGACAAATAACTCAACCATTGTTGTATGTGTACCAGTAAATCCTTCCATGAAATTGTTTTTATTTCTGTAAAAGATCCCAGGGAAACTTACTTTCTGGACGGCCCTCGTATAATAGTACATAAAGAATAGAAAATCGTTGCGTTTCAACTAAGCGAAAATTCAGACGTAAATTTTGGTACCTGACAGATCAGTACTGTCTATAAAACATTATGAATTTTATGTAATAGATTCTATAAAACAGGTTCTATAAATGACAGAAAAAGACGGCAAAAGCACCGGAGGAAAAACTGGATTGAATTGGTGCGGCATTAGAGCGTAGTTTCTCAAGTCTCTGAGACGTTTAGCACAGCAGACAGGATTCCTAAAGCATAGATATATGGCAACAAAATTATTGAAACTAAAACCATACAGAATTCCATCCTGTCGTGAATTACAGCCCAAAGATTACAATCGCAAGCTTAATTTTTGTAATTATGTGTTAGAAAAAGTAAATGAACTTGGTCCCCTATCGATTCTTTTTATGACGACGCTATAATTTCATTTGCATCACAGAATGACAAATATTGATCATCAGAGAACCAGATATCTGTCAGATGCGTTTCAATTCACTGTGGGCTAAAGCAATAGAGTTGCACTATCACCTTTACTTTTAACTTTGCTCTAGAGTATGTCATTAGGAAAGTCCAGGATAACAGAGAGGGTTTGGAATTGAACAGGTTACATCAGCTTTGCTTGTCAATGCGGATGAGTGTGAATATGTTAGGAGAAAATCCACAAACGATTAGGGAAAACACGGGAATTTTACTGGAAGCAAGTAAAGAGATAGGTTTGTGAAGTGAATCCAGAAAAGACAAAGTATATGATTATGTTTCGTGACGAGAATATTGTAGAGAAATGGAAATATAAAAATTGGAAATTTATCTTTTGAAGAGGTGGAGAAGTTCAAATATCTGGGAGCAACAGTAACAAACATAAATAATACTCGGGAGGAAATTAAACACAGAATAAATATGGGAAATGTATGTTATTATTCGGTTGAGAAACTTTTTATCATCCAGTCTGACTGTCAAAAAATTTGAAAGTTCAATTTATAAAGCAGTTATATTACCGGTTGTTCTGTATGGTTGTGAAACTTGGACTCTCACTTTGAGAGGGGAACATAGGTTAAGGGTGTTTGAGAATAAGATGCTTAGGAAAATATTTGGGGCTAAGAGGATGAAGTTACAGGAGAATGGAGAAAGTTACACAACACAGAATTTCAAGCTTTTTGTATACTTCACCAGACTTAATTAGGAACATTAAATTCAGAAGTTTGAGATGGGCAGTGAAACTAGAAATGCATATAGAGTGTTAGTTGGGAGGCCGTGAGAAAAGACCTTTAGGAAGATCGAGATTTAGATGGGAAGATAATATTAAAATGGATTTGAGGGAGGTGGGATATGATGATAGAGACTCTTATGAGGAAATTTTCTTTAGTTCTCCTCACCCAACTTTAGTGGATTAACTCCCGTTTTCCCAACTTAATTAAGCTTTTTTCACACAATTAAGGGGACACTCCACTAAAATTGACAACTTTTTTTCTAATCATTTTTCTCAATCAAGTTATGTAAAGGACTAAAAAGTCAAAATTTTGAACTCTCAAATTTTTTGGATTTTTATTCTATTTTTTAGAAATATTTTCAAACCCAAGTTTTTAGAAGAATATCTCAATTTCTATACTTCCTTTATTTAGGTTACATTAACAAGATATAGAGAAACATTTCTATGCATTAAGTTTTTTTTTACCCAACTTAATTAAGTTCTTCTCCTGCAATTTGCTTCAATCCTCATCTGAATGTCTTCAAATTGGAAAACTGATGCCACTCCTGCACGACGACGACTCCTATGCCAATAAATACACGGATTTCCAACGCTCAGTAGGAGTTGAAACATAATGAGTCCTCACGCCGGATATAACAGTAACAAGAAAAAATAATACTTAATAATATCTAAGTGTCACGGTAGTTGTAAGTTGAAGTATACAGTATAATGCCTAGCATTTTTAAGCCAAGTCACCCGTTTGCTGCATCACTTCGTGTGTAAGAACTGTATGGCGGCAGAGTGTATCCGTGTTCTATTCAAAGTGACTAGCATAAGTGGAAATACAGGTTCACAGGATTTTCTGTAAGTAAAAACCCCCATTCATCACTCTCCGCCTTCTGCACAAAAGGGGAACTGCTAGTGATACTTGGGCTGTGGTGGTCAGTCCAGGAACTAAATGTAGGTTGTCAGGTTATTGAAAATCTAGCCTCATCAATTAAGCCCACATCAACAAAAAGATGAACGGGTTAGTTTCTGCTAGGATTCAAACAGTATCAGCAAATCAAACATCTGGTTCGTTTCCCAATAAGAAAATGCAGATTTGTAGCCATTTGGTACAGGACTGACTGTGTGTACCTTGTTAACAACATGGATGACATTTTATTTCTTGTTTTTAATACACGGCTGCATTCACTTTTTGACAAAACAAAAGAATATCCAATGTCAACAATAGATGTGACCTACCTCGTTTCTCTATCCCTTGAGAATTACGTGATGATAACCTCATAGATATATAGAAACAATAGTGAACACGCTGTAGAAATTTTGTGGGTAAATCAGTGTACATGTAAATAGAATTTTTGTGTATCAATTCAGTGTAGACTATATAGAGCTTTAGTGGATCAATTCAGTGTTTATAGAAATTGAGCAAATTAATTCAGTGTAGCCTATATACAATTTCGAGGCTCGACTTCATTGTTAGGCTATAGATATAGACCAGCGATGGGGAAAAGGGGTGGAACGAACATCATCAGCAACTTACTCCACATCTAGAACAGCAAGGTCAGGCGTATTTCGTGATTTCCGGGTTTGATTATTTACAGGGTGAGTCCAAAGCTTTGCAGTGGCTTAACCCAGTAGAAACGCCATGTAATAGTTCTGTTGTTACAATCCTGACCTAAACTAATAGGTGCTGATAAATGTTAATACAACGAAGGACGCGTTTACATTTTAGTAATTAAAATGTATTTACGTAAACATAATAATTGTGTTACTTCATTCGGTAAACAGATCGAATGAGTAATGAACGAAGGAAATGGAATGCAAATACTTTTCTTGCAACAGATGAACTGATAGCACGAATAATTAACAAATATATAAATAATGTTACAAAAGAAACAAAAATGTAATAATAACAATAATAATAATAATAATAATAATAATAATAATAATAATAATACTTTATTGCCAGAACAAAGATACATATTGATTTTTATATAAAACACTTTAGCACCCCTGAAAGAATAAGTTACATACTCGTGCTCAGGGAGCATTACACATAATGTTAAGAAAATTTATTAAATAACAGAGTAAAAAGTAAAGAAGAAGAAGAAGAAGAAGAAGAGGAAGAAGAAGGAAAAGGAAAAAAACACAGATATCACAATAATTGAACTTTAAATTTTCTCTGTTAACAGCAATTTTAATTGATTTTTTTAAATAAGGAGCATTAGCAAATTATATGTTTAGGAAATAGCTATTATCATGTTATAAAACCTTGGGCCGAAATTGTTACTGCCTTCCGAGAACACCTAAATTTTCTCTGCTAGGAGTATATGTTTTGAGAAAAGATAACTAACACGAAGTATGTTTGTTGCTAAACAAACTGAAGCTGCTAGTCTTGGTTTTTAATGAATGTTTTAATTCTTAATCTGTAAAACGACTACACAAAACCGTCACTGTACTGTAATATCTGGATTTCTGTTATAATAATGTCACGACGATATAAATACAAATTCAAACATTTATCTGCCAAATTTTTCTCATTATACTGTAATTCTGTTCATGGAGGGATTTAAAATGCCGGAACACACTGAACAAGGAGCAGAATACCTCCTTGTTGCACAACGAACACAATGCTTTGTTGTTTCGAGGATCACAAAAGTACTTATATTCCCATTCGTCTTTGTAAATGTATCTCTTTACTTTGCCGTGGACATGATCCACCACTGATACTCGCAGACTTGTTGTGAGTCGCGATTTGGACGGAAACAGATACAGGAATGAGTAGTCCGCTAGCTAGCAGTGGAGAGGTTCAACTATGATTGAGGGGAAGGGAACACACTGTGCTACTTTCCCTATCGCTGATATAGACATTTAGTAATTTTCTATCATATTTTTTTTAGTTATGATTATGCATTAAATTTTTCTAAACAATTATAATTACATATGTTTAGTTTAGCCCATTAATATGTATATACAGGGACATCATTTTATTTTTAATAACATTTTTAATATTAATCTGGCTAGACCTTTCTATTAACGATTGAAACAGGAAACACCGTTTGCTACCCCTTCCACGACTGGAGTTCGATGATACTGGCGTAAAATACAAATCACTTTACTAGGTATAGGAGGGAAGAAAAGTAGTTTATCCATTAACGTAAACTAGAAAATATCGCAACTTTCAGTTTGATAATTTTCATTAGGTTTTTGTTTAATCAAAATACAGTACTGTATTAACAATAAGTGTTTTTACTCACGAACTGAGCTATCCATTTGGACATATTCATTATGCAGTGTATATTATACTGTCTACAGCACATTAGCGTACAATATAGAGAATGAAGTTAAATTGAAAAATAATCATAATATGGATATTTAAACACATTTTTAAAATGTGGCCGTTCATTTCGGTACAGGCTTCAGTTCTTTTGTGCATATTATCACACTATAGACTATTGTACCTAATTCCAATTACCAGTTTCGTCCTTCGTACGAGTAATTCGTGTTGAAATAATTCTGTACCTACTCTATAAAAGAGTACCTTACGTACTGTAAATTCAATCTTCACTTCTGTCCGATCCGAAAAGATAAAATTACTCAGAAATGCTATCTACTGTCCGTTCAAGTGGTTTTGTCGCAGGGTCGTAGAAAGAGGGGGGGAATCACGTGACAGTTAATTACTTAATGAGGCCTTCTTATTTAAGTTATTTTAAACAGTTGTATAATATTACGTAGACGTCCAATTCCTAACAGAAATTAATGTTTTCAGAAAAAGAGCTAAGATAGCCCAGCTACTAGACTTTACAGAGGGGCGAACAGAAGCAGGTGGGGAAACCGGGATGCGACGCAGGGAAACGGATACAGTACCTGTGCGAAAATATGATTCAATATTGAAAGCTCTTTCGTCACTGGAAAACGCGAACATATTTCTGGAACGTACTATACTCACTAACTCACTACTGCTTACGCTCCCTTGGCTCTGTGTCGTGAACCGTTGGAAGTTTACTAGTAGAAGGGGTGGGAGTGAAGTACATTCAAAAACTGAGGTACAATAAAAATTGAAGTAAAAATAAAATGATGTCCCTGTACATAAAACTGGTACAATCTCTCATCTAAACCCCAGTACCGTTATACCTTCGGGTGAAATACGATTCCCCATATTGAGTACGTAGAGTCAAAAATTCAAAGACTAGCTGGAACCTTATAAGTGATACCAATAAGTCATCACTCATGAGACAACTAAGCCAGGGGATGAGACAGATGGCCAGTTCCTTTCCCCCACATTACACACAAAACTGACTAGAGACATATTAAATAAATACAGAAAAGTTGCGATACAAGATTACTTTGTTTCTAAAACACCTTACCAATGTTCTATGTTGTTAATTTCATGTAGAGGTTATTCAATTGTTGTTATTGTTTATCGATGTCTTGTCAGTTACATTTCCATGTAGACAAACCTTCAAGTGCATATACACGCATCAAATTTGCTGTCCCCATTGGAGATAGAAATCTGGTAACAACGCGGCAATTATCCGGCTCCACAATTCTGTGTACTTGTTGATTTGGCTGCATATGTGGCGTTTCGGCTTGTGATTAGCGGAATTGCTGTACACAGTAGTAGAACAGATTTGTTGATTTTATCTATCGCCATTATATCACATCTATTGACTAAAATAGCGCAGTCCGTGATAACTTTCCTGCCCCATTACAGGCCGCACTTCTTTTATCTGCTGTGTTAATAGGCTTCTATTAGTATACATTCTATTAATTCATCGATAGACTCTCCACTGTTTTCTCTTAGTTAAATACAGTATACTGGCAACTGATATTGTTCAGTTTCTTTTTTCATCATTTTTGTCACAGTCGCAAGAGATCGGGTCCTAAGGGATCCAAAACATGAGCCACTCAACAATGAGAAAAGATGTAGGGCTGAGAGAGATCGCAAGAGATCGGGTCCTAAGGGATCCAAAACATGAGCCACTCAACAATGAGAAAAGATGTAGGGCTGAGAGAGATCGCAAGAGATCGGGTCCTAAGGGATCCAAAATATGAGCCACTCAACAATGAGAAAAGATGTAGGGCTGAGAGAGATCGCAAGAGATCGGGTCCTAAGGGATCCAAAATATGAGCCACTCAACAATGAGGAAAGATGTAGGGCTGAGAGAGATCGCAAGAGATCGGGTCCTAAGGGATCCAAAATATGAGCCACTCAACAATGAGAAAAGATGTAGGGCTGAGAGAGATCGCAAGAGATCGGGTCCTAAGGGATCCAAAATATGAGCCACTCAACAATGAGAAAATATGTAGGGCTGAGAGAGATCGCAAGAAATCGGGTCCTAAGGGATCCAAAATATGAGCCACTCAACAATGAGAAAAGATGTAGGGCTCAGAGAGATCGCAAGAGATCGGGTCCTAAGGGATCCAAAATATGAGCCACTCAACAATGAGAAAAGATGTAGGGCTGAGAGAGATCGCAAGAGATCGGGTCCTAAGGGATCCAAAATATGAGCCACTCAACAATGAGAAAAGATGTAGGGCTGACAGAGATCGCAAGAGATGGGGTCCTAAGGGATCCAAAAATGTGCCACTCAACAATGAGGAAAGATGTAGGGCTGACAGAGATCGCAAGAGATGGGGTCCTAAGGGATCCAAAAATGTGCCACTCAACAATGAGGAAAGATGTAGGGCTTACATAGAACGCAACGGATCGTGTCCTGAGAAATCCAAAAGTGTCACTCAACACGAGTGGATTGAGATCATCGAATAGAGCAAATTTATTTATTCATTTATTTTTATTGCTAGTAAGTTTGAAATGAATACAAGTTAATACAATGTAAGATAAACTATAGTCCACTCCTGAATGAGTAAGACTCGTGCTCAGGAACCGGGAACGCAAACGATAACGAGAACAAGAAGGGAAATATTTTAAATACATTACTTTAACATTATTTCCGTTCTCATTCTCGTTTCCGGTTTATTGTGAACCAGCCTTTAGTCACCTCATGTTCTAATCTAACTCAGACATTCCACAACACCAAATGTGCCGCTTCTGCAACTTCACGAAATTGATTGGTCAAGACAACCGAGTCCAATAATTGGCAGCCACATTCCAGAACAAATAATAGAAGTGGTTGCTTCTTGCGTACCACGCACTCTATCTGAATACTGGAACACACGTTCCTAGTTAAATCAAGTATTATGTTTAATAATTTCGCGTTATGAACGGAACTTGAGACACAAAAAGACATAATTATGTACTTTCTACCCGTTTATTACCCACCATCATGAACACAACCTTTAAAATACAAAAGTATTCAGTCTCCCGTGGAAAATACACAAAATTACGTCACAACTGAAAAACCTCGAAAGCCACAAATCGTGTAACAATAATCTCGTAATCTGCAACAAAATAGCATTAAAAATTAATACTGAAGTTCCTTCATTCGTAAAATGTTACATTAGTGTGCATTTTCAACGGAGTTTTATGTAATATTTGTAGAAGAATATAAACAGCGGGTAAACCTAATTACCGTCTTTCCCGGTCCCCAACGGCCCTCATACAATTGCACCTCTTTCCGTTCAAAATGAAGCCGAGATGGAAATGAAAAGAGAAATTAATGTCGACTTGGACGCGAACTCTGTGGACTACGTAAGCAGTAAGAATTTGCGACAGTTAATTAGATTATGTCTTTATTTAATGCGAAATAATCATTTGTTTAAGTTTCCATAGACTATCTTTACAAATTATTATTATTATTATTATTATTATTATTATTATTATTATTATTATTATTATTATTGATTATTGATTATGACTCGTGACGGGGATATTGCACGAAATGGAAATATAAAAATTGGAAATTTATCTTTCAAGAGGTGAAGTTCAAATATCTTGGAGCAACAGTAACAAATATAAATGACACTCGGGAGGAAATTAAACACAGAATAAATATGGGAAATGTCTGTTATTATTCAGTTGAAAAGCTTTTATCATCCAGTCTGCTGTCAAAAAATATGAAAGTTAGAATTTATAAAACAGTTATATTAACGGTTGTTCTTTATGGTTGTGAAAATTGGGCTTTCACTTTGAGAGAGGAACATAGGTTGAGGGTGTTTGAGAATAAGGTGCTTAGGAAAATATTTGGAGCTAAGAGGGATGAAGTTAGAGGAGAATGGAGAAATTACACAACACAGAACTGCACGCATTGTATTCTTCACCTGACATAACCACTTTCAAGAAAAGGCTAAACGATTTCTTACGAGCGCAGTCAAATTGAAGTTATAATTGTGATCGAGTTTAATAATTTAATTTAATTTAGGTATTACTATCATTACTATTATTATTATTATTATTATTATTATTGTTATTACATAATTATTTTATTGGTGTTGTGAAGATGAAAAGAATTGTCATTGTATTATATTAATTATGTATTATATTGTCTTGTATTGTAGTGTTGTATTGCTTTGAATTGTATTGTATTAATTATGTTATATTCATAGCATTGTAGTAATTTTCTATCATACTGGTTGAGTGGAAGAGAAGGCCGAATGGCCTTAACTCTGCCAGTTAAAATAAAGCATTATTATTATTATTATTATTATTTTATTATTATTATTATTATTATTATTAGGAACTTTAAAACCAGACGTTTGAGATGGGCAGGGCATGTAGCACCTATGGGCGAATCCAGAAATGCATATAGAGTGTTAGTTGGGAGGCCAGAGGGAAAAAGACCTTTAGGGAGGCCGAGACGTAGAAGATAATATGAAAATGGATTGAGGGAGGTGGGATATGATGATAGAGAATGGATTAATCTTGCTTAGGATAGGGACCAATGGCGGGCTTATGTGAGGACGGCAATGAACCTCCGGGTTCCTTAAAATCCAGTAAGTAAGTAAGTATTATTATTATTGTATATTATTATTATTATTATTATTATTATTATTATTGTAAATGTTACTTTTTTCCCGGCTCACCATAATTGCTACGCAGTCCCCAGGGGGTCGCGGCTGTCGGTTTGAGAATCACAACTCTAGAAGACAAAGCAATAGCGTTGAACACCTCGGTTGCCAAAATATATGAAAGAAAATTCCGACCTCCACCCAGTTTATTCTGACTGTAGGCCTAGACATCGATTTCATTCTTCAAGGTTGCTCTATTCAAATCAGCAATCACTTTTGCGGACAGTTTACACAGAAGTAAAGAATTAGCCGATGCAAAACAGACCATGATTTCCACTATCTATATAGGTCATACTGAAAATTTCTGCAATATGATATGTTTTGTATAACCATAAACTAGATTACCTTTTGTTCGATAATAAATGCAATTCAGTCTCCAAGGCAACTGCTGTTTACAAATCCAAAAACTATTTCCTGCTTTAGCTACTAAGGAATTGAGAAAACAAGACTTTAGTGCAGCCGTGGCGAAAATTTGATCGTGCGCCGAGCCACTGTGTAACCTGCTGTGAAGGGAGGCGGACACCCGAAGGGGAAGTGAAGCAACTGTCTGACTTATTAACGGATTTTCATTTTCCTTACGTCAAGCACTTAAATATAATTTTATACAGTACAAGGCTACAAACTAATGTTTAGTACGTGTAACGAAGAAAGAAATGAACAAGAAAACATAGGACACATTATCACAAACTAAAATTAACTGTCTTCAGAATGTCTCTGCGACAGAATTTCAAAATCAGGAATTATGTCACTTACTGCCAGTCGTAGTTGATCACGAAGGTATTTGTCTGTCAGTCGTGGTCTAAATTTGGTTTTTACTATTTTCAGTGTTGAAAATAATTTTTCACAAACGTAAGTTCTAGTGAACATGGCTTCAAAATATTATGCGAAAGAACGAAGCTTCGGATATTTATTTTTTGGCAAAGATTTGAAAATTTCAACATTTGTCAAGTCCTTACATCTAGCTTTCATTTGACATCACATTGTAAATCTGCGATTTTAAATTGAAGAGCTAACCGCATTATTCGTACATCTGGTGAAAAAGGATCGACATACAAATCTGGTGATGATGATGATAATAATAATAATAATAATAATAATAATAATAATAATTAATTAATTATTATTATTATTATTATTATTATTATTATTAAAACTTAAACTTTTAATGTTTCATCAGTAACATGTAGTATAATGCCGTTTTATGTTATACAACCGTTTTCCTCGTAATACTTGTGAACAAATAAGAATTTAATATTCTCACCATATAGCAGTAAAAAAAATTCATCCTTCCTTCCTACTTGAAACTTCCGTTTTTGTAGAGGTACATGGTTTCGAGAGAGACATTGCGACGATACGCCACTCGGAGGTCAGGGACAAATACAAATGGAACGGAGTTTGACTCCAGTGAGTGAGAGGGTGGAGGTTGGTGGAAGTAGGAAGCAAGAGAAATGCAAAGCTATCATTGCGAGCCACAATGTGCTCGTGAGTCACATTTTCGCCACGGCTGCTTTGGTGCAATGACTTATGATTATAAATCGTCAAAGAATAAGCATAGTAGATAATGAAAATGGAGACTTGTAAAGTATCACCTGGGGGCTTATTGATAAAACATATAATTACTCGGTACTACAAAGTTGAAGTGGTTTAAACTCAGAGTTCGTGTTGTATTTTACAGGCAATAAAAGCTGAAGCCGTGAGCAAGTCCCATGACAACCGTATAAACAACTGCCTGTCTTCAATCGTGCGATGACCTTGCCACATGGGGTTATAAACTACCCTTATTTATGGCCTGTCTAAAGTTTCCGTGGAGTCACAGTGATCGACACTATTTGACTGCTCCACCGTGTGTCGGACTTCCCTATTCTCCCCAACGTTTAATAGAGCCTAGAGCTTCAACCTCGGAGAGAATATAGCAAAAACTGAAGAATCATCTATTTATTTTTTTATTATTTGTTCTAGTTCTATTTAATGGATCTATATATTCATATGCGGATGATACTGTAGTTATTTTCAGTGGTTTTTCTTGGCAGGAAGCATATAGAAATGTAATATAGGTGCTAACATTGTTAAAAAATGGCTTAATTCCAACTTCCTTTCTTTAAATATATCTAAATCAACTTTAGTTCCTTTTTCGTTAACAGCTGCCAGTGTTCAAAATTTAAAATTTAGCGATAAATACAGACTAATAATACACAGTGAAAATTGTTTAGATCCCAAAAGTTGTAAATGTCCACCTTTGAAAGAAGCCACGTATGTCAAATATCTGGGTATCATTATTGATCAGAATTTAAAATGGCCTCATCACAATACTTATCTTTGTAAGAGGCTTCGTAAAACAATTTATAAATTCGTTAATCTTCGATGCTACTTACCTATTAGAGTTCTACGAAATGTTTATTTGGTCATTATTCAGTCTATCATTCAATATGGTATAATTGTTTGGGGTGGAAGTACAAAAATTAATCTTAGTCCGTTAAATTTACTACAAAAACGAATAATTAAAATTTGTTTGAAGAAACGTTTCGATTATCCAACTAAATTAATTTATTCTGAATTTAATGTATTTAAAATTGAACAAATTTATAAGTATACGCTGTTAAAATTTTATCATAAAAATCGTAATAAGTTTATATTACAGACACACAATTATGACACAAGACGAAATGTTAATTCAACATTAGTAGAACCTAAATGTCTCACATCTGCTGGTCTAAAGCACAGCATAAATTTTGGCCCTCGGTTGTACAATGCTTTAACTAAATTACACCCAGAACTTCTAACATGTAACCCACTAACATATAACAAGAAAATTAGAAACGTGTTAATATCTTCAATTTGATTAAATAAATTTATAGCCTATGTGTATGAATTAATCAACCTATATTATATTTATATACTATAATTTTGAAAAATATATTAGTCCTACTTTTCACGTACGATATTATTCTTCTCTAGTGTTAATATTATATTATATAATTCCATTGCCGCTGTAATTATATTTTAGTTCCTATTTCCAGACGCCAGCCATGAACACGGAAGAATGGAAGAAGCCTAACTTCGAGCTACTTCACGTCTTCACGAGGACGGCGGCCCACGGGTTCCACCACAGGATCTGTGCCAAACGAGGATACCACTCGGCCTCAGAGCAGTGCATCTGCACCCTCTGTGGGCACAGCTGCAGTCAGTATCATATACTAACCTGCCAAGCAAGGACTGCGACACTAATGTTCTACGCAAAAGAAGGCAACTTTTGACTAAAATGTAACAATGTACGCATTGTGTTTAATAAATCTTATTATTATTTTATTTTACTTATTTATTTTTATTATTATTATTATTATTATTATTATTATTATTATTTATTTTAATATTATATCTGAACTACGACCGAGCACGAGCGCTGCTCATTCGGTCTCAAATTTTGTTAATACTACTGCATCTTCTTTTTATATTGCTTGTATTATTTTATTTCTATTTCTCTTGTTTGTTTTGTAATTATATTCTTTATTCTCTATATTTAAATTTAAATAAATAAATAAATAAATAAACAAATAAATAAATAAATAAATAAATAGTTGAGGTAAGGCCAATAGCCTTCTCTTTCACACCTCCACAAATACAAATAATACGAGTGAAATACAGACAAAAAACTAAAAAAAAATGAAAAATTAATATGCAACAGTAATAACAAAATTTAACAGTGACTCAACCTATAAAATAAAAATGACAGTTTTATTCATATTTACATACTAGCGAATCAGAAATAATAAGAGATATATAACACAATTTAATTATTTTGAAAATTTATTAAATTGAAGTAGAAAGCATCATATCTATCTCCTTATTAAAACTGAAATTCATGCAGTAAAACACTCTTTTCTAATTTAATTTTAAATTGTGATAATATCCGGCAAGTCTGACGTCACTAAGTAAAGAATTCCAGAGGCGAGGTGATGTTATGGTGAAGGAATTCATATATTCATATTCTTTATTTGCCTGAAGGTACAAGAATACAAGAGGCCTCGTCAATGTGATAATATAAAAAAAACAATGTGTCAATATTTAAAATAATAAAAGAGTAAAAAAATAATAAAATTTAACTAAAATACTACATCATTTTCAAAAAATTCATTCATATTATAAAAGGGATTATTTTGTAGCCATCTTTTAATCTGAAATTTAAATTGTGTTTCATTAAGTGCCTTTATATTTGTAGGTATCTTATCATATACTTTTATTGCAGTAATTACATAGCTTGATTGTGTTTTTTGAACCTGACATGTGGTACATTTAATTGATCATTATTTCTTGTTTCATAGCGATGCAGATCTACTATACTTGTATAATTAGTAATATTCTTGTTTACATACATTAAAAGTTCAAAAATATATAGATTATAGACTGTCATAATCTTTTCGTTTTTGAAAAGAGATCTACATGATAGTCTGGGTGGTGACATTGTTATAATACGAACTGCCTTTTTCTGCAGTAACAGAATGTTTGGAAGGTCAGAACTATTTCCATATAAAAGTAATCCATATCTAATAACACTTTCAAATAATGCATAGTAAACTTGTTTGAAATAATGTTTGGGAATCTTGTACATGATACTTCTCAAGAGATAAATTACTCTAGAAATTCTTTTGCATACGTAACTGACATGGCTATTCCACCTTAGTTTAGGATCCAAATACATAACCAACATCTTTACAGATTCATTTATCACATTATTTTGGGTTTGTTTCAAACTTAGAGTTAACACATGAGTTTTTTTTTATCATTAACAATAAATCAATTAATTGAAAACCACTTTCTTATTTCAGCAAATACACCTTGCTTCATAAAATCTAACTCAGCAGTATTGTTATGTGTGATAACAAAAGTTGTATCGTCAGCATACATTATAGTTTTAGCCGACACATTGTATGGCAAGTCATTTATCATAATAAGAAACAAGAATGGACCAAGAATAGAGCCCTGAGGAACACCGCATTTAATTGGAGCTACAGTACCTCTTTTTCCATTTACATCAACAATATGGGAACGTCCAAGCAAATATGAACGGAAAAATGTTTGTTCTATCCCCCTTATGCCGTAGTATGCAAGTTTAATTAACAATACATCATACGGAATGGAATCAAATGCCTTACTTAAATCATTAAATATAGCATATGTATAATTTCATTTTCAAAGGAAGGTGAGTGTAAAGAAGTTCTGTGACGAGGAAGGAAAAGAAGCGATTACGAGGGTTTGTGAGGAACTGGAAGCTGATGCCAGATAATTTGGAGAAGTAGAATGTAGAATTTGGAACATAAGTGGCAGGGATTATATATTTCTTTCCCTTAGACTAGTGTCAAATTTTCAAGTATTACAGTTAAATCATATACATGCATTATAAACACGTTGCAATTTTTCAGCCAAGTTGGAATTTAGATTGGTTGGCAAAGGATCAGAGTAATCGAAATGGAAAATCACGAGTGTTTGAAAAATATACTTTTTTAGTATAAACGATAGAGATATTTTTAAGTGTTTAAGAGAAGGAATCCCTATGGAAAATACTTTCTTGCATGTGTCGGTAACCTGAATATTCTAGTTTAGGCAGTTATCCGTAAGGATGCTTGCACTAACAGAGGTTACATGGAGATCTGATTAGTGTTTTGTATTAAGATTATTAATGGTTCGATTAGTTCCAAATATATTTTGGCTTTTAATATGAAACATCATCAGGGAAATGAATTACTTGAAAGATGAGATCAATTTTTGTTAATTTTGGAAAATATTTTGCATGATGTCATTTTATGCACACCAGCCATTATCCTTATAGCTTTATTTTGAACAACAAAAACATGTCTACCTTGAGATAAGGTTAATAGTAATCCATATTTCATTATAAGAGCAGAATCCCTGATCACGTGTAACAGATTGATCAGGCTAATGAACTTTCAAGGCAAATTTTATGAATTTCACTATGCTGCCATCTATCGACTGCAAAAGAAGTCACGATATAACACTGATAAAACTGCATGAAGTAATAGCTTGCAACTGTACGTTCTCGTGTACTGGATATTGCAATCTGTGGGATTCCATTTGGTAGTCAGATATCAGATTTTACCATATTCTGTGTTTACAGAGCTCCAGAATGAGATTTTAAAATCCTGTATCTAATTTAGATATATGAATGATAACACTTTACAGACCACATATATGGAATCTGTGATTTCTACACATGAACATAGACTGCCTCTCAAAATGTTTCTGTCAAATTAAATTGAATTCAGTTCTTGAACCTTACACTTCATCTGTGACATACGGGTCTAATAAGTTTCCAAACCAAGTTACATGCTGGAAGTAGTAGGCTACAGCCATTGATAAAACTACTTTCTATAGTTAAGAAGTAGATTGAATTCATATCCGACAGAACATTTAATTAATGGCTGACTGATCACGATCCACAAATTCAAGTGTTTCCAATGTCCTGTGAAATTTGGAATCCTCAATTTAAAAGCTAATAATGGGACCATAAATGCTAAATCTATTAATTTGATCAAACTATTAATCACAAAATGAATTTGAGTAACATGTATGTAGTAACAGTAGTAGTAGTAGTAGTAGTAGTAGTAGTAGTAGCAACAATAGTAGTAATAGTAGTAGCATTAGCAACAACAGTAGTAGAACCAGTAATAATACTGTTGGTATTAGCAGTAGTAATAGCATTAGCAACAATGGAAGTAGCATTAGTAGTAGTAACAGTACTGTTGGTATTAGTAGTAGTAATTGCATTAGCAACAATAGTAGTAGCACCAGTAGTAATAACAGTACTGTTATTATGGTATTAGTAGTAGTAGTAGTAGTAGTATTAGCAACAATAGTAGTGGCACCAGTAGTAGTAGTAGTAGCAGCAACAATAGTAGTAATAGCATTAGCAACAACAGTAGTAGTAGTAGTAGTAGTAGTAGTAGCATTAGCAACAATAGTAGTGGCACCAGTAGTAGTAGTAGTAGTAGCATTAGCAACAATAGTAGTGGCACCAGTAGTAGTAGTAGTAGCATTAGCAACAATAGTAGTGGCACCAGTAGTAGTAGTAGTAGCATTAGCAACAATAGTAGTGGCACCAGTAGTAGTAGTAGCATTAGCAACAATAGTAGTGGCACCAGTAGTAGTAGTGTTAGCAACAATAGTAGTGGCATCAGTAGTATTAGCATTAGCAACAATAGTAGTGGCATCAGTAGTAGTAGTAGTAGTAGTAATGTAGCATTAGCAACAATAGTAGTGGTAGTAGTAGTAGCATTAGCAACAATAGTAGCAGTAGCATTAGCAACAGCAGTAGTGACATCACAATAGCAGTGGCATCAGTAGTAGTAGTAGCATTAACAAGTAGTAGTAGCAACAATAGTAGTAGTAGTAGTAGTAGCAGCATTAGCAATAGCAACAATAGTAGTGGCATCAGTAGTAGTAGTAGTAGTAGTAGTAGTAGTAGCATTAGCAACAATAGTAGTGGCACCAGTAGTAGTAGTAGTAGCATTAGCAACAATAGTAGTAGTAGTAGTAGCATTAGCAATAGTAGTAAAGTAGCAACAATAGTAGTGGCATCAGTAGTAGCAACAATAGTAGTAGTAGTAGTAGCAACAGTGGCATAGTAGTAGTAGTAGTAGTAGTAGTAGCATTAGCAAGAATAGTAGTACAATAGTAGTGGCAAGTAGTAGTAGTAGTAGCAACAACAAGTAGTAGTAGTAGTAGCATTAGCAATAGCAACAATAGTAGTGGCATCAGTAGTAGTAGTAGTAATAGTAGTAGTAGCAACAATAGTAGTAGTAGTAGCAGTAGTAGTAGTAGTAGTAATAGTAGCAACAATAGTAGTGGCATCAGTAGTAGTAGTAGTATTAGCAACAATAGTAGTGGCATAGTAGTAGTATTAGCAACAATAGTAGTAATAGCATTAGCAACAATAGTAGTGGCATCAGTAGTAGTAGCATTAGCAACAATAGTAGTGACATAGTAGTAGCATTAGCAACAATAGTAGTAGTAGTAGTAGTAGTAGTAGCAACGGTAGTAGTAGCAACAATAGTAGTAGTAGTAGTAGCATTAGCAATAGCAACAATAATAGTGGCATCAGTAGTAGTAGTAGTAGTAGTAGTAATAGTAGTAACAACAATAGTGGTAGTAGTAGTAGTAGTAGTAGTAGCAGTAGCATTACAATAGTAGTAGTAGTAGTAGTAGTAGTAGCATTAGCATAGTAATAGCAACAATAGTAGTAGTAGTATAGTAGTAGTAGTAGTAGCATTAGCAATAGCAAATAGTAGTGGTAGTAGTAGTAGTAGTAGTAGTAGTAGTAGCATTACAATGAATAGTAGTAGTAGTAGTAGTAGTAGCAGTAGCAGTAGTAGTAGTAGCATTAGCAATAGCAACAATAGTAGTGGCATCAGTAGTAGTAGTAGTAATAGTAGTAGTAGCATTAGTAGAATAGTAGTAGTAGTAGCATTAGCAACGGTAGTAGTAATAGTAGCAACAATAGTAGTGGCATCAGTAGTAGTAGTATTAGCAACAATAGTAGTGGCATCTGTAGTAGTATTAGCAACAATAGTAGCATTAGCAACAATAGTAGTAGTAGTAGTAGCATTAGCAACAATAGTAGTGGCATCAGTAGTAGTAGCATTAGCAACAATAGTAGTAGTAGTAGCATTAGCAAGTAGTAGTAGCAACAACAGTAGTAGTAGTAGTAGTAGCATTAGCAATAGCAACAATAATAGTGGCATCAGTAGTAGTAGTAGTAGTAATAGTAATAGTAGCATTAGCAATAACAATAGTAGTAGTAGTAATAGTAGTAGTAGCATTAGCAGTAGTAGTAGTAGTAGTAGCATTACAATAGTAGTAGTAGTAGTAGTAGTAGCAACAATAGTAGTAGTAGCATTAGCAACAATAGTAGTAGTAGTAGTAGTAGTACTAGCATTAGCAACAATAGTAGTGGCATCAGTAGTAGTAGTAGTAATAGTAGTAGTAGCATTAGCAAGTATAGTAGTAGTAGCATTAGCAATAATAGTAGTAGTAGTAGCAACGGTAGTAGTAATAGTAGTAGTAGTAGTAGCAACAATAGTAGTAGTAGTAATTAGCAACAATAGTAGTGGCATCAGTAGTAGTAGTAGTAGTAGTAGTAGTAGTAGTAATAATAGTAGTAATAGTAGTAGTAGCATTAGCAACAATAGTAATGGTATCAGTAACAATAGCAACAGTAGCAATAGTAGTTAATGCATTTTCCCAGAAAAACTCAATCTTACTGAATAGTGAAATCATTATACAAAAACCCAGATACATGTACTATTGATAATTATAGACCCAGTAGAACATTTACAAGAGTATTTGAGAAAGTTATATAATAATAGATTATAGCGTTATTTGGAATTCAACAACTTATTAAAATTAGAAGTGTTAAGATTTAGAAAATACAAATCGACAGAGAATGCATTTTCAGAATGCTTTCAGGTTGGTGAGTTAATGCATTTTTAAATTCGAAATTACATGTTGGAGAGATAGTTTGTTATTTAGCCTAGACAAAGCAGTAATAGGCGAGTAAAATCCTGTATCTCAGGTGTACTTCGAGGCTGTCAGATTCAAACAACAATGCACAGCAATAAAACTTGAAGCTACCTGAAATAAAATTAATGCTCAATGCAAATAGTGTATGAAGAGAATGAAACTGTAGATCACATGGCGAAGAATGAAGTAGGAAAGAAAATTACTGTAAAAACGAAATATCACTAGCATACACAAAACATGTAACAATAAGTTGTTTGCAGTGTCCCTGCATGTGAAGTTTTAAATTTTATTACTTTCTACCATCCTAATAATTTGAAGCTCTCAAATCTTCTCCTACTCTAAACAAAATGTCCAGATATTGGTGGGTGAGACTTTCTAATAGCCTTGTTGGCTTCCTTACTTTGATTCATGTAGGCCAAGAAACCCCAAAATTCTAATTCTTCAGAAATGTTCCACTTGATAATATACCTTGTAATCTCAATGTAGTTATTGCTACTGTTCTTGGTTCATAGGTTTTGCGGTAATTATGTAGTAAGCATCGGCCAGGCCGCCATCTTCCCTCAACAGAGGTCCAGGGCACACACATTACCAATTATACTAACATGGACCTATATTTAAATTACATTTTCAACCTCAAAATCCGTGCTTCAGTGGCTGATCATGATAATATCTTTGAAAAATATTGGAGTGCAAGACAATGACTTTATTGTCAAACGCCTGGCATTAGAAAACAACAACAACAAATTACATTTTCAATGTTTTATTATGATTGACACATTCTCAGCCTCTTTACATTCTAACTGGAATATATGTGCCCTGGACCTCTATTGGTCCCGTATGGTACGCCACACAATTATTTTCTCAAATTTACTCAATTGTTACCGGTACTACACAAAATAATGTTTTGAACTGAAACTCAGGTAATCACATATTTAATTTTCATTATATAACCTATGACTTTTGTTCTGGTTAAGTTTTCTTTTCATAATCAGTTCCCTATTACCTAATAATTATAAAGGACACACTAAAGATATGTTGCATACGATTTAAATTATTTTCAAAGTACATTACATCTGTACTATTGCGTTACCACGCTAAAGTGCGAATGTATTTACGTAGTTTGCTTTTAGTAAAGTCATATGTAAACAAAATAAAAATTGAGTGTCGACACCAATTTTGCACTGAAATTAAGATGGGCAATTGCTGTGAAAGGCAGGCCCGGCAGACAGATGGAATTGCATGCCTTACATACAAGCTTCTTGGGTAATTATGTTTATCTCTTCCAAATTTATATATTTTTTTCCAAATCTGTATTTTAGGGGCTTTTAAACATGCTAAAACGAAAATAAAAACGGAGATGCAATTGATCGGATATACAAAGGAATAATAAACTAACCAAACCTAACCTGTCACAGAATCGTGTATGCAAGGTGTACAAGTGCAATACGAAGAGAAGTACTTCAGCGCTATTTTAGCCCAGCTTCTTGATAGGTACCGGTATTAGAGTATCAGTAACAGGTTAGGTAAGTTCAGTGTTTTGGTATGTCTTGCATATACGCATTTTGGTCGGTAGATGAATGTGAATAGATATCCGCCTTCCTTTAGTAACACAATTGTAAAGAATTATTATATTCAACATTATAAAACAACTCTAGAATACAAGAAACATGACAAAAATACCTTTTCTGTGGCAGGAACGGAGAGGTCCAAGAAACACTTTTCCCGAAATCACTTTTAACAACACTTATAGTTCATAATTTCACTATTGTCCTGTGATTCACAATTTTACTATATTTATTAAACACTATGAAACACACTTAATAAACAGTCATTCACCTTCAAAACAAGAGCTTACGCCATTATTCATATTAACAGCTGATACATTAAATTATACATTATTCACGTTCAACTGTTTTTCTCATGAAGTTAAAAAAAAAAAAAAAAACAAAATCCAGATCTCTCTGGTGAAAAGCGATACACATATAGGAGCAAAGTCGTCTATTGTAACGATTACAGTTATAGAAATGAGTAATATTGCAGAGCCACTGAAGTCGGCTCTGGTAAAATTATTGGAATTAAATTAAATTGTGATCTGATGAGACGTAACATTTTCGACAAAGCGGTATATGGCATTCATATCATTCTAACCTATCTGATGATATTTTTTCTCCCCCTTTCTTAACTGTAAATCAGCACAAGTAAATTTTTCTGACATTTTGTATATTCGATTCTCTCATCGTATCAAATGCATATCATTTTACCTTTTAGGTGTGTTTCCAAATTATATGTAATACGCTTTGTCAAATCTGGCAACCTTTTCATAAGGGAAGCTAACTTTCTTTCTTTCTTTCTTTCTTTCTTTCTTTCTTTCTTTCTTTCTTTCTTTCTTTCTTTCTTTCTTTCTTTCTTTCTTTCTTTCTTTCTTTCTTTCTTTCTTTCTTTCCTTCTTTCTGTACATGAAGCCCATGCACAGAGGGGAGAGGTTTTGGGTTTAAAATCACCCCCATTTTGGAAAAAACTAGTTATAAAGTTAAATATTGCAATGTGATACATTACAGAAGGTATAGGTTAATACATACCTATAATTTTAATTCATGTTTAGTATAAACTACTATGCGAGAAAAAAATATGTTATTAATGTCATTTAATTATGTCTGTCACAAGTTTTACGAATATTTCTTAATTTTAAAATTTGATGCCGGATAAGTTATAGAAATTCTTAAAAGCAAATTGTGCTATGAAATACTATTTATTTATGTACTTATTTTTAACTTTTATAATAATATAATTTAAATTACTTTTACTACATTTAATAGAATTAAAATATTACACGAAATATCAAGAACAATTCCAAGCCCTTATTTGTTTATTTTATTCATTGTATATTTTGTTTTCAATTTGTTATAATAATGTAATTTTAATTGCCTTTATTGCATTATTAGAATTAAACTCTTCCAAAAATTTATTAATAACGAAGAAAAATCCGTTGTATTATATATGGATTTTCACAAAATATCAAGAATAATTTATTCCAAGATATTATTAATTAATTAATTATTTATTTATTTTATATGCATACTAGTGGCTTGTGCAGCAGTTCAAATTAAATTTTTTCAAATTCATTTCCAATGAAGAATACCAGACATATTTGCTTCCATAATTATGAAACATAGGCCTACACCTCTCAATGGTTTTCTTCATGCTAAATATTTTTTATTTAACCTATACATCTTCAGTTCTTGACTTCCAATGCGAAAACGCAAGTAACAATGTCAGAACGATCAGTCGGTTTAAATAGCAATAGCTATTTCAGGTTATTGTGGATTGTAGGTTAAAGTTATGTAATATCCTCTCCCCCGTGCCCTCTGCCCTCTTCTCTTCTCTTCTCTTCTCTTCTCTTCTCTTCTCTTCTCTTCTCTTCTCTTCTCTTCTCTTCTCTTCTCTTCTCTTCTCTTCTCTTCTCTTCTCTTCTCTTCTCTTCTCTTTTCCTTTTCTTTTCTTCCTGTTTTCTTGTTTTTGCCTTCTTTCTCCATTCGTTTGCTTTCTACGTGATTCTCAATCTCTCCGACTGTATCTTAGATCCTTGTCATTGTCACAAGTTTCATATTCAATCTCTGCATTGCCTTCAGCGTCATCATCTGAACTTTCATCTATGATCTGCAGAGTAGTGTCGATCACCACGTAAGTTTTCATCCAGTGTTACTTTGTTAGATAAAACACACTGAAGGGAATAAATAAACTGCACTAACAGAAAATTGTCTATTAATACTATTGATACGTAAATCTGACGTACACTTCCACATTATTATAGTATCTCATAATAAGTTGGCCAAGCGTGTAAGTTGCAACCTGCTGTCACGACTACTATAGTCAGCAACTGAAAGACGGAGGCATAGCTAGAAGGAGGTGCTCTCTTGGCGGGAAAAGTAGTGAGGATCAATTGTTTATCCATTATACGTCAAAATTACGTACGACAGAAGTTTTAAACAATGACATTAGTTCCTTGTGAGCAGGAAGAAAACAAGTATTCCATCACAGTATAGAGATATGTTCTCTATACTGTGGTTTGATTTCCACATATCCTACAAGTTTAATACAAGTAGTGTTAAGTTCATAACAATAACCTTAGTATCTCGTTATCATTATATTACTTCTCTTCAAATAATTATCTACAGTCAGATGGAAAGAAGTTTATGAGATCGTGCATAAAATCGAAACTTCACGTTGATGTCGATCTTATAGGCATTCCTAATTTATAGTCTCAACAAATGTTGACGCAACATCCGTCGATCGACCACGCTGTTACGTAAGTTTTAAGTTTTTTATATGTAGCCGTTTCAGTATATTATAGAAATGAAGATCTAATATAAAATCTTCTTTCTATGCGTCTACTTACTTAAGGCCCCAAAAGATTTCACTTTCATATCATCATTATACCATCATGTGTTGCATTAACTATAATATTTCATTTTTAATGGTAATAATGTCACCAAACATTCTTAAGTTTTGTAGTTCTTAATATCGAATACACAGCTGTACTCGGAAAACTACAGACCAGAGAATCAGACCTGTAAATTATTTTTATATGTTATCAAAAATTACACAAATGAAGATCGACATATTGGCATTATGATGTGAAAGAAACTGACCCATCTGAACTCTTAAGTATGTCAGCAATCCTGTAGGTAATGGCCTTCGTGTAATAGTCTTTGTTTATTGTAGTGTGTGTTGTTTTCTTCTGAAATGCAATTAATTAGTTCTCTAAACTGACGAAAGATGGATTTTGGAAAATAGGAAAATGACGTAGGAAAATTAAACATTTCACTGAAAACTACTATTTTTCTGAAAAACTTTAGGTTCCAAGCTTCAAAATGAGGGTCATTTATTAAAATCCGTTCAGCCGTTTTCCCGTAATTTTCATTACCAGTTCAAATTATATATATATATATAGATATATTTATTACTTATATTTTGTTTCTTTATGTATGTCCGTCCATCCATCCATCCATTTATATACATGTCGTTTTATTGATCCAATACTTCGGTATAATTCTTTAGTTGGTTATTTAACGACGCTGTATCAAACACTGGGTTATTTAGCGTCGATCGGATTGGTGATATCGGGATGGTGTTTGGCGATGAGGCCGAGAATTTGCCACAGATTACATGACATTGGCCTTACGGTTGGGAAAACCACCTACAACACACAACTAGGTAATCAGTCCACGCGAGAATCGAACCCACCCCCGAGTGCAACTCCGGCTCGGGAGACAAACGCTCTACCGCTGAGCTGCGCCGATGGTTGCTTCAGTATAAAGGGCAACTTCGATAATTAATCGTTTATGTGATAAGAGGAATCGTATTGACGATTAATTGTGTTAGGGCTTTGTTGTGATCGAAATGAATCTTTAAGAATCGTGTACAGAAATGCATGAAAAAAGAACAAAGAAACTGCTGATAAAAAAGTTGAGAATTACGAGTGATATACAACAATTTGACGGTAAAGTTACAATAAAATTTAACGGGTTATTTCTACAAACGTCAATGAATTTTTTTTGTAATTAATAATTTTGATTAAAATTGCTGTGTTAGAAAGAGTGAGTGAAGAAAGAATGATGCTGAAACTGATCAGGATGAGAAAAAGGAATTGGTTGGGTCACTGGCTGAGAAGAAACTGCCTACTGAAGAATCATTAGAAGCAATTGTGAACGGGAGAAGAGTTCGTTGCAGAAGAAGATATCAGATGATAGGCGACATTAAGATAAATGGATCTTATGAGGAGACAAAGAGGAAGGCAGAAAATAGGAAAGACTGGAGAATGCTGGGTTTGCAGTGAAAACCTACTCTTGGGCAGAACACTGTGACTGAATGAATATCTATGATTGTTACTCTTAATTGTTCAATTTAGAGATTACATAAAAAAATATATAGTAACAAAAGTCAAACATGTTTTGTTTCAATCAGTATCCTAACAAGACAGAAAGAGGTGGTATTAAAAAAAGACATAGACCTACCGATAGGGATATATCTTATGTTGAAGTAAAAAAGCTATAGTTATTTAAATTATTTTTACCGTTAGATGGCAGGAGCGTTCCATGCGGCACAATATGTTGTAGGGCTATATTACGTCATATGCTACAGTTGATTACGTTCTCCCGCTTGTTGGTTTTCTGTGCGTGTCAAAATTATATTTATAATTATTTTGTATAACCTAGTATAATTTAATGTAATTCAGTATTTTCTTACCTCATAATTTAATTTAATTTACAATAAATAACAGCGTAAACTTGTATAATACTGAACATTTCCCTTAAGAGATGGATGGGGAAATCTGCAGTATGCAGAATAGAGATACGAGTAAATTGAATGTTCATGAACCTAAACGAGAACTTTGAGAACGAGGTGTAGGAATAAAAAAATAGGAACTATGTCGAAGGTGAATATTGCCTCTTTAATCATTAGTATTGTAAAAATAGGATATGTAGTCACCAATGTTTTTTTTTTACAGGGAAGGGACTATCGAGATTGAATTCCTCGTATTTTTTTCTCTAATTGCAAGAAGATCAAATGCTATGTTTGATAAGATGGTAGTATCACGATTATTCCTGTGTTTTGTAGGTCAAGAACGTGCAGTTTTCTATACTATATAGGATGATTTTGAAAATTTGAAGTAGAAATATGGCTTTAATAATTAGTCTACAGCACATTAAAAACATTATTCACGAAATGGATTTCACTATGGATCGTCCTGGATAATAAACATCCCAGTTAATCGAGAGTTTACTGCAGGGTAAACTTCGGAGACTTCTAGAAGTACTGAATTTAATCTAAGCTAACATAGCTTGCTATCGAGGCTCATATGTTTTTATTAATTTTTCTTTCCCCTCCTCCAAAATGAAACTATAGCCAGCAATTCCTTACTTGAAGTAGTTATTTTTCTTCAATAGCACTTTCGAGGCACAATTTAATTGGTTATTTTATTTTATTTTTAATTTAAAGCATATATTCAGAATAGTTCGCGACCTGAATGAAGACAAAAGACTTCCCCTGCTTTTTAAATATAGGAACACAACAAAAATTTACCATTTAAGAGTATTATATGTACTAATACACTACATAAATCCTCAATGTTTAGGCTATATACCGGAAAACAAATGCACACGCAAAGCGCATCCCTCAAAGTACACGCGCGCTATCTGTTAGTGCTAGTTCAGGATATCCCTATAGTAGTAGACTTTCATTTAATAACTTAGCAACAGTTTCAGTCGTAAAGATAGTTTCTTTATTGTAGTTTGTAGTAGTTAGGAATCAGGCCCATCTTCTCATAAACGTTCTTGCTCCAAGAATAAGACAGGGAATAACATTGTGAACCAGCCTGTACCATGTGCATTGTTACTAACTCATAGCCAGGGGGAGGGTGGCAAGCTCTGTAGTTCGGAGTAACAGCAGCGCAGATGGTTCGTTGCTTTACATGGCGTGTCAGTTTTATGTTTACAAACTACCAGAAATGTCTTCGGCAGCCATTCGCAAGCATGCGATAGAGCAATGACGCCGTAGAGGTCGCTCTCGAGACATTTCCCTGCATGGTACATCAACCCCTAAATACCCTCACGTGAACAAACGACTGGCTGTAATACAGGTCGCTGTAAATGTAAACTGGGCGACCCGTTTCAAAGACTGTAAATCAAACATAATGTTTCTTTGTTTCCATATTATACCCTAGTTCACGAAGACATCACCATTCATCTTCGCTGCCTGGCGAGTCAAGGACAAGGAAGAGAAGTGACGTAGGGTCGTCCCAACTAGGATTGCCAACTGTTTTTCAAGAGAATTCAGTAGAGTAGCCGTGGCGAAAACGTGACTCGCGAGACATTGTAGCTCGCAGTGATAGCTGTGCATTTCGTTTGCTTCTGACCTCCGCCAACCCCCACCCTCTCACTCACTGGAGTCAAACTCCGTTCCATTTGTATTTGTGTCTGGCCTGCGAGTGGCATATGTCTCTCTCGAAACCATGTACGAAAGTTCCAAGTAGGATGGGAGGACGCATTTTTTTGCTACAATATGATGAGAATATTAAATGTATGATTTGTTCACAAGTATTACGAGGAAACGGTTGTATAACATAAAACGGCATTATAAGTTACTACATGTTACTGATGAAACATTAAAAGGTTAAGTGCTATTGTTGTTGTTATCATCATCATCATCATCATCATCATCATCATCATCATCATCATCATCATCATCATCATCTCTGTACGTCGACCCTTTTTCAGCAGATGTACGAATAATGCGGTTAGCTCTTCAATTTGAATTCACTGATTTACTATGTGACGTCAAATGAAAGCTAGATGTAAGGACTTGACAAAAGTTGAACTTTCAAATCTTTGCCAAAAAATAAATATCCGAAGCTTCGTTCTTTCGCTTGCTCTGTTGAAGCCATGTTCACTACAACTTACGTTTGTGAAAAATTATTTTCAACAATGAAAATAGTAAAAACCAAATTTAGATCACGACTGACAGACAAATACCTTCGTGATCAACTACGACTGGCAGTAAGTGACATAATTCCTGATTTTGAAACTCTGTCGCAGAGACATTCTGAAGACAGTTAATTTTAGGTTGTGATATTGTTCATTTATTGTTCATTTCTTTCTTCGTTACACGTACTAAATATTAGTTTGTAGCCTTTTACTGTATAAAATTATCTTTAAGTGCTTGACGTAAGGAAAATGAAAATCCGTTAATAAGTCAGACAGTTGCTTCACTTCCCCTTCGGGTGTCCGCCTCCCTCCATAGGTGCTATGCACGTTGCAGGGTACACAGTGGCTCGGCGCACGATTACATTTTCGCCACGGCTGCAGTAGAGAAAGCGATCTACAATATTTCCCATAGAAAATAGACAAAGAAAATCACTGTATTCTAACACCGCGACCAAGGAACACCCCAATCTGTGGAAGCCTGGTGTTAGTCCATAATATGACAGTCAAGATAGGAGCGACACATCTCGAAGACGGTAGCTGAGATACTTCAAATGCAGCGGAAATTCTGGCGGTCGAAAAGACGCAAATGCCTTCACCAATAACTTAACTACAGACGATGAAGCTGGTCCGTTGTCACAGCAAGAGAGCTAACAAGTGGTGAGATAGAGAAAAGGAAAACAAAAAGAACCCGGAAATAATATGAAGAGTTCTGAGCATAGTGGGCCAAGCGCCATTTATTAAAAACGGAGAAAGCAAGGGTTAAAGGTAAGTGAATACCATAATTTAATGAAGATTGACATATAAATTAGTTTTAATGTGCACACTTTATATTATTTGCTATATGTTTAATCGAATTATGGTAAGCACTTAATTTTAACCCTTGTTTTCTCCGTTTTTAATGCATGGCGCTTGGCCCACTATGGCTCTGACCCCTTAATATCCTAGCGGAAATGTAATTACTGTTGTCAGCAAGTAGTTGAGTATGAGCTGACAATCAGCGACAGAACGAATTAATACTGTTTCGGATCCAAAGATGATTATAAAATGTCTGTGTTTTCAAGAAAGAAAATCATATTTAGACCCATCGTCATCATTGTCATCATCAACTTTGCATGAAACTGAAGGCCAATATCTGCTGATTTATACCAATAATTATATGAAACTTACTTAGAATATAATTACATCTAAATCAGGAAAGTAGAGAAAAGCAAACAGAATATACAATAAAAAAACTAACTACAATGAAGAAGTGAACACAATCAAATACATAACACAAGAAATTGGTTACAACTCAAACATAATAGACAACATCATAATGAAGACAAAACAAAAACTCAACAAACACAAAAAAAAACCAAAACACAACACAAACACAAGAACACAAGAAATACATGATACTAACATACGAAAACAAAAACATACATAAGATCGCATCCTCATTCAGAAAACAGAAATACAACATAGCATACAGAACAGAAAACACACTACAAAGACATCTCAACACACAAACAAATAAATACAACCACACAGGCGTATTCAAACTCACATGCAATAGTTGTGACAGTTTCTACATTGGACAGACAGGCAGATCATTCCAAACTCGATACAAAGAACACATTAAAGCAATAACCAGAGGACACAATACATCTACATATGCCGAACACATAACTAATGCTAACCACACATACAACCCAAGAACCAAAAACTCAACAACATTACAACAATATGAAATATATAGACACACTAAAACACACCCCAATCAAATTCTCAACACACAGATCAATTTCAGAACACACACACACACACTATTTGACTCAACTCTTCATCACACGAACGCACCCACACAACAGGCAGCGATATTGAGATGACGCCGAGACACAGAAGGCTCTCAGGATGGTGTCAAGTAGCACCGAAAAAGCTGCAAGCCGCACATGCTTACGTAATTAACACGAGTAAGTTCGCCATTTAATCAAGTATTTAAAAAAACCTAATTTAAGAATAAATGGGGAGGGAGTACGACACGCTATATAGCCTGTAATATCTTACATAAAAATGTTGCACTCATCAAGCTCAAACTGAAATGACGCACTTGGTGTGAAATATAATCCAGAGGAAGCCGATGTTTTCCGTACGAATACACTTCTGCGTCTTTTGAGTACTGTAGCCATGGAAACGCAATTTTAAGACAGAAGACAGACGACAGAGCCATTACGTGATTACAACAGAATTCTTTTACTACGGAAAGTTAATGAACGTTATTCCACATGACGTCAATTGCATTTCTATCTCCAGATGATGGAGCAGCAGTGAAGCGGGATTACGGAATAAGTCACGGATTTAATTCTTAATGAAATTAAGAGTGTGTCAAGATGCGGCTAATTAAATGGGAGGAGAGGGGTTGGTAGTAAAAGCGAATCAGATCCGGGACCTCCGCTCGCACTCAATTAAAATACATCATTACTTGAAAGCTCGGGATATATCCCGCCTTCTGTAGAGGGGGCCCATTTTGCTTAATGGAATAATTGTGCCCCCACAGTGGCTTAGAAAACGCCCTGTATGCTTGAACCTGTGTCAGCTACGCAGAAAGATTCAAGAAGGACCGCTGAGAAGGGACTGATTTAATCATATAACCAACATCACTTCAATTCAAGAAAATAAAAATAATGTTTCTCATGTTCCATAATGTCTGACAGGAGAAGTAAACATTGCCGCAGGAGGAGGAGAGATCTACAGGGACATAATTTTATTTTTACTAACATTTTTAATATCAACCTGGCTATACGTTTAGTGGACCGGAAACACAGTTTGCTGCCCCCTTCCACGACTGTAGTTCGATGATACTGGCGTAAAACACAAAGAAATCACTTTACTATTTATAGGAGGGAAGAAAAGTAGTTCATCCATTTACGTAAACTAGGAAATATCGCGATTTTGAGTTCGATAATTTTCATTAGTTTTTGTTTAATCAAAATACAGTACTGTATTAACAATAAGTGTTTTTACTCACGAACTGAGTTATCCATGTGGACGTATTCATTATGCAGTGAATATTATACTGTCTACAGCACATTAGCGTACAATATAGAGAATGAAGTTAAATTGAAAAATAATCATAATATGGATATTTAAACAGATTTTTGAAAATGGTGGCCGCTCATTTCGATACAGGCTTCAGTTCTTTTGTGCATATTATCGCACTATAGACTATTTGCATCTAATTCCAATTGCCAGTTTCGTCTTTCGTACTAGTAACTCATGTTGAAATATTTCTGTACCTAGTCTATAAAAGAGACCTTACGTACTGTAAATTCAATCTTCACTTCTGCCCGACCCGCACAGATAAAATTACTCAGACATGCTATCTACTATCCGTCCAAGTGGTTATGTCGGAGGATCGTAGAAAGGGGGGAAATCACGTGACAGTTAATGACTTAACGAGGCCCTTTTATTTAAGTTATTTTAAATAGTTGTATAATATTACGTAAACTTCCAATTCCTAACAGAAATTAATGTTTTCAGAAAAGAGCTAAGACAGCCCAGCTTTTACATCGGGAAATCGGGATGCGACGTAGGCAAACGGACAGTACCTGTGCGAAAATATGATTCAATATTGAAAGCTCTTTTGTCAATGGAAAACGCGAACATATTTCTGGAACGTACTATAAATCATTAACTCAGTGCCGTTTACTATATGCTGACTTGGTTCTGTGTATGTTTCTCTGAGACACATTTTAATTAATCGAACTAGTTAAAAATAGAAAATGTCAATATGTTATAACCTCACAGTCAACGTTTTTATAAATTGTTTAAATTTATAATATTCCACTTATAAAGGAAAGCTATTCCATCTGATAAATTTATTTGTTTAAAAACATCGACTTTTATATTCTTGATAAGCTTACAGCAGTGCCGGATGTAGCGTCATATATCACATTTAAAATATCGATATATAACACACCCTGCCGAACTCGCAGGTCGCTTTAATCTTATGAATTATCACTCCGCGCCAGGCGCGCGAGACTTAGGAGGGGTGCAGCTCCAGCCTGGGGATAAAATAAAGCACAGGAGAAGAAATGAAGTTTTTCTTATCGACAACAATTCGTCTTCCCTTTTTACCAGGGGTAACTGACTGGGTGCCATTATCCACCGAATATATCACTCCCCATCGTGCACACCACACATGCAGCCTGCCTGGAATCTTATGACTTGAACTGTGGAAATTAAATACTTCTAGTTCTCTACGAAATTCAGTAATCAGTACGTAGGATACTAGAATCTAGGTTACAATATAATAAAAACAATTTTCTTCAGGATATGATAAATTAGGCAGTTATTTTGAGAGGTTAAAAACAGCAGCAGAGAATAACTTCATGTCTGTGTGTGTGTGTTTCAGAAGTCACTGTTAAGCAATTGTTAGACCTAGTTAAATACTAAAGTTGAAATACGTGGTATAACAAGCTGTTTGACATTTTCCTGGAACTAACAAGAGAAGGGTTTCGGCTCGAACAGGAATTTCGTATCCAAAATTTGTATACAGGCCCATCTTTACATCTCTGTAAAGCTCCCAAAAGCATTCGTTTGTGTAATGTGTGGTTTGTCTGTTAGAGCACTGCACAAGTTGGGGTGGGGAGAGCACTGCACAAGTTAAGGGGATGGGACACCTTACCCGTAAGCCTGTCTAGCCTAGAAGCTAGTGCGAGTGGTAAAATGTCTAAAGCCCATTTAAGAACATTTTTCTCCAACGTTCTGTCTGAAAATATTGCAGCTAATCAAAAATGTACACTGTTGTGTGAGTCATTGAATGCGCACAAGGACACAACCTTAATAAATGAATCATTCCAAGGCTAGGACGTGGAATGTATGATCATTCCACCTAAAAAACTAAATATATCCAGCCTCTGGATATCTATTTCCTTAGACAATACAAAAATATATGCTCGGAGGATAACAGATTGCGTAAGGACTCTTGCTGAGAATCCAGACCTTAACTTGGGAAATCGGGTGTTTATAATGAAAATGCACTCTGTTATTCATAACCAGTTGTCTGCTCCAGTATACCGCCCTATGCTTCAGTATTCCTGGCAGTCAGCTGGTTACGTGAATCCTGAACAAGTCTCGGACTTCAAAAATGTAATTCAGGTGGCATTTGATTGTTCAGCACTGGAGTGTGGTTCAGAAGATTGTTCAGGTGTTGCTTCTGCGTGTTGTGCTTATTGCTCTGCTCCATGCTGTTTCATGCATTTTATAGAGAATCCTCATGTACATTTTTAAAGAAGTGTATTGACCAATACCAACCAAACGGAGAGTTACACAAATGAATGCTTTTACGGTCTTCATCACCATTGTGAGGTAAGCCTATGTACAAATTTTTAACCAAAAATTCCTGTTCGAGCCGAAACCCTTCCCTTGTAATTTTTCTTATAACATACATTTAATAACATTCAATATAATTATATAGTGTTACCTTCATAGAAGAGAGTCGAGCTTCATAACATGTGCATTCCATCCAGGAAGTTTTATCTTGGAGACAAATCACTGATGATAAATGAATAGTGTTAGATAGCTGAAATAAGAAAAAGACGTATGAATACCTTTGAAATGTATACATATATGAACAGAACAGTATTCGTAATAGTTCCAGCCAACACGAGGCGAGACATATCTACATATATGGTGATTCATGTAGGGGAATAAACATTTTAGCGGTTGGTAGTACGGACTATTGTGAGTAATTCAATAGGTATGCCGATACCGCTGTTGCAATGTTATGCATAACAATCGTTACAAATGATGTGAAGGAACGACAATGACTACGTGCTACAGTAGAACCTCTATTATCCTTGGTAATGAAGGGGGGGGGAGTGAACGGTTAATCGAGAAAATCGGATAATACGCACCATAAAAAGTTTTCATAAACTAAGTACATAATATTTTCGTAATTTTACTCCACGGTCTCTTCTTTTAATACGGTAGGTAGTGCATCAGAAGTTCAATAATTTAAGTCTGTTTTTTTATTTACAATTCATATTTGATTTTCCGATAAGTCAGTTATTAAAACATTATTTATTGCACTTATGTCTGGTTTTCAACGACGGGTTTCTAATGGCCAAGAAAACTCCTTATGACGACTGTCTGTGGAAAGATAGAAATAGTAGAGGTCTCATGTTGTAGATTTACAAATTTTATACAGTTTATAGGCTACTTTGTTTTTCATTAGCCTAAATCGCTTGCAGTTATAATTTATATTTCGTATAGTGATGTGAGATGAACCACATTTTCCCTTTTCCCAAACCACTCAATTATTTGCACTTTTTTTCCGTAGTACAACATGTTTTCTTTTGACACTTGTAGAAGACATTTTGCCTAGAAGTTAAACAGTACGGCCACTCGAAAACTAGGCCATAATGCGTAAGGGTAAAGGTCTGTAAAAACACTCTGTAGAAAAAATTCGTACTAATATAATGTACAGTCCGATAATCCACCAATCGGTTAATAGGGTGACGGATAATCGGGGTTTTACTGTATTGATTACTTAGAAAGGAATAGTATGCGTCGCTCTTCTGAGGGCAGCACTGCTCATAATGGATGTAGAGCACAGTTGCTTGCAGTTCCCTTGGCTACAAGGATGGGCATGTTCTTCCAGCATAACGGCGCTCCTGTACATTTTAGCAGTCACATGACACATCATCTGTATCTCACATTCCCGGAATGATGGATCGGTTGCTATGGTCACGTGCATTGACCACGAAGGTCCCCACAACTTACTCCTGTCTATTTTTATCTACTTGAAAGATAAAGTGTACAAAATGAAGTAAACACAAGGGGCGAATTTGATGCTGGCGTTATGAACAGTGCTTCCGTCATAAAAGAACGACAAGATGATCTCAGAAGAGCAACACTTATTCCTGTCGACAGAGGTGAAAAGTGCTTTTAACTGTAATGATACCATGTAAATAAGCAATAAATGTAATCAATAATCACTAAATCATTTGTATTTCCTTCATACGATCTGTATGGCTTGATATGCGTAACATTCAGCCAACACCCATTGAAAATTGGACAAACGCTTTTAGAAACTTCTTTTTTCAGAATTGTCCATACCACCACTCCCTAAATATTTACTCAGTCACACTGTATACAGAATGTCTCAGAATTAAACCGACAAAATTTTCTGGAATGTTGTTTAATTTAAAAAAACACAAAACCAAAGGTTTCAATCTTCTAACTCAAACAGTTCTTGAAATAATCAAATAAAATGATTTGTGATTAGGCAGTGTGTTGATATACACTGACTTTCAAAGGTATATGACCTCACTAATCGATAGTTTTCGATAACTTGTTCGTGTAAGTGTCGCTTCTTTAATTATTACTTCTATGAATAGAGGGCAAAGGTAACAGCCAGTGTCGCCAATATAGTACATAAATACACCGTGTTCCGCTTATAAGTATAACAAAAGAAATAGCTATAACTTCTGAATTAATACAAGTATATAGTTGAAACCAACTGCTACAAAGAATGAAAACTGGGAATTTTTGTTACCTTATGTTCCATAAACCTCAACATGGCTTCCATTGGTGGCACGGGAAATATCCAACCGGTATTCAACCTCGACCCAAGTGTTATGAAGCATCTGTGGTGTAACATTGTTGACAGCAGCATAAATTCTTTCTTGTAAGTCTGCCAAATCACGTACTGGCGTCCTGTAGACCTGGTCCTTAACAAACCCCCACAGGAAAAAATCAGGTGGTGTTAGATCTGGTGATCTGGCAGGCCATGTGATGTACGGTGATCCTCTTCCGATCCATCTTGCAGGGAATTGTTCGTCTAAGAATGTGCGAACCATGTTGGCAAAGTGTGGTGGAGCCCCATCTTGCTGGAAAATTGCTCCATCTGGGAGTTGTGGCACAGCATACAGTTGCAACATATCCAGGTACGTGTTTGCAGTGACTGTCTTTTCAGCAAAGAAATAGGGACCAATGATTCTGTCACGCATGATCCCACACCAAACATTCCATTTAGGGAATCCCGTTGGTGTTCAATTACGACACTTGGATTTTCCGACCCCCAGATGCGACAATCTTCTCTGAAATGCCTCGCGAATGCGTTCGACATTTTCGTCAGACACTTTACGCTTGGAATGTTTACCTGCATTAGACATCAAACTTCCTGTTTCTCTGAGCTGCCTATCCCATTTCATTATTGAGACGTACGTCGGTACAGCTTCCCTCGGTCTAAGATTGTACTAACGGCGAAACAAGCGCTGTACACGAATTATGGATCTATGTTCTGCTAATGACAGCACACAAAAGGCTTTCTGCTGTGGCGTCCACATGCTGACTGACTAAAGATACGATACAAATTCTCTTATTTAATGATCTGCGCATGCGTGAGTCTTCTAAAAATAAGTAACAACAATGGATTAAAACTTCCCAATTTCCTCTTTACAATGGTACCAATCTTAACCCATTTGCATGCATTGTTATGAAATTATAACTATTTCTTTTATTATACTTATAAGCGGAACACGGTGTATACCCGCATTATTAAATTCAAAAGTTCATCCCCCTCTAATGATTGTGTAAAAATACTAGGTTTAGCGGAAAACCGCTGATAATGTCAATTATGAGAATAATTTATACTTAATCTACATCGACATTTTCCCTAATACTTTTTTCCCCTTCCCAATAATGTCACCTATTGAGAAATAGCGAAACTATTTCAAATTTTGTCAATTTCTTATATCTTTGGTTCTGACATGTCCCGTGGGTAGGAAGTTCGCTACACGATCATAAAATCGTAGGTCAAATAGGCCTACCTCTGAACGTCAGTGAACATCAACACAGTGTACACTGACGTTCAAAGATATCTGATTCTACTAATCTATAGTCATCGATAATTTGTTGGTATAACCACAGTCTACTATATACAGTCGCGAAGCTTGAGGTGATTTTTTGCAAATCTCGTGATAAAGCGCTCCAAGCGGTTAGCAACTAGAAACAATAGACTGTCCACGGTCGACTTTGGACTGAATCGTATTTCCATCGAGTGCTAGCTCGTTGCGTATTTCACATTGATGCTTGTGAAATGTTCGTTATTGGTTGTAATGAAAATGTTAATGGCTAAAATACAATAATTGGAATAATAATATTTTACTAGAGACGTAGAAAAATTAAGTTTGTTTTAATGAAATTTATTGATCACGTTTTATTTTCAATTCTGGTGGGATTATTATTGCTTAGACCTACTTTTTTTTTTTCAAAGGATATGTTTTTAATTATAGCTGTTAATTTTGTTGTTATTTTTATTTGTTACTTTATTAGAGACGTAGAAAAAGTCTATTACAATAAAATTTATTAATCACGTTTTATTTCCAATTCTGGTGTGATTATTATTCCTTAACCTCAACTACGTAAGCCTACACTACAATTACCGGTACACGTACTGTACATAAGTTAATCCAATAATTCATATTTCCATTATTATTGTTGTAAAGGGAAATGCAAATTGATATTTATTGGTTTCATAGTTAATTATCGCTATAATCTTGAATGAGTGAAGCGATTATAGTAAATTTCAGTTCGTTTTGCACAAACAAAAATAATATTAACCTATTTTTTGCAGGTATCTTCGAGTTTATGGTGGAATTTAATATACTTCATTAAAATAATAAATTAACTTTATGCATTTAATATTTCAATAATGGAAGGAATGTGTTAATTTTTCCAAAAGAACACAACGAAAGTGTAACATATTTTGTCGGCTGCTAGGAGAGAGATCTGCGATGATGAGGCGATAGTAGCGATCCTAGTGGTGGGCAACTATCCATGGTTTGCATTTTTACTACATATTGAGCTTCGCGACTGTATATAGTAGACTGTGGTATAATTGTGGTTTCTTTAGTTATTATTTCTATGAATAGATGGCGAAGATAATAGTGTTGGCAATCGTACATAAATATACCCGCATTATAGAATTCAATTTTTCACACCACTCTACTGATTGTAAAACAACACTGGTTTAGCTGGAAACCGCTGATATTGTCAATTATGAGAATAACTTACGCTTAATCTACATAATCATTTTCCCTAACCGTCCCAATAATGGTGCCACCTATTGAGAACTAGCGGAACTCTTCCAAAGTTTGTGAATTTGTTATACCTTTAGTACTGACTTATCCCATGGTTATAAAGTTCGCTCACACGATCATAAAATCGTAGGTCAGATATCTTTGAATGCCAGTGTACATCGTACGTCTTGTAAATTTTTGTTTACTACCTGGCATAGATAAATGTTGTACTAACTTGCCGTGGAATCCGAGGACAGCTCTCCATACACTGCCTAATTAGAGCTAGATTGAGTTTACATAATTTTGCATATAAAAAAGTGGAAATAATTTCAGCGAAAAATAAAATATGCGAAATGTGTTTTGTACAAATAACATATACTCTTTCCCTTTTTAAGTCTTTCATAGATTGTCTTACACTATTGTGACTCAGTTTCAACAGATATATAACAACTTTAATAGTACATTATGTAACGAGCCTATAATGGTAGTAATTAAGACGCGAGTATGTTTATGAAACGACCGCAAGCGAGTTTCATAATTTTCATACGAGCGTCTTAATTACCATTAAAGGCAAGTTTCATACTACTTTTTATGCTCGACCATATTTCTAACTTGAAATTATTCATAAGTATTCATGTTATTCTTATGTGACTGAGGAGCGGAACTGACCTTGTGCAATAACTCGTAAATTGTGAGATGTGCGCAGACGCGAAAGTATTGATTTTTTCCGAGAAACAGATGTCGACATTGACCTTGACATTGAAAAACGAGATGACAAATTGAATTTATTTGAATATTATTTACAATTAACGCTAATTATTATAGTAACAGAACTGACTTTATTTCAAATATATGTGATTTATTGATTTATTTTATATATATTAATTTAATGTGCCGAAGTACATATGGTATTTCCATGCAGATATTCTGCGTCATCGTACGATGAAAGAGGAAACCCAAGAGTTGGAACTTAATCTGAGACAATTCTGTCCGACGCCGGGGTGGTATCCGGTGTGGCTTAGTGGATGAAGCATCGGCACGTAGAGCTGAAAACCCGGGTTCAAATCCCGGCGCCGGAGAGAATTTTTCTCCGTTCCATTACTTTTTCATCGTATTGATTTATGAGAAAATACACAAACGATTAGGGAAAACACAGAAATTTTACTTCAAGCAAGTAAAGTGATCGGTTTGGAAGTAAATCCCGAAAAGACAAAGTATATGATTATGTCTCGTGACCAGAATATTGTACGAAATGGAAATATAAAAATTGGAGATTTATCCTTCGAAGAGGTGGAAAAACTCAAATATCTTGGAGCAACAGTAACAAATATAAATGACACTCGGGAGGAAATTAAACGCAGAATAAATATGGGAAATGCGTGTTATTATTCGGTTGAGAAGCTCTTATCATCCAGTCTGCTGTCCAAAAATCTGAAAGTTAGAATTTATAAAACAGTTATATTACCGGTTCTTCTCTATGGTTGTGAAACTTGGACTCTCACTCTGAGAGATGAACATAGGTTAAGGGTCTTTGAGAATAAGGTGCTTAGGAAAATATTTGGGGCTAAGCGGGATGAAGTTACAGGAGAATGAAGAAAGTTGCACAACACAGAACTGCACGCATTGTATTCTTCACCTAACATAATTAGGAACTTAAAATCCAGACGTTTGAGATGGGCAGGGCATGTAGCACGTATGGGCCAATCCAGAAATGCATATAGTGTGTTAGTTGGGAGACCGGAGGGAAAAAGACCTTTAGGGAGGCCGAGACGTAGATGGCAGGATAATATTAAAATGGATTTGAGGGAGGTGGGGGTGTGATGATAGAGACTGGATTAATCTTGCACAGGATAGGGACCGATGGCGGGCTTATGTGAGGGCGGCAATGAACCTTCGGGTTCCTTAAAAGCCATTTGTAAGTAAGTAAGTAAGTACCGTATTGATTTATTGTTTTCTTTCGATTGCATATCCGAGAATAATCGATACTTGCGCTTTCATATTGCTGCAATGGTATTTTCTGATTCATGGAACACCTGAACTTTAATGAATAGGTGTACTTTAATGAGGTCCATTAAAGAGCTGCTACCAGGTGTATAATTACTACATTTCGGCATGGTCGAGCATAAAAATATTTAAAATAGGACTATGAGGTTTTAAATGTAGCTATTATCAGAATTAATTCATCGGGATATTTTTTAGGCAACCTCTATAATAAGCTGTCAACGGAGCCACTTTATCTTGAGTTGGAGATCATTGTTTAATAGGGACCAGCGACTAATCTCATGTCCTATATAATGGAAATATAATATATTACACACTAAAATATGCACAGTAAGCCCAGATGTGGGTTTACTGTGGATATTTTAGTGTGTAATACTATTTCTTTTGATACAACAAGGGCTTAGTGAGGAATTAAGAACACAAAATAGCATATTGTAATTACATTGTTTTATTCTTAAGAGTATCATATCTTTTTATAAATTTACTGTACATCCGAAAGAATGGCAACCAGCAGACACAGAAAATATGAACAACAACTTCCTTAGTGGTAATTATTTTTATATGCTTTGGACAAAACACTTGTAGAATATATTACAGTAGATGACATTCTATATAAAAATGTATTCATTTTATCTACAAAACATTATCTTTATGTTCAATAAAGAAACGCAGAGACTTAATCACACTCACGGACCGACTTGATTCTCTACATTATGAATGTTAGGTTAGGGTACAAATGGATTTCCTTTACTTCTACCAATAGTCCATTGCCTCCTTGAACCTATGCTCCGTAAATCAGCTTAGTTTCAGAAGGCCGTGAATTCTTAACATCGTAATTATTCGAATAGTAACATTTTAACGGTAACGAAGATTATGAATACAAATTTTACAGTAATTACATAATATGCATTAGAATGAATTCAGGACTCCCCTATGTTGTAACACGTTGAACATGACTTCCCGCCATGTCCAGTTAAGGTTATGTATCCGTGCGCTTGTAAGAAAATAGAGACCAGAGGAAATACAATCACTTGCATCTACGTACAACAACAGTTAGAATATTAGCAAATTTTCAAATAAAAATATTCTCTTCTCACAAATGCTTCCAAGAATCTTGGGGCTCTTAAGGTCCTTGGAGCGTGTCTCGGCATTCTTCAGCCCTCACAACGATGGTGCGATATCACTCGTCAGTGGCGGATACAGGAAGTAAAACTACACTGTATAAAATCACTATGTTAATCGGATGTAGTCCAGGTAATTGGTGTGATATTTATTGCGATAGCGCTGAGTTTCTTAAGCATTTGCTCGATACCTTACTTGACAGAAATGCACGTTTACAAAGACTATGTACAGCAAGACACTCATTCTCGTACAACTAACCAGGCTCATCAGAGTTGTGGAATTTTATCAATATTCTACGACAAGTTTTAGTTGATTTAACTTTTAAGATATTTATAGGAATTTCTTTTATTGGAGTTCTCTCTTAACAGTGAGGAATAAGATTGTTCGATAGACAGACGTGGATTCCAGGATTGCAACCGTGTCAACTTCCAGATCCAAGAATGCAACTTTTCAATAAATATAAAAATGAACAAATTATTTTAGTAGAGAGGGAAGATACCAAATGAAGTTACCTGACTTCATTCAACAAAATTAAAACAATAAACCTCACTCATTCTTAGGCGCCTAATACAACTTACATAATTACAAGGTTCCTTGGGGACAGTCCATTTAACTCTCACTATAATTACAAAATTGGCCACCAATTACACACTTCGTAACACAAGCACTCTTTGTACAAATTAAACCAACACCCAAGTTCCATACAGACTTCTTACATATCTCTTACTTGCTCTTCACTTCACAGAAACTGGATATTGAAGGGAGGGCGTTCATTTAGCATACACAAACTAACAGCACGTTTATTTGCCAGAAATTAGGATTTCTGAGAATTATGTTTGATTTTCAAAGCTCAGATGAGATTGACTAAGATGAAATATACAAATAATATAACGTAAAATTACACGATTTCAAAACCAACAACGCAAAATTTTGGGTCGATGACCTCTTCACAGACTCACGCACCTAAGTATCAAGGGTAGGCTATATGAAATTAAATTACTCACAGAAATTCTATGGTTCATAAATTTCATTTTCTTTCAGTATTGCATAAAATATCCACTATCTTGTTAAATGATTTAAATGTGACGAATACTTGTGGAATACAATAACTAGTCTACAACGTGATTAACTCTCAACTCACACACCCGTCACTTGTCTACTGAGCCCGTTGTGTTTTCTAATGTGTATTTGACTCATAACTCAGGAACTGGCTAATTCTGACTGACGATCAAGCACAAGATAAAATCCAACTGCAATACGTTTAAACGAAATTAAATGCTGCAGCATGTGGCCATCTGAAATAACAGAACAAACTTGCTACATGTGACACCGACGTTAACAAAGGTAGTAATATAAACTATTTTAATTTATGAAAATAACAATTATAAAAACTGCGCTATTTCATAGCAATTAAAAAAGAAAGAAAAAGTTCATTAAAAATTGCATTAATTTCATTTCTTTATTGCTGAGATTCTGAAGACTCGAAATGAATCAGTTGAGAAAACTAGATCATGTGGGATGAATCAGTTAAGACAACTAGATCATGTGAAAATGAGTTGACACAACTAGATCACGTATAAAATGAATCAGATGAGGCAACTAGATCATGTGAAAATGAGTTGACACAACTAGATCACGTATAAAATGAATCAGATGAGGCAACTAGATAATGTATAAATGAATGAGTTGAGGCGACTAGATCATTTAGAAATGAATTAGTTGAGGCAAATAGATCATGTAGAAATGAATCAGTTGAGTCAACTAGATCACGTGTAAATGAATCAGTTGAGGCAACTAGATAATGTATAAATGAATGAGTTGAGGCGACTAGATCATTTAGAAATGAATTAGTTGAGGCAAATGCATCATGTAGAAATGAATCAGTTGAGTCAACTAGATCACGTGTAAATGAATCAGTTGAGGCAACTAGATAATGTATAAATGAATGAGTTGAGGCGACTAGATCATTTAGAAATGAATTAGTTGAGGCAAATACATCATGTAGAAATGAATCAGTTGAGTCAACTAGATCACGTGTAAATGAATCAGATGAGGCAACTAGATAATGTATAAATGAATGAGTTGAGGCGACTAGATCATTTAGAAATGAATCAGTTGAGTCAACTAGATCACGTGTAAATGAATCAGTTGAGGCAACTAGATCATGTAGAAATGAATCAGTTGAGGCAACTAGATCATGTGTAAATGAATCAGTTGAGGCAAATAGATCATGTGTAAATGAATCAGTTGAGGCAACTAGATCATGTAGAAATGAATCAGTTGAGGCAACTAGATCATGTAGAAATGAATCAGTTGAGGCAACTAGATCATGTGTAAATGAATCAGTTGAGGCAAATAGATCATGTGTAAATGAATCAGTTGAGGCAACTAGATCATGTAGAAATGAATCAGTTGAGGCAACTAGATCATGTGTAAATGAATCAGTTGAGGCAAATAGATCATGTAGAAATGAATCAGTTGAGTCAACTAGATCATGTGTAAATGAATGAACTGAGGCAACTAGATCATACGGAAATGAATCAGTTGAGGCAACTAGATCATACGGAAATGAATCAGTTGAGGCAACTAGATCATACGGAAATGAATCAGTTGAGGCAACTAGATCATAAGGGAATTAATCAGTTAAGATAAGTAATCACGTAGGAATGAATCGCTTGAAACAACTAGATCACGTGGGAATGAATCAGTTGAGGCAGCTAGATCATATGAGAATGAATATGTTCAGACAGCTACATCATGTGGGAATCATTCAATTGCCATAACTAGATGACATGGTAAAGAATCAGTTAAAACAAGTAGATCATGCGAGAATATATCAGTTTGAGAAACCGGACTGTGCGACAATGAATCATTTCAGTCAACTAGATCATATGGGAATGAATCAGTTGAATAAACTAGATCATGTAAGAATCAATTGAGACAACTAGATCATATGGAATGAATCAGTTGAATCAACTAGATCATGTGAGAACCAATTGAGACAACTAGATCATATGGAATGAATCAGTTGAATCAACTAGATCATGTGAGAATGAACCAGTAGGGACAAGTAGATAACGTGGGAATGAATCGATACTGAATCATTTGATTCAACTAGATCATATGGAAATGAATCAGTTGAGACAGTTAGATCATGTGAGAATGAATCAGTTTAGCAACCAGCGTAGCTCAGACGGCGGAGGCGCTTGTATATCGATCAGGAGTTGAGCTCGGGAGTGGGTTCGAATCCCACTTGGGCTGATTACCTGGTTGTTTTTTTTCCGACGTTTTCAACAACCGTAAGGGAAATGTCAGGTAATCTATGGCGAAACCTCGGCCTCATCTCGCCAAGTACCATCTAGCTATCACTAATTCCATCGACGCTAAATAGCCTAGTAGTTGATACAGCGTCGTTAATGAACTAAAAAATGATCACGTGGGAACAAATCAATTGAGACAACTGGATCGTGTGGGACTGAATCAGTTAAGTCAAGTAGATCATTTGTGAATGAATCAGTTGAGAGAACTAGATCATGTGGTAATGAATCAGTTGAAATAACATTATATTACGTGGAAATGAATCACTTGAAATAACTAGATCATGCGGGACTTAATCAGTCGCGGCAACTAGATGTTGCAGGACTGAGTCATTTGAGGGAATTAGATCATTTAAGAATCAATCAGCTGAGGCAACTGGATCAGTCGCGGCAACTAGATGTTGCAGGACTGAATCATTTGAGGGAATTAGATCATTTAAGAATCAATCAGCTGAGGAAACTGGATCAGTCGCGGCAACTAGATGTTGCAGGACTGAATCATTTGAGGGAATTAGACCATTTAAGAATTAATCAGCTGAGGCAACTGGATCATGTGGGAATGAATCAGTTGCGACAATTAGAATATTTATAGGAATTAAATTTCTTAAAAGGACTGTGGAGAATATATAGCTGAACACAAAATATGACAATGGTATGAGAAGAAATGGATGTCATAAGTAGATCCCAGGTTTTATGTATGCTGCGCTCAATCACTTAAAGCAAACACATTATGAGGGTAATTAAATGGTACGTAAAATCACTGTATGAATTGCAGTATTGTATGGATCAGAGACTTTGTGACTAAATTACTAATTTTAATAACATTCATGGAACAGAGAATTAGATGCTTGAAGAAGTTCCATTGAAATATAAAACAAGGAGTGATACATTACCGGCAAAAATAATGATGAGAAAATATGATAGATTATGAACATGCATGATAATGCGGGGACAAGAGTCTGACAGAAAAGATTTTCTGGAAATAAATAACATTTCGTTAATCCGGACCCCGATAAGCCAGACAGGCAAAAAAAAAATGATGAGTTTGTAAAAATTAAAGATCCTTGTTTTAAGACTTACTTTTATACATTAGAACTATGGAATTACAATAAATGCAATATTACACCTATAGTATTAAAAATAATGAAAATCTATAAAGTTTGTATTAAAGTTATTAAGCTACATACAAATAAATAATATTATTATTGTATGTATTGCTTTACATTTGACTGTAGGTGAGAAGGGGGTACAGTAAGACAGGGAGAACAGTGAGACTTTTTTTATTAGATGGTAAATTTTGATGTTGAGATGTTGGTAACAGTGGAGTTGTATTTTGCATGATTAAAGTAACAGTATTTTCATACTCGATTTCATTCTAGTTATAAAGGTGAGTGATGAAAAAATAATTCGTAATTTTTCACTCTAGAAGTAAAATTTTGGCTTGTGTTTAATGAAGGTTATATTGGATATACGAATGAAATAGAAATATGAATGTTTTGTTACCTAATACTATGGTATTTGAGATTATGTTTGGCAAGGTTTCGTCTTTCTTGTTTTAATTATGAAGTGATGGCGTCATTTTTAAATGAACTATGCGTAAAGGGAACAGTGAGACATGCCATTGAAGGGTACACTGAGACGTCTCACTGTTCCCATGTACCAATGATTTGCAAAAACAAACTGTAACTATATTACATTTACCAATAACTAACATTAAAAATGAACATACTTGTAATCAATTTAGGAACTGTAGCTTAAAATAATGGATACATTACATTTTAAAGGTTCCATAAATAAAAAATTATTCACAAAATTTAAGAAAATGTTAAAAAATAATAACGAATTACATTAAATTCTTATAAATAAGCTTTGTTGTCATCAAAAATTCATTTCATTTTTTCGCAAAAGTTTGAAATGTCATGGAAAATTCACTTTTCCAAATGTTCCAGATGTTTAAATGGTTTCGAAGTCAGACATCAAAATGATTCTAAATAAGCCTACAGAACATGTCAAGATAAAGAGACAGCAAGCTTTCCTTTCTTTTGAAATAAATGTAAATCATTTCAATGTCCGTTAATAGACACTGTGGTGTCTCACTGTACCCTCCTGAATGGGAACAGTGAGACATTTGCATTTTTTTTTACAAACACGTTATTATGTCCTTTATCTATTAACATTTTTGTTTTCATGTATTATTATACTCCATGTTTTAATGTCTATTTCTATTGCACTTGATTTTAAAAATACTTCAATTATCACTTGCATACATATGTCTTAATATTTTGTGTCTCACTGTACCCACTACTCCCCTACTGTATAGCGTATTTGGGCCTATTCCTTTTAAATACGCCATAATAAATGTGTTTTGTTGATATAAACGGAGTTTTACTGCGTTTTCTATGTTCTTTAAGTTATTTCAGATAATCCAGACTTTCGTTACACCGGTCAGCTTATCCCTCAAATTAGTTCGGTTTAACGAGGTTTTATTGTATAGCCTAGTAATAATAATAATGCCTTATGGTAAAGTAGAGTTCAATAAATTTGGATATTCAATAACAATAATAATAATAATAATAATAATAATAATAATAATAATAATAATAATAATAATAATAATAATGTTGCCTTCATGTTCTTGCAACCCTTAATGGTGTGGTAGTTCTCACTTGGTACACATTCTGCCTTACGCTACACAAATGAAGCGTTTATGACAATAGAAATGGAGGAACGTGACATCGATTGACTTTGGGACCTTGAGAAGGCACGGAAGTCTGTGAGGCGATCATCTATATGTAGAATGTTAATAGGAAAGGAGCGCATTTTGTAGTTCACATTATCCTATCTGTTCTGTGCAAGCAGCACAATGGACCATGATTCTCAACTATCTTATGAAATATTTATAAAAGTGCAAAATTCATAGTCGATTTAAAACGTAATGTGTCCAAAGGCTCAACTACTTCCATTTAAATTATGTCGCAGTAACGTGGAAGATAAGCGACATTTGAATGATCAAGAATAATGAAATCAATTATTTTAATCATAATACAATGATGTAGATATAACACGCCTGCCAACTGTGTCCTGCGAAACCAGGACAGCGTAAAATAAAGTTTCGGAACGCACGTTACCATCTTATTTCTTGTCTACCTGAAAATGTAAATAACACCATTCTTGCACAAATACACATAAAACTTCAAAGCCCATTTTTTTTTATATTTCATGTCTACCAACACTAGAATTACTTCCTACTTGAAAAGATAGATAATTATGTAACAACGTCTAAAAATGGAAACTTATGCAATTAACAGTAAGAGTTTCTTCACGTCATGTCAAGAAACTTGCAGTCTTGTATTATTTTATAATTATTACATTTAACTACTACAATATTGCTTAACTCATTATTGACTTAGTAACAGTAGAGGAAACTTGTTTAGACCACTTTCGATATGACAAATTATGAGAAATGGCTGATATCGTTAACTTAAACAATTTTCTAGAGTGCAGTAAGTAATATTGCGGCATTATTCGACAAATGTAGTAAATGAAATGAGTTTTTTCTCGAGTGAAGATTTGTACCAATTACCTGATATCAGAGTGTAAGGTATTTACAATAAATATTACAATGATTGTCTGTGAGTGCATATGGTCGTCAAAGTATGAAACTTGTTAATCAAGGGAACCGGGTTCCTTCTGCTTCGAGACACTTTAGACTAGCTGACGTAAATCGGGCATCTCTACTGTCTAGGAACGGTGGACACGTCCAGGGCTAGGAGGGTAAAGGCCCTTCATGTACAGTATTTACAATTACTAAAATTTGAAGTCATTTATAGCACCTTCAGTTTCGTTGATGTGAAATGCAGTCGGTTGTAACTCAGAAAACGGAACTAGAGAAAGAGATTTCATTAATACTGAAGTCAGAATGTGGCAACATCTCTAGAGACCAAATTGATACATTTCAACACTACCCTCTCTTCAATAGTAGTTTCTTGTGGAACATTTTTTTAAGAATTAAACGACCATAATGGAAGACTTTCCAATTGTTCTGCAACTCCAGAATCTAAACTTAGAATCCATTATTTCTCCAGCGTACAGGTGAATGGGATGTGTTTCTAATGTACACATTTACAGAGAAGTATTATTATCTTCATTATTAGATTACATATCTTACATAATGTGACCACACGATGGGGAATATTGCGTTATATTAGCAGGGGTAACCTGAGACAGTAACTCACAACTGAACATAAAAATAGAGTTTCAAGAGGAACAGAAAAATTATAAAAGTATAGAAATAAAATGTAAAATAAAGTCTCTGCAATACAGTGTCATTACGTAATAAATACAGGATGTAACAAAATTGGCATGTCAAAACCTCAGGGAAGTTTCTTCATATGTAGATGAGAATGTTATATGACATGGTCCGGAAACAATTTTTTTTCTTCTTAGAGCTCTATTTCTAAACTCTGCTTATATTGTAAGCTGCGCAAGTAAGTTAGTGTGCAACGTCATCATATGTATCGTGTAACAACAAGCCAACATCAGAATAATTTTATTCTATGTAGGCGTTATTGTTTACATCTAGTCACAACGTACAGATGGAGTGGGGGTGACGTACCATACATTCAGTTTCTGTATCTCCCATAGTTATGGTATTGGGTGTAATGTACACGATATGTGTGATGGCATTCCACACAAAAACAAAATAGCTTGCGCATTATACTATGAAAGCGGAGTTTAGAAAGAAAGTTCTAACAGGAAGGCAAAGCGTTTCTGGGCCAATGTACGTATTATATACAGGGTGAACAGTAAGTATTGTCGTTAATTTCAGAGTGGTATTCTTGGAGTTATTTCAAATAAAATGTCTGAAGTAATTTTGCTCGTTTTTTGCTTCCATTTCGAGATAAAAATGGTTTTGTATGAAACATTACATAGCGTGTTTTGGGAAAGTCATTGATTTAATTTTCAACATGCTTACTGATACAGCAGGGTATTATGATAATAAATTATTGAAAGAATTTTAGTTTTGTCTTTCAGAAGAGTAGAAATTTTATCCGAACAAATGTAACATTGTGCAATTCTTTTGTGGAACAAAAAGTTAAATTTGTTCCGATCAAATTTCTACACATTTAAAGAACAAAACTGAAATTCCTTTAAATCATTTATTATGATAATACTCTGCTCTCTTAAGTTGGGAATTAAATTTTTTTATTTTATTGGGTTATTTTACGACGTTTTTTCAACATCTAGGTTATTTAGCGCCTGAATGAAATGAAGGTGATAATGCCGGTGAAATGAGACCGGGGTCCAGCACCGCAAGTTACCCAGCATTTGCTCGTATTGGGTTGAGGGAAAACCCCGGAAAAAATCTCAACCAGATAACTTGTTCCGACCGGGATTCGAACCCGGGCCACCTGATTTCGCGGCCAGACGCGCTGACCGTTACTCCACAGGTGTGGACTGGGAATTAAATCAATGGTTTTCCAAAAGAACGCAATGAAATTTTTATGTAAAACAGTTTTCTCTAAAAAGAAAGCAAAAACGAGCATAATTGCATTAAACATTTTTTTTCTAAATATCTCAAAGAATAACCCCTGAAATTAATGACATTACTTACGGTTCACCCCGTGTTCGCACCCTCTGCATGTGAGGAATGTCACCCTAAAGTTTTGACATAATTTTTGTTACGTCCTGTATATTAACACGGTAATTGTCTTTCATAAATGACATATTCAGTAGGCTATTACGCACTGCCACGACCCTGTAGGAGAGTCTCTGTACTCATTTTCCCACCATTGAAGACTTACGTTCATTTTCCTAAGGAACCATTTTTGATAGTAATTGCATGAAAATTTCTATTTTTATTTTTATTGAGTATAGATATGCAATTTGTCTTCAACTACATTTATTAAACACGCTTTCTTTTCCTTTTACATTACAAATAAAACTAATTTTTAACTAAACAATTTTAAAATCTAAATTCAGATATTCATTTTAAAGGTAGCCAGGAATAACACAAAATGATATTTTATATTCGTGCTTTTTTATTAAGCAAAACAAATTTTGGCCACGGCGTAGCTCAGTCGACTAGGGCGCTTGCCTGCCGATCCGGTCCTATTCTCACTTTTGATCATTACCCGGTTAGTTTTTTCCCCGAGGTTTTCTCCAACCTTAAGGTGATTGCCAGGTAATCTATGGAAAATTCTCGGACTCACCTCGCTACCTCCAATCCCATCGAACTAAAATAACGTAGTAGTTGATAGAGTGTCGCTAAATAACCAACTAAAATAAGAAAGCAGAACAACTTTCGAACTGTCTCATTAAAGTTTCTATAAAAGGGTACACAGTATAGCAATGTATAATTTTATTAAAAATTAGGCAGTAGACGTGTAAAAAATCTGAAAGAAGCACAAATCATTATTATATATTTAAATTTAGTATGAAAAATGCAATAGCTCTAACTGCGTAACCTAGGAGATATTATGATATTCTGAAACAGTGCGTTTCGACGTACATCTATCCTTAAGCAAGGGTGGATAATGGAAGAATTCATTACTATATTCTGCGCTTCGTATCCCTTCCTAGTCACTCCGGAATGATATTTTGTCAAATTAGAATGCAGAGTACCTGACTACGGAATGGAAGGTCCTGGGTTTAATCCTGTATAGTAGCGGAATTTTTCCCGTTGCCAAAACTTTCAGACCGACCCAATGTTCACTCATCCTCCTGCAAATTGAGTGCTGGGATAAAAGAGGTCCGCGAGTGGAGCGGATTACACCACCTCGTTCTAGTGTCGAGGTAAAAAATGCCAGCTCTACCGACATGCCCCCTTTATGGCCTGTAAGGGAGACACATTCACATTTATCCTAGAACAGTGGTTCTCAAAGTGTGGGTCGCGAAATGATTTACAAATTAAAACAAAAATGTTCTCATTAACATCAATTTATGCTGCATTTAGAAACATAAACAACGTTGAACATAAAAATAAAAAAAAAAAGGTTTCAGTTGTCATAATGTAAGAAATAATAAAATGCTATAAAATTAATAATCCTGTTTATAAATAGCTTCTCGAATCTCAACTTTATATTCACAGACTATTATCATTTTCAATTTCTCGCTTTCCTTTTGATGGCAATCATAGACTAGAAACTTATTTTGTATGAATACGAATTTGAAAATAGTACAATAATACATTATGCAACGAGCCTATAATGGTAGTAATTAAGAGGCGAGTATGTTTGTTTATGAAACGAGCGCAAGCGAATTTCATAATTTTCATACGAGCGTCTTAATTACCATTACAGGCAAGTTTCATACGATTTTTTATGCTCGACCATATTTCTAACTTGAGATTATTCATAAGTATTCATGTTATGGTTATGTAAGTGAAGAGCGGAACTGACCTGAATTGTGAGATGTGCGCAGACGCGAAAGTATTGATTTTTTCCGAGGCACGAATGTCATTGACCTTGATATAATCTAGAGAATAACATGAACATTAGTCTTGATATAACCTGGAAATTGATTTAGAATTGAAAAACGAGATGACAAATTGAATTTATTTGAATATTATTTACAATTAACTCTAATTATTATAGTAACAGAACATAACATTCTGCAACAGTATTGGATTTTCAGCCTCCGTGACTTTTCGCAAATTGTCTTTCTATTGCATATCCGAGAATAATCGATACTTGCGGTTTTATAATGGTACAATGGTGATTCCTCATTGGCTGAACAACTGAATTATAATGAATAGGTGTACTTTAGTGAGGTGCATTAAAGGGCTACTACCAGGTGTATAATTACTACATTTCGGCGTGGTCGAGCATAAACAAATTAGTAGCTTCTTTTGCAAGATCGAAGTATTCTTGCACTTTTAGAGTCAGAACTGGTATACGCTCTCCGAAAAAAAAAGGGCACAGTTTCATCATTATATCATATTTCAATGAATCTTTCCTTAATATATTTTTTCAATTATAGTCACTTGAACACAAATCTGTCTACAAACGGATTCAGTATCCATCTGTGATTGCCATAATTGTTTTCCGTTTCTTCCACAAATACTCAAAAAGTTGCTATTTACAATTGTGCAGTATTTGTGGTATCATACGGTACTTAGCTAAATTTTCCAGATTTTTTTAATACACTGAAATTAATTGAATCCCTTTTTGTCAAGTGGTGTCTACCAAATATCAACTTTCCTTATAAATCCGTCGATTTCGATGCTTGTCAACATCTTGGCCTTGCAAACTACTATTGTTAAAAATCTAATATATCAAAAAGGAAAGCCAGTCTAAGAAGTCAAAGAGAATTGCAGAATAGGTTTGCATAGTCCGATTTCTCCTCTTGCAGGTAACAGTGCATTAAAAGGTGGGGGGTATCCAAAAGTTTTGATAAAATTATTGCTGTTTTCGATTTCACAGGTATTTGTTAGCTGTTTTAATATTCTGAATAGTGTTTTATAAAGTATAATGTATGTATATTAAGCATGAAAACTTGGTTCATTTCGCTTTATAATAGCTGAAATATAAAAAAATGAATTTCACTAAATTTTTGCAGGTCAGGGTGTACCTCCACCTTAAATAGGGCTGAACAAGTAAGTATTTCCAGTTTCAGTGCGATCGAGTTGCCAACTGTAGTTTAACAGTCTTACTAATAAACCGTGTATAGTTTTTATACTAGACTTATGCAGAGTTGAGGCAGAAAACGTTACTAATAAACCGTGAATAAGCTATGGACGTATAAACAGGCTGTAACTATACAATGGGAATTGCTTTGCAGTAGTTATATACACGAAACCCCTTGTTTAAGCGTTGTATATAGAGAAAAAATAGCCGCCCCTCTAACAGCTGTTCGTATCGACTGTCATTTTATGATGATGGTTACCTTGTAACCACAGAAGAACAAACCAAAGATCATAGAATTATTAGAATAATATTGCTGTAGCTTGTACTCTTTGACCAAAATATAGTGTGGTAATCGATTAGAGCCAGTTGTACTATCGATATTTAACACGCCACACTAGAGCGCTCTACCGGATGCAATATAGAACCTCAGATATTCAATTACCTTTCGTAATGAAGTAATGACGAAACTATGACGTAGCTGTGTAACAGTTATACTGTTATACACGACGTATGTAGTGATTATTAGTAAGGATTTACACACGACTTATAAACGAGCTACTCATTGTATAAGTATAAGACAGTTAAACGTCTGTATATAGAGTTTTTATTAGTAAGACCGTGAGAGAACAATTCACTTATTTCCTATGTTTAGTTTTTATTAAAATAGGATAAAGTTCTCCTGGTAAAAAAAAAAGTTTATTTTGTATTCATTGATTTTTTTCATAATATATGGAAAAAAATTTCGATTGATTAAGGATATAAATTCCGATATTGATGCAACTAGAAATGCGTGACAGTAATGAACTATTTCCCTTGTAAAACAGAGGTAACGGGGGAAACTTACCTCCCCTCCCGGTATGCTAGTCCTCAGAGTTGGTCTAGATACCCTACGAGCAACTAGAGGAGACCATGTTGAAATATTCTCAAATGAATTAAACTTTTTGAGTCGACAATTGCAATGCAGAAAATAACAAGTTGCTATCTTTAACACTTATTGCGTTATTAGTGAATAGAATTCATCAGAGACTTTAGGAACATCTAGCACCACTTTCAGAAGTTCAGAAATTAATTATAGTAACTACCATCTGATCATGTGGGGTAGCTTATCACGTGAGCCAAATACAAGAGCTCTCCCCTCCCTCAAGAGGCCCTAGACCTACATGGGATATCGTGGCTTATTCATTCATTCATATCACCACTACATTTCTTCTTATTAAAGTAAACTTAAAAAGTACAAAATAAAAAGCACACAAAAGAAATGTATGGTTTGGTACTTTGAATGTCATTATCGCCAAGAGAGGTTGCTGGATAAATTTGCACCATGTCATGCACGTAATAGTATCCGACTTTTCGGAGTCATAGCCAACTCTATCATCAGACAAGCTAGGGAACCTCTCTGTTGTATCTGTTACCAAAATATAATCTCCAGGATGGATCCGACAGAAAGGCTTTACAGTCTTCCCTGATGACATGTAGATCAGAAACGTCGGATTTCTCTAATCAATGGCACAAAGCAAATACCCTACAATTTTGAATCACACAAAACAACAAAAATAAAAAGGGTTTGAAAACGTATAACGCAAAATTCCCAAAGCATCGTGTGTGAACTGTTACACAATAAGGCAACAACAGCTAGTCAGTCAAAATATTATACAGCGTGTTCCTTGGTTTCTTTGCGCGACAACTAAAACTCATTCTTATTAGATAATATTGGATATATTTCATCCACAATGATTGTACCAGCAGCGAGTAGTATCAAATGAAAGAAACCGTGGTTGGGCAGTACCAATGCAACCTTAACCTTAAATACAGGTAAGCACTACACTTTCTGGGCCAGGAGTGTCTTCTAAACTCTAACATGGAAGTTTTACAAACGAGAAATCAATGCAAAATATGGATATGTGGAATAAAAATTGGAGTTTCACTTGAATATATTAAAAAAAATAAGCAAATAAAAAATAAATAATCCATCTCAAGCTTAAATATGACATTTTCGTCATGAAATAATAACCTAGAAACTTACATTTATGAAAATCATTAACGGGTATAAGAATGTTTTAAAGATAATCTGTGTACAGAATCTTTATCATCATATTACATCAAATATTCTGTGTCAGATATCTTGTACAATCTCTCAATAACATAATTCATATACAAGGCCCCCTGTAATAATTAAAACTCCTTCTGATAAAAGTCAATGAGAATGGATACAAATTGTGGATAATCCCTTCTCAGAACAATGTAATTCAACCTATTTCTTAACTAGCATATAAATAAATGTATTTGAAGAAATGTTACAATAGCTTAGCAGGAAACCAAATATGAATGTTCACAGTTTAATTCACTGAACGTTTCTGGAATGAAATTATCTAAAAAGTAATTCAGAATAATATTTTTAGTCTTTGTTGTAACACTTTACTCGTAGTATTTGGATGACTTTTGAGTATTAATTTTGGATCAAGCTATTGTAACATCGCTGATTGTAGCAAAAGGAACTTACGGTCATTATATCAAATTAATTTCTTGGAGTTCAAATGAACTTTTGAGCCTGATGCTTTACGAATAAAGTTCACGAAATGTCTGGCAATATATGTGGTAAATTTATATATCATTTTTGTACCATAATAAAACACATTCATTGTTGACAGCAATATTACATAATAATTATTAATTATCCACAAATTATAAGTCCCATTCTGTTATGCCCTATGTCTCAGTCCAATCATCATTCTAACGTAAGTGTGTTTAATATATACAGAGTGTCTCAAAACACACGGCATAACTTCAGGAATAAGTTCCTCCTATGTGGACTATAAAAATAATTTATAACTGGCTACGGACTGGAAGGTGCGGGATTCGATCCCAGGTAGTGACAGGATTTTTTTCTCGTTGCCAAACTTTCAGAACGGCCCCGAGGTTCACTCAGCCGCCTATAAAATTGAGTACCGGGTCTTTCCCGGGGGTAAAAGGCGGTCAGAGCGTGGTGCCGCCACACCACCTCATTCTAGTGCCGAGGTCATGGAAAGCATGGGGCTCTACTCCATGCCCCCTCAAGTGCCTTCATGGCATGTTAGGGGGATACTTTTACCTTTTTTAAGGGCCGAGAATGCTTAGTTCCAGAGATCTGAAGGTCTGTCTCTGACACAACTTCATGGACGACCCGCAACTGGTCGTTCGTCCACAACCACATTTTATGAATGATTGCGTTCCAGCACATTTTAGTCAATTTCGTCCTGAAATACCTGAATTGAAGGTTTCCTGGTCGGTGGATTGGTAGAGGTCAACCAGTTCTGTGGCCTCCACGCTCACCTGACCTAAACCCACCATATTTCTTATTGTTGAGCTATTTAAAATCATTGATATATCTGACTACAGTGTCAGATGTGGTAACTCTTTGCAATTGAATTGTGGCAGGTTTTGAGACAATACGAAATATGCGAGGAATTTGGGATCGTCTTTGCGAGGTCATTAAACGTCGATGTGAGGTCTGTAATGAGGAAGAAGTTGGACATTCTGAACAATTATTGTAAGGTGATGTAAAGAGCTAGGTGTCATAGAGAGACCTTCAAAACTCACAAACCAAGCATTTTCAACCCTATATTGACAAATTATTTTTGCTACATATAGGAACTCATTTTTTAATTATACAGTGTACTTTTGAGACACTGTATATATTATACAAATATATTATTCCGATTTCACACCTTAAAACTAGGTAAACTTTACAACAGGTAACATATTACACATAATTTAACAGAATTATCACTTATGATTTATCTTGTCGGTATTATTGTAGCATTATACAGTATATTATTTACATTGTAAGTACTCAATAACTTGTTCATAAATCTTTGAGCCACTGTGATTTCACACGGATGAAAGTAAAATATTGTAATTTCATACTGTTTTATGGGTCAACTTAGATAATATATTAAAGAATGTCAAATCATAGTATGAGCTTTACGTCAAGCAAATTGAGTTCCAGTGTCTTTTCCAGCTACATAAAGTGAATGTCCGCTTTCTGGAAGAACTAAAATGATCACCACTGAAAAGAAATATTGATGTGCTAGCTTAACCTAAACTTTTCACTATTTCCTGCAAGTCCTTGCACTTCAACGAAAATTCAAGTACAGGAAATGAGTGTAAAAGGAAGAAAACTAGACCAATATGGAATGTGAATGTGGCAAAACCTGACTACGTGGCTTATGGGAGACAAGGTGTCAGTGGCCACACGGTGTCTGCTGGGTAGTGCGAGTGAATTTGCCTCATGAACTGCACCGGAAGCCAGTTCACCTTATACAAAACTATGAACTCAATTTACCAATGTCTCTTTCTTGCAAGGAGCAGTGCTTTTATCTTTTAGATATTTTCAACATGATGAAATTAAATATGCTCAATATATTCCAGAGTATGATGAACACAAACAATAAGTACACAGAACTTCAAGCAATGGTATAACATTACAATATACAGGGAGTCAAGCGGAGACAAGAGGAATTGGTCTGAATTTTATACAGAATAGAGCCTGTATTATCCGGTACTCCGATTTATTCGACACGACTTTTCGTGGGGAGACATTGAAAAGAAAATTCGAAAGCTATGTTTTTATTAGGTAGTAGAAATAAACTCGCATAGATATGAATTTATACGGAATTTATTCCTTATTCTTGTAGTTTATTTTTCTTCATTTCAATATTGCCAGATATGCGACGACCGTGGCATTTTTTAAAAATGTTTGAAGATGGTGCGTCGTACAACTGTTTTGCACAAAATGGACAATAACTTTCATGCGAATGGAGACATTCTTCACTTATAGATATGAAATACACCTAAATAATATATTAACCGTCTGTTTAGGCAGATTCCGCATTACCTAGCGATTACAGACTACAAACACGTGTTGAACATAGGGTACAATGTTCATATTTAGTGGAATTAATTACGTTCTAGTATTGAGATCATAGTTCGCTTCATATTAACGCGTACGTGCCTATAACGATTCAATGTAAGGCCTCTACATTTCCATTATTTATTTAAACATAGTAAAATTTAAGCAACTTAAGATACTTATCTGCCTTTGGGAGCAAAATTTAAAATTTTATCTGATTTTTTAAATATTTTTTTCTTCCCTAACTGCTTGACAAAAAATTAAAGATTTTCACACAAAATAAACCCCCAAATATTGGAGGGTATTTGAAGAGTCCACTGCAAGAATGATGGATGTCATTTGGAATACATTTTGGAGGAGAAGCGATTGAAAGTTTGAAATGCTTAGCGCTTAAAGCTTAACTGTGATTTTCCGATCATTACTGGGCAATGACTATCAGTGTTAATGCCATATAACTCTCTATGTACATTCTATATGTCTTAAGCTATGCATTGACAGTCTTGGTTCATTTTAGACAAAAAAAAGTGACATCCATCATTCTTGCTGTGGACTCTTCATTTGTTTTTCTTTGTTTTAGACCTTGGCCCACTGTTTTTACTTTAGAATAAAATTTCTTTCACCGTCTTACTTCTGAAAGAACTGTAAAAACACTTTTTTCTCTCTGCTATCCCACTAAGGAAAAATGTCATTTTATTGTTTTGAAAATTTCAAACATAAAAATAAAAATTTAAGATCATTCAGTTTTAAATTAACTTTCTTAAGCAGTAGGACACTGTTTGTAAGTTTGGCACTTAACTTGGTTAATCAGCTTCATTTTGGTGGGCGTATGATTAAAATATCTTAATTCTAAGTGCATTTTGTGTTAACATTAGTGTTGTAAAATGCTGTCAAATTGAACATGGAGAAAAATCATCTACATTCTGAGTGTATGAAGAATTGTAAAACCAAAACTCTCAGCTTCCAGTCAAACTCTACGCCAAATTCGAAATGTCATTAGACGAAATATACATAAAATTGACAGAATGTGATGGATTAACACTTGCAGAACTGCACTTCAGGTTTAAAGAAAGGGTACTTCCGGTCAATAAAAACTCAGCGAATTAATTAACCAAAAAAACTCAGAGAATTAATTAACCAATCATCATAGAGACAAAAATGACATATTTTTGAAAACTAGAAAGTTCAAGCTTTAAGATGACACAAAAAAAAAAATTGTGAAGAAAAATTAAAAATCAAGTTTAGATGAATATACCTTCAGTGGAATTGCAAGAACAATTAAATAACACGATTAGATTACTTCAATGGTTTAACCTGCTTACAACTAGCATAATGATCTATGACAATTTCAATTTTATATTTATAAAATACAAATTTTAAACAGTAACGTAATAACTGTGAATCATTACACAATTTCACTAATTTTGGAAGAGAAATGTAGTTGAATTAACAATATTTAATCGAATAGATTTTAGATTCAAGTTTTATCGCATCCTTCATATTCTGTTTTCTATTACAAAGCAGAAACTGGACAACTTCAAATTCTACGCATTTCCACAATTCCATTGATCGCTGTAGGGTTTCATTATAATTGTATTAATCAGAAGAAAATAAAGCAACTTGAATAGTTTAGATTCATAATAGTACATTATGCAACGAGCCTATAATGATAGTAATTAAGACGCGAGGATGTTTATGAAACTCGCTTGCGCTCGTTTCATAATTTTCATACGAGCGTCTTAATTACAATTATGGGCAAGTTTCATACGACTTTTTATGCTCGACCATATTTCTAACTTGAAATTATTCATAAGTATTCATGTTATTCTTATGTGACTGGGGAGCGAACTGACCTTGTGCAATCTCGTAAATTGTGAGATGTGCGCAGACGCGAAAGTATTGACTTTTTCCGGGCAACGAATGTCGACGACCTTGATATAAATTCGAGAGTAAGATAAACGTTAAACTTGATATAACCTTGAAATTGAATTCGACATTGAAAAACGAGATGATAAATTGAATTTATTTTAATATTATTTACAATTAACGCTAATTATTATAGTAACAGAACATAACCTTCTGCGACAGTATTGGATTTCCAGCCTGCGTGATGTTTTGCTAGTTGTCTTTCGATTGCATATCCGAGAATAATCGAAAACCTGAACTTTAATGAATAGGTGTACTTTAATGACATGCATTAAAGGACTGCTACCAGGTTTATAATTACTACATTTCGGCATGGTCGAGCATAAAATAAATGAAATATTCAACGTCATTAATTGTCCTTCAGCATTCGATAATCTTGTTTTCATTAAACAATAATGATTCCAAAATATCGCTACAGTTTTCAATGTTTTCAATTTTAAAGGGACACTATTTCCTCTACCTTACAATATCTCAAAGAACAAACTTTCAGAAGCAAAGTACAGTACAGTATCTCCTATAACCAGTGACTCAAAACGTATTTCTGAAATCCTAGCTTATGAAAGTTAACGTTATTTGGAATAAACAATATAAATCAACTAATTCATTATTTGGAATAGTTTCTTAAATAATTGCAGTTGATATATTCTAACATACGATGTCGATCATCTTTCCGTAGGCGATGTATTGACACGTGTTACAACAGCTGTTACCACACGTGCGCTCTGTGGATGGAGGACACTTTGAACAGATCTTGCAGACAAAGATAAGGCTCGGCAGTACGATAAATGTTGATATAATACTGCTAGTGGGACGGGATTTTCTAACTAATAATAATGAAGTATTTAATGATATTTTGTTTTTCTGATGTTATTTCAATCCTAATTCAGAAACAGCAATCCTGAGTAATAAAAGCCTCATCATAATATCATTGTGTTTCAGATTGCACTTAAGGTATATGTACACCTTTACACACAAAAAAATTTGTTTTGCATAATTTTGATCTGTCAAATTTTTATACAATTGAGAATGGTACCAGAAAGAGAATGAAGTGAACAGATCCCTTGAAATTATGTCTAAATTGTTTTTAAAAATTATTTTGTTTATAATTTTGACATGCAATTTTAAACATGATAGCTCATGCAGTTTTTAAGATAGAGCCACAGTTTCTTCACTGTTTTATAGGTAAAACTATTCTTTAGTGCCTGACATAGAGCTATTTTTTTATTTTTATTTGCAGTAATTAAATATTACCATATATATAACTTACAATAATATTTTATGTTGCATAAATCATGTAACAAATCCATAGATAATTATTAACTACATTAATGTTATTTTACTCATTGTCAGGCAGTGGGGGACATTTCAAGCTACAAAATGACACCAATATCTTCTTGGTATCACCATATTTGACTGAGATATGTTTAAAAGAATTAAATTTTCTAAAATTACTATTTACAGGAAATGAGCCACAAACTTTCAGAGCCTAGAAGAGTCCATCATCATATGTCACCTCTTAAGCAGCTTCATGTCGGTCCAGTTTCAGCTTCTTTCTGCCTCTCAAATACCTCCGCCTTGTTTTAATTTCAGCTGTTGAATGTTTTCTTTTTGGCATTTTTGTCCCTATTTCCATTGATGCAGCAAATCCTGCGATGGTGTTTGTCCCAGGGTTTATGCCCATCCTCCTCAGAATTGTAATTTCTACTTTTGGACTCTTATTAAAATGACGTACAACATCACTGACACACAAATTTACAGTTTTATGACTGACAGTAAAAGATTATAAATTACTTCATTATGTAAAAACGTTTTTTTTTCAATCTAATGATGATGACCAGATATCTATGCATCTATTTCGGGACTAGAAAGAAGTTTATTTTACAAGCAATGCTGGACGAGGGGATTGACTGCTACGAAGATCACTCCAAAAAAAGTATGTGACCGTGGCTGATGATGCAGCATTTTGGAAAATGAAACTTATCTGAAAAAACATACTAAGGCATAAATCATAAATTCTTATATCAAATTAAAGAGGAGAAAATTCTCTATTAAAATAGTTATATTTTGAAAATTCTAATATTTCATAATTTTTTGCGTTTTGTGGATGTACATTACCTTAAACGATCCCGTCTTTAAAAAAAGATTTTAAATATATTTTCTGTCATAAATAGCCATATCTTTCACCATCTAGAATTTGACAAAAAATACTTTTGACTCACTGTACAGGTCCTGCAAATCTGGCAACACTCGTTGGATTTTCTAGTTCGTTTTGCTGCTTTCCGTATTGTGGTTAAATTAATGGTCAACATGTTTATTAAATAAAGCAAACATGGACCGTGGTTACGATGGAACAAATAATGACACTGCCACAGGGTTTAATATTACGGTCTAATTCCGAGAACATAATTTGAAACATGATTCACTGTATGTCCGTGCTATGCCGGATAATCGAGGCTCTACTACTCATATTATAGTAAATGTCTGTAATGCACTGATTCTGTGAAACCTCTTCCAAGAAAAATGCTGGCGAATTTTATACATTCAATAGTCCTTACATAAAATCATCTGAGTTTATAAAGTCACCGATGATTTGATGAAGATTCCTCATTAGTCTCCTTGAGGCAAAATTCAAAATAGCTCACAGAATTTAAGTTATTGTGCTGTTCGTAAAGTTACTGCAATATAAAGTGATGAACACCATACTTGGCTACTTGTTTTCTCTAGTTCTGAGTACAGGCGTAACTATGGAAACTAGTTGAGAATCTGTACTGAAAGCTTCTCTATACTTATGATGTGTCAGAAAGGTTTCAGAAAGGTGGGCAAGACTATGAAAGATGGACTGTGGAAATGGATGCAAAGTGAAAAGTTGCAAAAGATAAACTCTACAATTCAGTGTCACATTAAAATTTCAGTGTTCCAACACCAGTAAATTTATCTAAGTTTAACTTCATAGTCTGATGTGGTTTATGGATTTAGTTTTAATGTTTTCTTATTTCGTTCATCCACATTGCATGCAAATTGAAATGAAGATTGTGCAGTGGAAGTAAGCACCAACATTTAGTATTGAAAAACATCACTGACAAAAGATGTCATAAAATCATCAGTGAATGTTTTCAATACATCGTTACATTCGTCGCATCATTTTGGACAACTATCAAATCGCCGGTGACTTTATAAAAATACAAATTAACTCTCACAGTTACGTAACACAGAAAAGTGTACGTGAGGACTGCAAAAGAATGACAAATATCACAAAGCCTACAAAAATATTAATATGATGCTTGGAACGTATCTAAATATCGCAGCACAACCACAGCCAAAGAATACATGTGGCAATAAAACTTCAGTATGAAAACGGAATTTACAGCTGGAGTTCAGAAATATCTGATCCTACTAATCGATGGTGATCAATAATTTGTTCGTGTACGTGTGGCTTCTTTAGTTATTACTTCTATGAATAGATGGCGAATGTAATAATCAGTGTTGCCAATCGTACATAAATATACCTGCATTATAGAATTCAATATTTCTTCCACCTGTGCTGATTGTAAAACAACACTGGATGTAGCTTCAAACCGATGATATTGTCAATTATGAGAAAAACTTAATATTAATATACATAATCATTTTGCTCAACACTTTTTTAATCTCCCAATAATGGCGTCACCTATTGACAATTAGCTGAACTATTTCAAAGTTTGCCAACTTTTTATATCTTTGGTGCTGACTTATCCAGTACTTATAAAGTTCGTTTACATGATCATAAAGTATCTCTGGCGTTCACAGATACCTAACCTAGAAATTTATGATAGTGTAAAAACCAAAGAATATAAATGGTCAAATTTTGAAATAGTTCCATTAGTTCTCAGTAGGTGACACCATTACCATACACTCATCTGTCGTAGTCTTATATCAAAGGAAACTAACTAGTGAAATCGATATTGATCTCTTAAGCAAATTAAAGAATTAGAAAGCAAACCTAAAGTAATCCATTCATTGCATCCATAAAATACTGAAATTCATAAAATAATAGAGTTTAAAAGAATAACATAAAATTGCACTGTTGCATTATTGAAATTCATCAAATAATAGAGTGGAAAGAATAACATAATATTACACTGTTGCATTATTGAAATTCCTCAAATAATATAGTGGAAAGAATAACGTAAAATTGCACTGGTGCATTATTGAAATTCATTAAATAATAGAGTGGAAAGAATAACATAAAATTGCACTAGTGCATTATTGAAATTCCTCAAATAATAGAGTGGAAAGAATAACATAAAATTGCACTGTGCATTATTGAAATTCATCAAATAATGGAGTGGAAAGAATAACATAAAATTGCACTGGTGCATTATTGAAATTCATCGAATAATAGAGTGGAAAGAATAACATAAAATTGCAATGGTGCATTATTGAAATTCATCAAATAATAAAGTGGAAAGAATAACATAAAATTGCACTGGTGCATTATTGAAATTCATCGAATAATAGAGTGGAAAGAATAACATAAAATTGCACTGGTGCATTATTGAAATTCATCAAATAATAAAGTGGAAAGAATAACATAAAATTGCACTGGTGCATTATTGAAATTCATCAAATAATAGAGTGGAAAGAATAACATAAAATTGCACTGGTGCATTATTGAAATTCATCAAATAATAGAGTGGAAAGAATAACATAAAATTGCACTGGTGCATTATTGAAATTCATCGAATAATAGAGTGGAAAGAACAACATAAAATTGCACTGGTGCATTATTGAAATTCATCAAATAATAAAGTGGAAAGAATAACATAAAATTGCACTGCTGCATTATTGAAATTCATCGAATAATAGAGTAGAAAGAATAACATAAAATTGCACTGGTGCATAACATAAAATTGCACTGGTGCATTATTGAAATTCATCAAATAATAGAGTGAAAGAATAACATAAAATTGCACTGGTGCATTATTGAAATTCATCGAATAATAGAGTGGAAAGAATAACATAAAATTGCACTGGTGCATTATTGAAATTCATCAAATAATAGAATGGAAAGAATAACATAAAATTGCACTGGTGCATTATTGAAATTCATCAAATAATAGAGTGGAAAGAATAACATAAAATTGCACTGGTGCATTATTGAAATTCATCAAATAAAGAGTGGAAAGAATAACATAAAATTGCACTGATGCATTATTGAAATTCATCGAATAATAGAGTGGAAAGAATGAAATTCATCAAAAATTAGAAAGCATTGCACTGGTGCATTATTGAAATTCATCGAATAATAGAGTGGAAAGAATAACATAAAATTGCACTGGTGTATTATTGAAATTCATCAAATAATAGAGTGGAAAGAATAACATAAAATTGCACTGGTGCATTATTGGAAAGAAATTCATCAAATAATAGAAAGTGGAAAGAATCAAATAATAGAGTGGAAAGAATAACATAAAATTGCACTGCTGCATTATTGAAAATAATAAAATAATAGAATGGAAACATTAACATAAAATTCTATTATTTATTTATTCAGTAATATTTAACATGATCTGCATTTTGTTCACATTATCTTAATCGCATATGCAGGATAACAACTGATGTAAAGAGTTGGGATGGATAAGAAAGTGTTGCGGAGTTTCAAGATGTGCAATAAGCGGTATGCATCTTCACTATTCTATCTGTCGTTATGGACTCTAGCTATACTGGCGAAATCACCCGAGGGCGCATTTTGGGCATGGGGGAGGCAAGGCGTCCTGTCGACTCCATATGCCTTGCAGTCCTGAGGTTGAAAACGACAGTCAAAAAGTGGATCAAGCATTACCAACAATACTTGGCCCCGAAACAATTTTTACATTGAAATTATTCATTACCAACAGAATTTTTTCAAGTTTTCATTTTACACACTGTTAATAACACTGTTAACTGCTCATCTATTCGTATAAGTAATAAATAATCAAGCCACACTTATACAAACAAATTATCAGTCTTATAGATCGGTAGGGGTCAGTATCTTTGAACCCCATTACACCTTACGGTACATCTGATTACAAGAATGACTTGCTACTAATTAAGTACTTGTAGATATTAAGAAATCTCAATATTTCACTTTATGCATTACGTAAGCACTACCGATTATTTAATTTGCATCAAAACACTCATTGGACTTGCATATGCAAATAACTTTTAAATATGTTTTTTATATTTTATGAAATATAACAATTGAAACATGTCATTGCAATGATTTTTCTAAACTTTTCGAGATAATCGATTGCATGTATAATTTTAAGGGGAGGCAGAGGTGAAATTTTCGAACAAAACTGAAGAAAAAATGAAAATTTGGTTTTTTCCATTTTTATTATCTTTATTTTCATATTCCGATGTTAGTTTTTGATTTTGTGCCCTTTAAAAGTATGAAATTAAAACCAAGATAACTGTATTACTATATTATTCCCATAATAAACTAATACTTATCATTCTTTATATACCTTCTCTGAACATATAAATAAAAAGAAATATTGAAAATTTCTTACAATCTGGTGCATGGAGCATTTTATATCAAACGATATAAAGTTTTATAAAATTATGAATATTTACAGAACTATTGTACTTAGAAAGTTGAAACTTGGTATGTCCATTACTAATAACATACTTAGTATCCATGATCAATTTCAAACAAATCGGATAAATTTTGTGGATTTTGAAATATTCACCTCTGGCTCCCCTTAAAATGTTTCTCGTTTATACACACCTATAAAACAAACCTTCATGGTGCATTAGCAAAATGATCGTTTAAAAAGGAAGACTGGTTGATCAGGCTATGTTTGGCTGTGGTTAGCGGCACTGTGGAATCTCAGTGACCCAAGAGTTCAGAACACCTACGCTTATGTTACGGAATCGCTGACCAATCGTAATGAATATGTATCGGCATAACTGAGAAGTGAACTGAATATATCAAATTAATTGTAGGGGGTGAAAAGCGTGAGTAAATATCACAGTACAGGTCATGCTCCACGAGTTCGTCACGACATGCAAGAAGCCAGACAACTAGTTCTTCGTTCGTCTAACTGTTGTTGGGTAGGTTCTTACCCTACATGGGAAACACTTGAGTCAGATTGGAGATGTTGCTACTGCTTGGATTATACTGTTTGTCCTGGACCGCTGGTTCGATATCTCGCACCCGCGAGGGTTCCTCCGTAACGACTTCCTGAATGCCGTTCTTACAACACCAACGGGTCATTTGCATTTACATGGACACAACGAAACTTGGTTCAGACTTTACAAAGGAGAACAAAAGGACGTAGAAACACGTACAATTATGAATAAAGTTGCTGGCAGAACAGTACGTACGTCACGCCCTTATCTGGGCTCTTCCTGGCCGGTTTGAGCGCAAAGGGTCTCTGAGGAAGCTTCCAACCTTCGGAATATTGTTATTGTTAGCAGACGATGCATACGTAGTAATATTATCACAGGTAGCTTATGTTTAAAATCTATGTACGACACATCTGTCTGTTTTACAACCCCGTGTAAAACAAGAAAGAACACACAAGAGCGCCTTAAAGAGATTCGAAATCTTTGATCTTCATGAAAGGCAACTTCCGACTTGCGTTACCAAATGAAATAACCGTAATTATATCGCGATTTTTGTGTTTGTGTCACGTTGTACCCGGGGGTACTAGGGTTCTGTGAATTTTTTGCCGAACGACACGGTTTGGTAACGGAAGCCACAAATTCTCTTTAAATTTATTTGAGGCACTTTTCTACTGCTCTCCTCCGATGTTCGCTTGGCTGATAAGATAACACGACTCGCTTCTTTTCTGGTCTTCAGTCTCTCTGGCAATTCTCTACTGGATTTCGAATGAAACACTTTACGCCGCTCTCGCGTCATTGTCTTCGGAGATAGTTTCAGCGACACTTCAAAGTGCCTAACGTTTGGGACTGTGCCAGACTTGTACTGTTTTGAGTTATCATCTGCGAATGTCTTGCTCTTTTTTCTTCTTTTTCTTGTGCTTGGTGGGTTTGCTCCTGCCGTCTGCGCGCCGCATGCGGGCGCACACCCAGCAGAACACCACAAACAAACATCACTTGAACAGGATCCTGCGAAACGCGCGACGGAAGTCCTTGTTGAAGATGGTGTAAATGACGGGGTTGAGGGCAGAGTTCATGTAGCCCAGCCAGAAGGCCGTGGCGAAGGCGCTGTCCGGCACCTGGCACCAGCTGCACATGGGCGTCAGGATGTAGAGGAAGAAGAAGGGCAGCCAGCACGCGATGAAGGAGCCCATGATGAGGCCCAGGATCAGCGTGGCGCGCTTCTCCTTCTTCCGCGCCAGGCGCCGCTTCTCCCGCTCAGGGTCGCGAGGTTTTTGGATTCTGGGCACGTTCTCCGCGATGTTGCCGTCGCTGCCCGGGTGGTTCCCGTGCCCGGGGGAGATCTTCCCCATGTCTATAACTTCGCGCTTCGCTTTCGACGTCGTGCGCCGGCCGAAAATCGGCTGACAGAGTCTCAGTTTGAGGGGCTTCACTACCGCGCAGCGACTCACCACCCCCGAGTCGGAGGACGAGGGATCGAACTCGCTCACCATGTCGGTGTCGATGCCCACGCTGGGCGCCCGGCACCGCGCCATCGCCGCCTGCTGCTGCGCCAGGTCGCCGTTGACCGACAGGGTCGACCCGCGGAACTGGCAGGTCTGCAGCGGATGTTTCGACATGGCCCCCGCGGTGCCCATGACCTTGAGCGTGTCCTTCGGCGCCTCCAGGTACCCCTCGCCGTTCTCGGGCCCCGTCGTGCCCTCGGCGTTGTCGCTCGTGCTGATGTCGGACGCGAAGTCGCACGTCACGATGGGGATGGCCATGGGCTGCGGCGGCTCCGTCACGATGGTCGCGATGCCGCCGTGCTCCAGCGTCACGCCGCCCTCCACCACCACGTTGCGCATCGGCGAGTTGCTGTTCACGTCGCCGCCCCCCGCCTTGCCGGCGTCCTGCGCCCCGCTGCCGCCGCCCGCGCCCCCGCCGCCGCCCGCGCCCTGCGCCGGCACCGTGGTGAAGCTCGTGCACTTCTCCTCGGGGGGCTGTCTGGGGCGCGGCTGCTTCCTGATGCCTCTCCGCGCCCTGGCCTTGGCGGCGAAGTAGATCCGGATGTACACGAACACCATGATGCAGCTGGGGATGTAGAAGGAGCCCAGCGCCGAGTACAGCACGTAGCCGATGTCCTCGCTGAGCTGCAACAGACACCAGCCGGCTGGAATTGCGTGTACAGAGTTGCTGCTTAAAACAATTCAGACATATACAGGGAGAACCATAAGTAATGCCATTAATTGTAGGGAGTTATTCTTTGAGATATTTTAAACAAACAAAAACTTCAATATAATTTTCTTCATTTTTGCTTTCTTTTCGACATAAAAACTGTTATGTATGAAACATTTTAAAGCATGTTTTGGGAAAGTCATTGATTGAATTCCCAACATGCTCAGTCATTCCATTTTGAATCTTGCGTACACTACTTTTAAAACTTGAATATAATTAATTGATTAACTAGCCGACTTACTAGTGTTAATTATGTAAGTTTGTGCAGCTGACAGCTGTTTCAGTGCTTCACGCACCATCCTCAGAGCCTACTAGATCTCGGCGTCATCTCGAACTTCTCTGCCTGTTATGTGGGTGTGTTTGATTGTTGAAAGGTGTTGAAGAGTGGAGTCAAATAGTGTGTGTGTACTGAAATTGATCTGTGTGTTTGAGAATTTGATCAGGGTGTGTTTTAGTGTGAACAATATTTCGAAATGTTCAAACACACTAAAACACACCCTGATCAAATTCTCAACACACAGATCAATTTCAGTACACACACACTATTTGACTCCACTCTTCAACACCTTTCAACAATCAAACACACCCACATAACAGGCAGAGAAGTTCGAGATGACGCCGAGATCTAGTAGGCCCTGAGGATGGTGCGTGAAGCACTGAAACAGCTGTAAGCCGCACAAACTTAAATAATTAACACGAGTAAGTCCGCTAGTTAATTAATTAATTATGCTCAGTCAATTTAAGGGAACAGTACAGTATGATAATTATGGACCGTATTTCGTCCCAGGTAGTACGGATATTAGGTTAGCTGTTAACAGACTATATTAACGTGACGTCATATTTGACGCGTACCTCAGCGACTTGTTTGTGCTGAAGTTGCCATTCTATTCATGATTCAAAACTAGATCTCGAAAACTGTTGAAAATGCATTCTAGTGATAAAGACTAATACTACGAACACGTTTCCTACAATTTAAATTATTTGTTAATTTATTTAATTCAATTATTTTCACCGTGCAGAGTTAACATAATAAGATCTTCTCTTCCACTCAACCAGTATAAAAATGCATAGCAAATATAAATAACAGAACACAATGGAATGTAATAGTGTTGGTTTTATTTAACTGGCAGAGTTAAGGATATAAGCCTTCTCAAACAGTGAATCACATTGAAACTTCGATATAAAAAACATTAAAATATACAAAATATAGTAGACAAGAAATTGAAAGAGATAATCGTAATACATTATAAACAATCAGTCAATTAGAAGTGAAACATGTATTGGAAGAAATAAAAAGTTTAATAAAATATAAACAATAAGTCAATAGTGACCTTATACATATATAACATACAGAAAGAAAGAAAGAAAGAAAGAAAGAAAGAAAGAAAGATCACTGTAAACAATACATAAAAATGAAAGATATACAACTGTAAACAATAATAATAAAATAATAATAATAATAATAATAATAATAATAATAATAATAATAATAATAATCATAATAATAATAATAATAATAATAATAATGGCTTTATTTAATCTGGCAGAGTTAAGGCCGTAAGGCCTTCTCTTCCATTCAACCAGGATTAAAACTTGCTTACATAGTTGAACATACAATTGGATCGGAATTAAGTAATTACATACTGATACAATTTAGGTACATAATGAGATCAAAAGAGGTAAGTTACATAAAAATTTACCTCATAAAATAAAAATAAACATAGTGGAATACATATTAATGTTGTTGGAATCAAATACGAATCACATAAAAACAGAAGCCGATAATTCAATAAAAGAAATGTACACAGTAAAAATAAAAATAAACACATTAGTATACATATTAGTATTAGATTACAATTAAAGGGTTTTACATAATTAAACCAGAAACCGACAATTGAATAAAATGTACACAAAAATAGATTAATAATAAAAAAATAACAGAGTGGGATACATAGTGACGTTAAGTGATAAATAAACACGATTTAGATAATAAAAATAAGAAACAAAAAATAATAAAAATAAATAGAGTGGAACACATTCCATTAAACATTTGCAACGCGTTAGGTCTGGCAACTCATCATAAAATATTTTTCTAATTTACATTTAAAGGAAATTAAAGTTCGGCAGCCCTTGACTTCAGGCGGCAGAGAATTCCAGTGACGAGAAGTAGCAACAGTGAAAGATGAAGAATAAAGAGATGATGTGTGCAGTGGTATTTCTAGCGTGTTATCATATTGTGACCGAGTATTTAAGTTATGATACCGAGAAAGACTGTGGAATCGGACAGATAAGTAAGAGGGAGTAGAGGTGTGCAAAATTCGGTATAAGAGAGAAAGGGAATGTAACTTTCTCCTCTCATTTAACCTGAGCCACAATAATTTATCGAAAGAAGGCGAAATGTGATCGTAGTAGCGGACATTACAAATGAAACGAACACACGCATTATGAACACGTTGCAGTTTCTGGGATAAATCCACCCTGAGATCACTGAATAAAGCGTCACAATAATCGAAATGAGGCATAATAAGAGTCTGTACAAGCGTCTGCTTTAATTCAGCTGGATAGTGAAGAGTGGAAAATACTTTCTTGCATGTGCAAGTGTTTTTGGTTCAAAGTTGGTAGCACTGAAGTTCTAACCAACTTTGATATTCGGTACCGCACTATATATTTTTTTGAGTATAAAATCGTGTTAATTGCAAACACAATGCCATTCATAATGCAATGTTTAAATTTACAAATATAATATTTCTATTAGTATTTCTAAAATACAATCTTGCACACAAATATTAACTTATTTTGGTATACAGTATTTATATGTTATACCCACAAGGTGTAACTTTCTACCACATACAGTATTTGCATATACGTAAAAAACCCTAAAATATAAAAGTTACAAAGTTAAGTTTTTTACACTTTATTCATGCATAATTATTTTACAATTCACTCTATTTAATTACGAAGTATATATAAAATAGGCCTATATGAGAGTAAAAGTTTTTCTGTTATCACTCAAACTTCATACCTAGACAAGCTCTTGGAAAAATTTTTATGCTTATATTTTTCAACAAACTCTTTCATAATATATATATTTTCAACTTTTTTACAATAAATATTGGCATCAGCAGTATGAAATACAAATCGCGGAAAAATAATACATTTAATTATTTCAGTGTGATCAGAAATTTGTTGGAATAGCTTCATATTGGATTCAATTTTGTCATTGTATCTTGTACTGGTAGAGTGTTTCTGAGTGGAACTTCCTTCCTCTCCTCTGAATTCTATATGGATTACTTTACAAAATATGGTACTGTGTGTTTTACAAAAAAATATTCCTTACCCAATTTCTGAACATCGTTGTGAGCATGGAACGCTTTGTATTTCACGTTTCGGTGTTATTGCTTGGTAAGGAGGAATTCGAATAAAAAACGTAGCCCTTCCCTCATGACGTCTTGACTACACACTGCACGCAAGACAGGTCTACGAAGCTCAAGCTCGACATTTCAATGCATGCTACAGGGAGGAATAAAGGTTAGGCGTCATGTGCTAAAATCATGTGCGGAATTTTCCAGAATTTAGCTTTGATTTCAACAAACGAGTGAAACTCGTTATCGTCAACTAATAGGTTATTTTACGACGCTTTATCAACAGCTTAGGTTATCGTGGCTTAGGTTACATGAGAGGAGAAATCTGCACTCACTTTCTCTCTTATATCGAATTATGCACTCTTCATCCCCCTATTATTTATTCGCTCGATTTCATACTCTCTCTCGCTATCATAATATTAATACTCGATCACAACGCGATAACACGCTAGAAATTCCACTTCACGCATCGTCTCTGTATTCCTCATCCTTCACTGTTGCTACCTCTCGTCACTGGAACTCTCTGCCGCCTGAAGTCAAGGGCTGCCGAACATTGAATTCTTTCAAATCCAAGTTAGAAAATTATCTTATGACGAGTTGCCAAACTAACTTACTATTATGACAAGTGTTGTATTGCATGTTTCCACGTATTCACATTTTTTTTATGTTCTAATGATATTCAACTTATTTTATATTTTTGTTTTCATATTTTCCGATAATGTTATATCTCTAATGTGATGAGTTGAGCTATATATAATCTTAATTTTCCTTATTGTGTGTACTTAGAAATATTGTATTCACTGTATACTTTGTACTGCACTATTTTATTACTACTATTAGTATTATTATTATTATCATTAATTATTATTATTATTATTATTATTATTATCATCATTATTACTATTATTATTATTATTATTATTATTATGAATAATTGTCTTTTTTTGTATGCCTCATTTATTTTGACCTGCTGTTCACATATTATTATGCTTTTTTTCTTTCTTTCTGTATGTTATATATTATGTCTGATTTCTTCTTATTTGTTGTTTATTTTTTATTATTATTATTATCTTATTCAGTTTTGTGTGTAAAATTGTAGTGTAATTTGTAAATTTGTAGTGTTTTTGTAACGCAGTCTTTACTCCTGGTTGAGTGTTAGAGAAGGCCGTATGGCCTTAACTCTGCCAGGTTAAATAAATCATTATTATTATTATTATTATTATTATTATTATTATTATTATTATTTAGCGTCTGAATGAGATGAAGGTGATAATGCCGGTGAAATGAGTCCGGGATCCAACACCGAAAGTTACCCAGCATTTGCTCATATTGGGTTGAGGGAAACCGGAAAAACCTCAACCAGGTAACTTTCCCCGACCGGGAATCGAACCCAGGCCACCTGGTTTCGCGGCTAGACGTGCTAACCGTTACTCCACAGGTGTGGACATCGTCAACTAGAAAAATCTTTCAGCTCGGTTTTCGGCCGGTAACACGCACATCAGACATGCTTGCATGGTCGGCGTAGATTGCGTCATTATTAGGGCTAGGCTATTGACCTATGAACTACCAAAGAAATCCCTAAAAATAAGGCATCTTTTCATCCAAAAATACTTAAAAATATATAAATAAAACTTAATAAATATTAATTATTACCAATATTTATCTCAGAAATTTCAAGCAAATCATCCTCCTAAAAATTATAAAAGTGTTACAACAAAGTTGTTGAATAAAAAGGTAAACGAATTATTAAAGGGAGAGGAGAAAATTGAACTAATAAAACTACCAAACAATTAAAAAAGATATAAAATAGACTTTTTATTGTTAATTTGGCATAGGAGGAAGAGAGGTTGTTACTGTAAATCATGCATGTCAGAAATCAGACTCTAAATGTGCAGTTATGTGCGCGGATCGCCGGTCTGTGCAGGTTGCATCAATCAAGCGTTGCTCTTACCCGTTCTTAGCTGGAGGGGTGTACAGTAATCAATTCTGCGCTTCTAGGGTTGGATTAAATAGGCATTTGGACATTATAAACATAGTTAGCAGAACGAAAAAACACAGTTATCATCAGTGTCTATATTTGACAATTGTAATACAAGAAACTTTAGGCTTACTCAGTTATACTTCACAAAGTAGTGGTTTGTAAAGCATAATTTATTAATATGATTTTTATACAGTATTTGAAGAAAAGAAATTGCAGTAATTTCGAAACAACAAGAAAGGAACAAGTATTTCATTTTACGTAGTAGGTACTAATTATTTTAAAGTAATAGACCCTATTCTTTCATTGTTCGTCAACCATTATTATTTACTGTGACTATTGGTACGCAAATACTGAAGAAAATATTATACTCCCAATTAATTACATGCAGTAGGACATTGTGAAGTTTTCACACTGAAATCATTTCTTTGCTCTATGTCAATATAAATTAATATTACTATTAATAAATATAAATTAAGCTTAGAATTTCAATTCACATAAAGTTTATTTGAAAACTTTGAAAGCAAGTATCGAAAAGTTGGGAGCTTTACTCAAAGAAATTAAAAGTGTAGTTCACAAGCTGTGAAGCGACGATATTCTCTTTATGTCAGATTTAAAGATTTATTAATTTAAGTATATTGAATTAATATTGTGACGTGAGATGGAAAATTTGCCATTATATATTTTTCCAGATAATTTTTCCGCCTTGAAAATAGTTGTTTTCTTCTCTCCTTACAACCTCAAGAGCCTCACATCTATTCCTCACTATATTCTCATCACTTACCAGTTTATGAAATGAAAGTCGTAAGTCGTCTAATCTTTGATGGCTGTGTTAGTACAGACTCCAAAACAACGCCATTGTCAAGTACGTTTTGCCGTGAGAGTACAGATTAAGAAATAAGCTCTGGCAATATCATATTTTGAGAACTTTACTAATCTGATCTAAATTGTCACCTCACAACACTATTACCTCGACATAGGCTGATGAAAGCATTTCATTTTAAAATAATTATTATTGTTGGCTAAGGAAACCATTATAACAATTATGTTATATGATTCGTAATTTATCTTCTCCGTTATCTGTGAACTCCTCACTTTATTTATCATAACTCATTCACAGACACAGCCAAATCGGCACTCGTATTGAAACTGTGTTACTGAAACACAAGCTGCTGCAGGTATTGTACAGCCCTGTCGCGTTCTCCTCCAAGGCGATTCACTCCCTGCAGGTATGGGAATAGAGAGTGCACATCGCACAGGGACAGTTGCACAATGTGCAGGGTTTTGACATGTCTGCTGTAAATCTATACAGTACCTGACACTTGTATGATAACAAAGGACTTAGATGACGTCGTTGGAGAAAATCGCAACAAAGGAAAGCCTATGTTTGACCCATCAGCGTGGAATGGTATTTTCCGACCTTCTATGAACATGTTTGTTTCTCTTATGCTAAAACAAGCAATTAACATATGCACCTGATTCTTAAAGCATTGCAGAAACAAAGTAACGCACATCAGAGGGACAGAATTCCGATTTGTGTCGTTTGTTAATTTCAAAGTAATTTCCTTTGTAGACCAATTGATGGGAAAACTTTCATTCGAAATGTATCATCGTGGCGTGAATGGCCACTGATCCGAGGCTGGACGCCCCAATTCCAGAGGTTGGCATTCTGCGACCACTGTACCGCCAGCCAACCGTTCAGCGGCGTGCAGCACCTCTCTCTCTCTCTCTCTCTCTCTCTCTCTCTCTCTCTCTCAATGGAATGCTGAAATCGAGTATATTGTATCTTTATTGTTGTTGTCCTTGCAGTCTTTGACTATCCGGCCAGAAGTAACCCAGTGCTGGCAGCCACACTTTATCATGCGGAATCTAAGTTGCCATGGTGACGACATGGGCGACCTTGCATACCCTTCAACGACGGCGCAACAGGTCTGCTGGACATCTTGACAATAGCGACTGTGATTCATGAGCAGCCGTAACTCACTGCCAGTCGGGTTTTGACGCCGGAGTTCCGGGTTCCGTGTCAAATTTGTGGAGGGAACGGACATCTTTTATTTCCATTTACTCCGCCAGAATGTGTGTTCCAGAAGCTATTCATCGTTCAATATTGCTCAAAAAGAAATACACCGAAAAAGGTGCATCGGCAGTCAACAAATTTCGTTGCGTAAGAGGTATGCGTTAACTTAGAACAGGAGTAGATAAATAGAGGGGAAGTAAATGTATCCAGTTCATCCCTTCCACTAGCCTATATTTCAGTCGTGTTTACGTCACATTAATTTGGGCTCTCTTCCGCTTAAAGATGTACAAAATAAATGCCGTATGTCAGTGATGTCAACTGAAGCCCACAGGAGCAAGCGCGCGCTTTAGAGCCCAGGAGAGCCTGAGCGTTTTACAGCGGAAAGGAAAGAGATAGACGAAAGAGGTGGTATATGCCGCTTGGTCGAGCTATATACAGGATGGCCAGCACTGATTCAAGGGATAAAGGGAAGAGAACTTATTAAAACTGTATCCATGGTAATTTTTACATTTGTCTGAGAAGTATAAGTGCATTATAAGAATGTAAGTTTTAATTTTAATGCTCATTTTTCACAAGTTTGCTTTTTTATTCAAAAATAATATTTTCTCAACTTTTTTTTTTTTTTACAGAAAAGTGAAATTTTCAGATGTGTTTGTTTAGTAGCCTTACAGGTACTAAAATAATGTTTTCGTAAATCTAATATATCGTAAATACGTATTACTGAAGATAGTGTATTAAAATGTTCGAAAATATTCGCATGGAAAATGTTTGTAAGAAAATTAATTAACAAAGCAAATACTGTTACATCACAAACAAATGATATGTACCTATATGTTGGTAAAACGTCTGCTCTATAGCTTCAGCAGATTTCGAGATAATTTAATATTCTTTTAACAGAAAGTTGCGCACCAATATCACCTAAAAGCATATGCGATAAGAGTTTTATTATGTAACATTAGTTACAATTAAAACATATACCTAGGCAACTTTGCTTTGAACTATAATATTGTTTTCATTACTTTTATAAGATTAAAGATACCATCAATATCAATTTCAACTTACCATGTCATATTCAGTGTCTTTCTTTGGGATAACACTTTCTTTATGAATGATGTGTTTAATTCACTTAGTACAGTATAGTTGTAGTTATTATGGAATTTGTGTGAATATTCCTTCTTTACTCTTTATTATGTTATTAACGTTTAAAACACAACTGCAATATCAGGCTAAGAAATAGGTGTTAGTACTTTTGTTTTACAGACAATATAGAAAATAACAAACAGAAAGAAGCCATATAGAAATAAAGACATAAAATTTCACGTTCCGTTTGAAGTTTGTGCACCACTGTTTTCTTAATCCAACAGGCTGCTTATTCCTCCTAGCATACCTAGCGCTTAATGCCCGCGCACGACGTCAAGGTCAGAAAAATGCTTGCTTTGACATCACTGCTGTATGTCATTATAATAAATATTTCAAATCAAGTCAAACATGTAATATAAGCATTCATATGGACACTATGGCTTACAACTCATTATAAATAATCACTTATAAGCTCTAGATCGTCTATACCAGTGCTTCTCAACCGACGGGTCGCGGCCTTGTATTGGGACCTCACATCAATTGTACCGGAATTGTCATTTTATTCTTCTTAAGCAATTTTCAAGATAAATATTTCATCTTAATTTTTATATATACACTTTTAAAACTTTTATACGGTACAGAAGGGTAAATCAGATAGCGGGACTATGGATAATGTTAAGGGTTTGTGGATCCTCTTGTCTACCGACGACGCCATATTTTCGTTTTCAGCTTCACAGTAAATGAAAGAGTGTTGTTAAAGTTTGTAGCTAGTTTTGGTGAGGATTAATCTATCCTGAGACAAACAATAGAAATGATTATATAGTTTCAGTCAGCAACTTATCAATGTATATAAGTACAGAATAAATTTTCTGTCACATCACATTAAAATTATATTTTCACGAATACTTTCAACTTATATAAAGTCATCTTCAGATGGGGGGGGTATTGGGTTATTTTACGACGCTGTATCAACATCTAGGTTATTTAGCGTCTGAATGAAATGAAGGTGGTAATGCCGGTGAAATGAGTCCGGGGTCCAGCACCGAAAGTTACCCATCATTTGCTCGTATTGGGTTGGGGGAAAACCCCGGAAAAACCTCAACCAGGTAACTTGTCCCGACTCGGATTCGAACCCGGGCCACCTGGTTTCACAGCCAGACGCGCTGACCTTTACTCCACAGGTGTGGGCTCTTCAGATGGTAGACACAATAAAAAACAACAACAAAATTGAACACAGGTGATATACATTAGGCGAACACTTGTGTGCATTACAAAATTAAAACTGTACACACGTTTTTGATGTTATGGTGTTAAGGAAGCGAATTCCCGTTCGTATCAAGATATGTGATTATAATAAACCTATTGAACAAGTTTCTTCATTTAAATATTTAGGATATCATGTCAGTTATGAAAATGAAACAGACATATCTGAAAAAATTTTAAATTATAACCGAGCAATGGCAATCATCAACGAAGTGTTTAAACCCTCACTAGTATAGAAACATACGAGGATTAAAGCTTATGAAACACTGGCAAGACCGGTACTAACTCCTGGTCGTGAGGCCTGGACTTTGAGGGAAAGAGATGAAACCCGGATAGTAGCCAACGAGATGAAATTCCTGTGAAGCACAGCTGGCTATCAGATTAGACCGCTAGAGGAACGAAGATGTTCTTCAATAGCTTGAAATATCTTCTATTTTGGATTACATCTGTAGTTACAGAAGTAACTGGTTCAGCATGGGAAGGACATGTTATCTTCCCATCTACGTAACGGGCCATTCAATACTTGTTAGACGATGATGATGATGATGATTATTATTATTACCTTACTGGTCTTTTAAGGAACCTCCGCCCTCACATAAGCCTCCCAACAAGATGAACACTCTATATGCATTTCTCGGCCTCCCCAAAGGTCTTTTACCCTCCGGCCCCACTAACACTCTATATGCATGCCCGTGCTACATGCCTGCCCATCTCAAACGTCTGGATTTAATGTTCCTAATTATGTCAGGTGAAGAATACAATGCGTGCAGTTCTGTGTTGTGTAACTTTCTCCATTCTCCTGTAGCTTCATCCTTCTTAGCGCCAAATATTTTCCTAAGCGCCTTATTCTCAAACACCCTTAACCTATGTTCCCCTCTCAAAGTAAGAGTCCAAATTTCACAACCATAAAGAACAAACGGTAATATAACTCTTTTATAAATTCTAACTTTCAGGTTTTTTGACAGCAGACTGGATGATAATGATTATTACTATTATTAATGCGTCATAGTGCCACTACAGTGAGTGAGATGAGAGTAAGGTGAAAGATTATTATCAGTACCAATGTGAAACTTATGTAGGGCGTATACATATGTAGGTTGTATTGTAAAATTAGGTTCACTTATTAATTAGGTTATTTTATGTATTATTATTAATTGTAATTATTGTGTTCAATTGTATTGTGTATTCTTATTGTATTGTGTATATAAATATATTGTGTATTGTATAATTTTATTTGTATTGTATAATTGTATTTTGTATTGTAATTTTATTGTGTATTGTTTATATTGTGTATACCATTGCCACCGGGTGCTTGCCCACTTGCAGTGTAAATAAATACATAAATTATTATTATCATATTATTATTATTTAAAATTTCGAAGGGGGAGGTGGAGAGTTGGTATCTAAAATTCAATTAACACTTGTTTCAAATTTCTTCTCAATATCTAAATTGACGTGTTTTTTATTTAAATTAAATTTAAATGAAATAAACAGTTATTTACACACGAAATTTTTTTAATGAACTCGCGGTATATTAATTTTAGTTAAATTTAATGATAAGAGTTCCCGTACAAAGCAATTTTATTTTCTTCTGTTCTGTTTTTGTCGTTTAATTTATCGTCCTAACATTTACCCTTAATTTTCATTGTGAGTGAACTTTACACAAGTAGGCCTGCTTGTCCATGAAGCTAGTCTGGAATCTTTATATGCTTTAAGTTCCACAATAAAGATAAAGAGTATATGGCAGAGTTACGGTTCAAGAAGTTGATTGAAGTGGATTAATAAGGCACGCATGCTGACGGCATATCTTTAGAGAACTGATTATAACCGATTGGATTGCTCACGTTTATTTCCAACAATAAATCTTCGTTTTATTGCAGAATTATATCTTTCAGCACTAATAATCATAAACCCGGAGCAGAAGTTGACGTATGTATTACAGTTCCACGTAGCATTTTTGTTAAAAATTATGTCCCGATATATTTCTACAAGGCTAGATGGAGTCAGGCGCCGATACTCTGGAAGAATACAGACGCCGCGACGCTCCTCTATGCGTCACAACTTTCAAGGTCCCTGCAATGGGCCCTGAGCCAGGAAGACACTTTTTACAGTTTATATTAGACTACTGTGTTACTTTTTTGTGCTCTTGGCAGCGGAATGAACATTATAACAAACGCATGCCCAGCCTACCGATATGCGGAATAAAACACGAGCTCGCAATTAAGTCTAAGTCCCCGACATTTTGTTAACAGAAGCAAGCGAGATTCATTTTATGTTCCAGTGAAGCGAAATCTGAAGCAAATCTTAAATAGGTTGAAGTGAGTTGCGGTTATTCATTTTTAAGAGATATATTGAACTGAACTACCCAAAAGATCTATAAACAAATGAGGTTTCGTTTCATAGACTCATTAGTTAACAAAGGAAAAATGATATACGTCTGGTTTTAGTGGATCAATTTAACATTGATAATCTTATTTTATCTGAAATATCTAATATACAGGGTGATTCACCAGGATTTACCGCCACTTATTTCCGAAGACATTCTGAGCAAAAAATGTCATATAAACATTTGTCCTATTCTCAATATTTTTTCAGCAGAAAGTAACTTCAATGTTACCACTAAACACAAATTTGAAGTTGTTTAATCAAAATAGAGGAAAAATGATATATTATTATTTCTTGATAAGTTTTAAGGGTGATTCACCAAATAATATTACAAAAAAGATAAAGAATGAATTTTCTATTCAGAAGTATCATTTATTTAATGAAATAATATTACAGATAAAGAATGAACTATTCAGAAGTATCATTTATTTAATGAAGTAATATTCTGAAGCGTAAAATGTGTTGTAAATTCCATGTTGCTTCTTACAGATTTTTTTTTTTCGATTTTAACTACAAAATTGCATTTCTCTTACGCATGTACTACAAAAATTGTTACAATTATGCCACTCTTGTAAATTCTGTAAGACTGTACATTACGATGCATAACTAAACTGTAAAGAATTAAGTTCCTAAAGTCGTATGATTTGTAACAATTTTCGTGATAACTGCGTAAGATTGATGTAACTTTTAGTTAAAAATTGAAAAGAAAATATGTACACAGCAATTAACAACACATTATTAGCCTCAGAATACTAGCCAATTAAAGAAATTATACTTCGGAATAATTAATTCTCTATTTGTAATAATCCTTTACCCTTATAACTAAAGAAAAAAAGGTATTTTACGAACAACTTCAAATTAGTGTAGCTATCTCTGAAAATATTGAAATTAGGACAATTGTTTACATGACAATATTTGCTCAGTAAATGGCGGTAAATTCTCGTGAATCACCCTGTATAAAACGTTTTAGAAAGAAATGTTTCAAATGTAATGGAGAAATAGAATTGATTGAAAGATGTTGTAGTTCTTTAATCAACTGTTCAAAGACAGGTCTGAACCTCACAAGTGATACCAAGATGGCACCACTTATGAGGCAACTAGGCCAAGATATTGCGTAATGGGTTAGAGTGGACAGTTCCTTTCCCCCTCCATTGCATACATCAGCCGTGGCGTGAACGTGACTCGCGAGACATGGTGGCTCTCAGTGATAGCTGTGCATTTCGCTTGCTTCTAACCTCCGCCAACCCCCACCCTCTCACTCACTGGAGTCAAACTCCGTTCCATTTCTATTTGTCTCTGACCTGCGAGTGGCATATGTCTCTCTCGAAACCATGTACGAAAGTTCCAAGTAGGATGGGAGGACGCATTTTTTTGCTGTCAGTATGATGAGAATATTAAATGCATGATTTGTTCACAAGTATTACGAGGAAAACGGTTGTATAACATAAAACGGCATTACACTACATGTTACTGATGAAACATTAAAAGGTTGTGTTATTATCATCATCATCATCTCTGTATGTCGACCCTTTTTCAGCAGATGTACGAATAATGCGGTTAGCTCTTCAATTTGAACTCACTGATTTACAATGTGATGTCAAATGAAACCTAGATGTAAGGACTTGACAAATGTTGAACTTTCAAATCTTTGCCAAAAAAATAAATATCCGAAGCTTCGTTCTTTCACTTGCTCTGTAGAAGCCATGTTCGCTACAACTTACGTTTGTGAAAAATTATTTTCAACAATTAAAATAGTAAAAACCAAATTTAGATCACGACTGACAGACAAATACTTTCGTGATCAACTACGACTGGCAGTAAGTGACATAATTCCCGATTTTGAAACTCTGTCGCAGAGACATTCTGAAGACAGTTAATTTTAGGTTGTGATATTCTTCACTTATTGTTCATTTATTTCTTCGTTACACGTACTAAACATTAGTTTGTAGCCTTGTACTGTATAAAATTATCTTTAAGTGCTTGACGTAAGGAAAATGAAAATCCGTTAATAAGTCAGACAGTTGCTTCACTTCCCCTTCGGGTGTCCGCCTCCCTCCATAGGGTGCTATGCATGTTGCAGGTTACACAGTGGCTCGGCGCACGATTACATTTTCGCCACCGCTGGGATACATCACCGATTAGCTACATATTACACTAGTCAGACTTCAAATGCTAAAGGATATGATCAATTCAAATATGTAGGAACTAAAAATACTAATGATTGTCGAATCGAAACTGAAATTATAAAAATGATTGTAAAAGAAAGATCAATTATAAAAATATTAAACGGAATCCTATGAGACAAACAAATCTCTAAAACAACAAAAATAAACTTATATGAATCATCAGTTGGGAGTGTGACAACTTATGGAATAGAAGTGTGGGAATTAAATTCCGAATTTAAAGGTAAATTAGAATTCACAGAAATGTATTTTCTCAAGAGGCCTGCTCGATGTTCAAAATTGGATAAAGTGAGAAATGAAAAATGGAGTATAAAAATTCTGCAGCTGACTATACGAGCAGCAAACAGTTAACCTGGTACGGCCATGTTGGGAGGACGGAGGAGGATAGATTGCCAAGACAGAAGTTGGAATGGATCCCTGCAGACAGGGGGAAGAGGGGAAGTCCACGAACTACACGGATGGAGATGATTCGTAAAGCTATACAACGTAAAGAATTGACACAAGGATACTGGGAATATAGAGCAGAATGGAGAAGAAAAACTTGGACACGGGAAGATGCTTAAGCATTGTTAACCTGCTTTACAATATATATGTTTGAAACGAAAGTGAATTTATTTCAAGAAGGAAAGCAAATTTCATAACCTATGTTGTATTTGTAGGACGTTTTCAAGGTCATTTAAGGTTAACCTATTTATTCTAAAAATAGCAGTATTTAATATTTATCATCCTTCCTAGTACAAAAATAATCGACCTTTATATAAACCGTTTTTTTAATTTAGCGCGTAATTTCACAGATATCTGAAAAGTAAATATTGATTAAAACAATCTCACATTTCATAAGCATCTAAATTTTTATTATACAAATAAAAAAATTACATTCAGATAGAATTTTAATAAATTTTCAAAATGTTGCCTTTCTACCTCAGTGCATTTTCAAATTCTTTGAAGAAAAGACTGATGTGTAGGCCTATTTACGTAAGATTACTTCTGTCTCAATTATCGCACAAGAATTTCGTATGCACTCTTGAATGTTTTCTGTGGTCGTTAGTGCATCAATGAAATTTTTCCATAAAATAATGTTACCTTACTACTTACTTAATTGCTTTTAAGGAACCCGGAGGTTCATTGCTGCCCTCACATAAGTCCGCCATTGGTCCCTATCCTGAGCAAGATTAATCCAGTCTCTATCATAATATCCCACCTCCTTCAAATCCATTTTAATATTATCTTCCCATCTAGGTCTCGGTGTCCCCAAAGGTCTTTTTCCTCCGGCCTCCCAACTAACACTCTATATGCATTTCTCGATTCGCCCAATCGTGCTACATGCCCTGCCCATCTCAAACGTCTGGATTTAATGTTCCTATTATGTCAGGTGAAGAATACAATGCGTGCAGTTCTGCGTTGTGTAACTTTCTCCATTCTCCTGTAACTTCATCCCTCTTAGCCCCATATATTTTCCTAAGCACCTTATTCTCAAACACCCTTAACCTATGGTCCTCTCTCAAAGTGAGTGTTTTATAAATTCTAACTTTCAGATTTTTTGACAGCAGATTGGATGATAAAAGCTTCTCAACCGAATAATAACAAGAAATTCCCATATTTATTCTGTGTTTAATTTCCTCCCGAGTATCATTTACATTTGTTACTGTTGCTCCCAGGTATTTGAATTTTTCCACCTTTTCAAAGGATAAATTTCCAATTTTTATACTTCCATTTTCGTACAATATTCCCGTCACGAGACATAATCATAGACTTTTTCTTTTCGGGATTTACTTCCAAACCTATCTCTTTACTTGCTTCAACATATTCACGTCATCCGCATAGACAAGCAGCTGATGTAACCCGTTCAATTCCAAACCCTCTCTGTTATCCTGGACTTTCCTAATGGCATACTCTAGAGCAAAGTTAAAAAGTAAAGGTGATAGTGCATCTCCTTGCTTTAACCCACAGTGAATTGGAAATGCATCTGACAGAAACTGACCTATACGGACTAGAATGGTACTTTACTTGTTTTATAAAAAAAAAAGGTAAACGGTAAAGGTATCCCCGTAACATGCCATGAAGGCGTTTGGGGGGCATGGAGATAGAGCCCCATGCTTTCCAAGACCTCGGCACTAGAATAAGGTGGTGTGGTCGGCACCACGCTCTGACCGCCTTTTATCCCCGGGAAATAACCCGGTACTCAATTTTATAGGAGGCTGAGTGAACCTCGGGGCCGTTCTGAAAATTTGGCTACGAAAAAAATCCTGTCACCACCTGGGATCGAACCCCGGACCTTCCAGTCCGTAGCCAGCTGCTCTACAATTTTAAATGAGTATGGCATATAGTAATTATTTTTATCAATTTATATATGTATATATATATATATATATATTTTTTTTTTTTTCTTCAAGTGGTCCAGTTTCCCCAGTCATTACTGCTCCAATATCACTATTTTGCAATTTTGATTTCCAGAATATACAGTAAGAGAACACTTTAAAGCGAGGCTTATATAGCAGATGCAAAGAACCCCACCAGTGACAAGCATGTCGACATTTTTCACAGACATTAGGAATTATAACCCGGAGAAAGCGCATCGATCTGGGCAGACACGCTCGCAGCTGGTATTGACAAGCGTTTATTTTACTCTGGGCTGTAGCAGTACGGGCCGCTGGCCAGTAATTGAACCCAACTGGGGCGAGAGCATCCCGCACCCATCTGTTGACTCCCATGCCGCACACCTAGAAGCCCGCTACCTGTTCAGGCCATCGACAGTTTTGAATCTGTTCGGCAACATAGCAATAAAGAGCGGTCAGTGACAGAAAAGAGATAAACTCGCCGCTACCACCACCAATAATAGCAATAATATTTATTCCAGTTATCACTTCTGCGAAATTTATAAAAGCACAATCAACACAATAGTAATATGCGTTACAAGAGCGGTATGTTGAAGTTTTCATGTTGGAGGAAGAGTTTGAAAAAGCGAAACGTAGTTGAGCTTTTTTAATTTCCGAGAATTGAAAGAAAACATACCGCTCATGTATCGCACATTATTTTGTGCGAGATCGTGCGTATTTGCTTGCTTTCCGCACACAACCAATACGCGGTAAGTGTGAAATACCACATTCAGTATTCCCAACCTAACACACATAACAATTTCCCTATTCTTACCGCTTAAGCGTCATATATATTTTACTACTTTAGGCTTTTAACATATTACTTTTAAAGACGTTCAACATAGTAATAATTATAAATTGGAAACTTACCACTGCAATTTCACCTAAATTGCACTGTTAATTATTGTTTTTAAATATTTTCAAAAATTAAGTAAACTCTACAACACCACAAAAGTTACTGCATTTGTAATGTAAGTAACATTAAGGAAGCCGTGAAAAAATCAACAAGATTCCAGACTCATCATAGACTGGGGGGGAAAAAAAAGACAGACGTATATCACGGCCTGCTGGAGTATATTAAACACAGAAAACATTTTATAGGAACATTGTTGAAGATAGATATATTTGTTTTCCAAAGTTGCCGTCATTGAACAGAAACCAAGATGGAGATTTCATTGCAACTAATTAGAAATTCCTCTTTCAGGTATGTAATAAACGATCTTCGCACAAAATAATGTACGATGCACGAGCGGTATGTTTGTTTTCATGTTCTCGAAAATTAAAAGGCTCAACTACGTTTCGCTTTTTCAATCTTTTCCTCGAACATGAAAACGTCAACATACCGCTCTTGTAACGCATATTACTATTGTGAGAAGATCGTTTATTACATACCTGAAAGAGGAATTTCTAATTAGTTGCAATGAAATCTCCATCTTGGTTTCTGTTCAATGACGTCAAATTTTCAAAACAAAAATATCTATCTTCAACATTGTTGCTTTAAAATGTTTTCTGTGTTTACTATACTACAGCAGGCCGTGATATACGTCTGTCTTTTTGTTTTCCCCCAGTCTATGATGAGTCTGGAACCTTGTTCATTTTTTCACGGCTTCCTTAATGTTACTTGTATCACGAATGCAGTAACTTTAGTGGAGTTATAGAGTTTACGCCTACATAATTTTTGCAAATATTTAAAAACAATAATTAACAGTGCAATTTAGGTGAAATTGAAGTGGTGAGTTTCCAATTTATAATTATTACTATATTGAACGTCTCTAAAAATAATATGTTAAAAGCCTAAAGCAGTAAAATCAATATGTCACTTAAGCGGTAAGATTGTTATGTGTGTTAGGTTGGGAATACTGAATGTGGAATTTTAGACTTTCCACGGATTGGTTTTGTGCGGAAACCAAGCAAATACGCACGATCTCGCACAAAACAGTAACAGTTTCCTTTTATGTCGTCAAACGTTGTTACATTGAGAATATAAATATAATCAACGACGAGACAAGAGGAAAACAGCAACGTTCTTGTACATCTGCATTCCTGTGGGACTTGTACCTTTGAAGAAGAAAATATAAATTTTTACAACGATCTTTAATGCTATGAGAATTGTCAATCTTAACACTCGGAGACAAAATATTCTCTTTTGAAGCTGAATTCTTTGAGGATTGTAAAATGAAATGAATATATATATATATAATATTATAATTTGAACTGGTAATGGAAATTACGGGAAAACGGCTGAACGGATTTTAATAAATAACCCCTCATTTTGAAGCTTGGAACTCAAAGTTTTTCAGAAAAATAGTAGTTTTCAGTGGAATGTAAATTTTTCAACATAATTTTCCTATTCTTCCAAAATCCATCTGTCGTCAGTTTTGAAAACTAGCTAATTGCATTTCAGAATAAAACAAAACACACACTACAGTAAACAATATTACACGAAGGCCATGAGCTGCAAGAATGCTGACATATTTAGAGCTCAAATTAAATTGGTAAATTATTTTTTTACTAAGTTAAGTTTTACTTAACTTACTAAAAATAATTTACAGGTTCGATTCTGTGGTGTGTAATTTTATGGGTAGAGCTGTGTATTGGATATTAAAAACTACAAAACTTGACATGGTTTGATGACATTATTACCATTACAAATGAAATATTATTTTTTAGTTAATGCCATGATGTGACTATTTTTCATTAATTATACATATTAATGCTATATTGATGTTATGAAAGTGAAACGTTTTGGGGTTATATAAGTAGATGTAGAGAATAACTTAAATTAGATTTTGATTTCTATATTTTACTGAGTGGCAGCTATATAGTATATATAGTATGTGTTACTGAAAGCTATAAAACTTACGTAAGATAATAATATTATTAAAAATCAAATATTTTTATAATTATTAATCAAGTGGGGTTAGGTCTTTTTCATATATTTAATGGCGGTGTGGTGTAGATATTTATATGCGTGGTTCTCGTCAGTATTGGCTCGAGAGAGAGTATGTTCCATTATTATGGAAGCAAATAACTTTCAGAATGTCTGGTATTCTTCATTGAAAATAGATCTGAAAAATGTTTATTTGAACGTCTAATGAACTTAGTTTGCAGCATTTGCTGTACAAGTCACTAGTAATAATAGAAACACAGGAATGTTCTCTTTTTTGTCTGAATCCTGAGGTGACTGTAAACATAGACACAATTTGTAAACCTAATCTTAATATTCTCAGCCTCTTGCCCCTCAGTACGTATGGTTTTTAATATAAACAAACGAACTGATAATATATAGTCAATGGTATTCCTTGTTGCTATGGGCAGCATGAACCAAGGACCACGCAGAACAATAAGAGAAAAACAATCCCATTCAGCTACTCCTATTAGCCTTCTTCCTTTTCCTTCACTTCCTTCGCCATCATCAACATTATGATTAACATCAATGTACCATGAATGAGACGAAATCAGAGTTTTCACTTAGATGCGTAATGATTTGCTTGAAAGCAACTGTTATAAAAACAATCAGCTATCACGTATTTGGAATTTGATACTTATTTACACTAAATTAAGTATCGGTACATAAAACACATAAAAAATAAGGAACACTGGCATGAACAAAGTTACGTGTTCGGATGTAATTTCCTATATATACAAGAAATGCAAAAGTTAAGAAGTTAATATACAGAAATATAATACGAAGGAATTTCATAAGTCATGGCAACTATTTTATATCTTCCGAATAACCGAAAATGTGATTAGTTCAGTATATACGTTTGACGACCTGTTTTACACTGTACGAGATGCCACCGCCATACTACGTCTGTGTGCATTGGTTGCTAGTTGACAGCACGCAAAAGTTAGAATGCTTGAAGCTGTGCTCCAAGATGGATGTAAGTATAGTTTAACAGCTGTGATACTTGAAAATTGTAGTTCTTGGTGACATAAATGCTCGTCAGTGTCATTCTGAGCTACAAGAGGCATTGGGTGATAGTGCGTTGGAACACTCTCCCTACTCACCTGACCTCAGTCCATATGGCTTTGATCTCATTCCGAAATTGAAGAAGCCGCGGCGTAGGAAGTGGTTTGCAAACAGTGAGGAATGTAGAACAATGCATTCACTGTCTCTTCTGTTTAGAATCATGCATACATCCGACGGTATGATCACATATCACCGTCCTTCGCAAGTCTCTCGTGGCTCCGACTTAAAGAACGTAGAACTTTACACTCTTTGTCTTTACTCTTTCGAATTCTGCACACTTCAACACAAAATTACCTTTCGTCTCGTTTCTCTTATCTATACTCTAACCACGACGTAAATACCAGATCACTTATCTGTGGCACGCTAAGTATACCTCTTCATAGAACATCTTGTTATTCATCATCTTTTACAATATCCACCTCGCGTCAATGGAATTCCTTGTCACAAAGTATTAGGGGCTGCAAGACAATAAACACCTTTAAGAACAGCTTAAAAGATAACCTTATTAGCATTTCACTCCAATCATACTGATTTACAGTAAACTATCACTGACTACATTGTTACTTTTTTCTTTAGACATCATCCTGATTGTGCTGTATTTTAATTGTCTCGTAATAATCTCTTTCTATTATCTAATATCATTTGAAATATATTAACATTCTATGTATTTTAGCTTAATTCTGCTACACAGTTTATTTCAGTGTTTAATTAATAGTTCATAGTATTTTGTTGTTTAATTTGTAAATAACTTTTGTATACATGTAACTCTCATCTATATCAAATTGTTGGATTCTTTGTAAGTTCATGCATATGTATATACACTTTTGCTGGTTGAGTGGAAGAGAGGCCTTACGGCCTTAACTCTGCCAGCTAAAATAAATCATTATTATTATTATTATTATTATTATTATTATTATTATTATTATTATTATTACTTCTACTCCGAATTATCTGTCATAGCGCTTTCAATTTCTTACAACTCTTCGAAACCGACATCAAGCACTTCTTTCTATCCCTCATCATAGAACGTCTTTATACTCATCTTCCTATACTGTAGAAATACCTCGCCTCTGGAATTCGTTACCTAATGACGTCAGGGACTGCCGGACTTTATCACAATTCAAAATTAAATTGGAAAATTTTGTCTTAGTTAATGTTTTTAGGTATTGCTAGAAGTATTGATTTGTGTTTTATTTCTTTTTCTTTTTTAATCTAGATTAAAATTTTAAGTTTCTTGCTTATGTTAGTTAATTAGTTAGGATACAATTAATTATGATACTTAATCACTCATTTAAAGTTTGTGTGACTGCAACCTGTGTATATTTTTGTATGGCTTTACTTTGTTTATAGTGTTTTTTCTCTCTCTATTTCTTGTGTAGCTTTACTTTATATATAGTGTATTTTTTTCTCTGTTATTGTATTTGCATTCCTGGTGTTGTGGAAGAGGAGGCCTGATGACCTTAAGTACACCAGAATAAATAAATAAATAAATAAATAAATAAATAAATAAATAAATAAATAAATAAATAAATAAATAAACATCTTAACAGCGTTTCGACAAGCTTCTATCACATTTTTATGGCACTTTTGAGGTACTATGACGTTCTTCTGGTACTCCTGACGTACTATTACATTTTTGCAGTAAGAATTCTAAGGTTCTATCACATATTTGTGGTACTCCTAAGGTACTATCACATTTACAGATACTTTTAAGGTACTTTTACACTTACAAAGCATTTACAAAGTATCTTAGATGAGTACGATTGCCTAGAAATTCCACCGTAAATGCCTATCACAAGGGCATCAATGTATATCTTACAGTCTGTAGTTTATAAAATTAATTTACAACAAGGCTATCTTTCTCACAAGTTTTCCTCAACTCACATTAAGGCCGCTCTCACACAGCGCAGCTCCATCCTGATACATGACGCTAATAGCATGTGATATAGAATTTCGATAGAGTCCACATTAAGGGAGCGGAAGTTTCTCACGACCTGAGGAGCATGTTTACAAACCAGATTGCACTGGATGCTGTTACTGCGAATGCACACAACCTTGTCACAAAGAACATTAATCAGTTATAATTACAGCATACGGGATGTTGTGCTCCATATAATATCCTAATAAGATCGCAATTACACGCAGGACGCACGTGTTCCTGCGTTAATGTTGGCAATATCTAATTAAATGCGCTTTGTGGCACGGAATTCTGAAATCTGAATTCATTGCAATGTCCGTCATCCAAACAAACTTTAACATCAAATAATGTTATTATGATATCCTTTGTTTCTGTATGATGGGGAACAACTGCTGCTGGTAATATTGCTGCTACTTTGTTTAATGTTAGTTGCTACTGGTAACGCTCTTCATGAAGCAAGCAAAAGTCCCAATAAATTGCTGGGTGCACGAAGAATTAGGAGTTTACTTTTCACTTACATTCCTTTTTACTTATTTCCCATTGTCGTTATCAGATATTATCACCATTCAACCGGCATTATCGATCGATAATGCGGGTTCGATCCCGGGCCAGGTCGATGGCATTTAAGTGTGCTTAAATACGACACGCTCATGTCAGTAGATTTACTGGCATGTAAAAGAACTCCTGCGGGACAAAATTCCGGCACATCCGGTGACGCTGATATAACCTCTGCAGTTGCGAGCGTCATTAAATAAAACATAACATTTAACATTTCTACTAGACAATTTGCATTCCATCTTCAAACTTTACGCAGACCTACTTGATAATTTAATTCAATTCAATTCAGTTCAGTTCATTTGGCCATTAGACATACAGTTTTAGGCTTCGTCAGAATACATTGAAAAACATATAAATACATTATAAAAACACTAATAAAAGAAACAGTAAAATTTAAATAATACAATGAAAACATGAAATAATTGAAACTTTTAAATTAAAGAAAACTAACTAAATTGCAATTAAACTTATTTATTAAAATACAATTTCATACAAATTTTCTGTTAAAAACTCAGTAACAGAATAAAAAGGATTATTTAATAACCAATTGTAAAATCTAGTTTTGAAGCTATTGATTGGTAATTTATAATATTGACTGGGGGCTTATTATATAATTTCATCCCCATAATTAAAATGTTTGTGTTGCTTTGTGTAATCTACAATATGGAATATTAATTTGTTCACTATTTCTAATTTCATGATCATGTATGTTGGCTACTAATGAGTAATTGTCGATATTTTGTCGAGTGTAAAGTATTAGATCATATATATACAAATTTATGATTGTTAAAATCAGTGATTGTCTGAAAAGTGGCCGACAGTGTTCCAGATATTTTGATTTACATAAAAATGTAATGGCTTTCTTTTGTAAAATCAAGATGCTTCCAACTTTGGTTCCATTTCCCAGAAAAATAGGGCATATCGGATTATCGACTGAAAGAAAGAAAAGTAGGTACATCTACTAGACAATTTGCATTCCATCTTCGAACTTTGCATGGATCTACTAGATAATTTAAACTCCATGTTCAAACTTTACGTAGATCTACTAGACAATTTGTATTCCATCTTCAAACTTTACGTAGATCTACTAGATAATTTGTATTCCATCTTCAAACTTTACGTACATCTACTAGACAAATTTGCATTCCATCTTCAAACTTTACATAGATCTACTAGACAATTTGTATTCCATCTTCAAACTTTACGTAGATCTACTAGATAATTTAAAGTCCATGTTCAAACTTTACGTACATCTACTAGACAATTTGTATTCCATCTCCAAACTTTACGTAGATCTACTAGATAATTCAAACTCCATGTTCAAACCTTACGTATATCTACTAGACAATTTGCATTCCATCTTCAAACTTTACGTAGATGTACTAGACAATTTGTATTCCATCTTCAAACTTTACGTACATCTACTAGACAATTTGTATTCCATCTTTAAACTTTACATAGATCTACTACATAATTTAAACTCCATGTTCAAACTTTACGTACATCTACTAGACAAATTTGCATTCCATCTTCAAACTTTACGTAGATCTACTAGACAATTTGTATTCCATCTTCAAACTTTACGTAGATCTACTAGATAATTTAAACTCCATGTTCAAACTTTACGTACATCTACTAGACAAATTTGCATTCCATCTTCAAACTTTACATACATCTACTAGACAATTTGTATTCCATCTTCAAACTTTACGTAGATCTACTAGATAATTTAAACTCCATGTTCAAACTTTACGTACATCTACAAGACAATTTGCATTCCATTTTCAAACTTTACGTACATCTACTAGACAATTTGCATTCCATCTTCAAACTTTACGTAGATGTACTAGACAATTTATATTCCATCTTCAAACTTTACGTACATCTACTAGACAATTTGCATTCCATCTTCAAACCTTACGTACATCTACTAGACAATTTGTATTCCATCTTCAAACTTTACGTAGATCTACTAGATAATTTAAACTCCATGTTCAAACTTTACGTACATCTACTAGACAATTTGTATTCCATCTTCAAACTTTACGTAGATCTACTAGACAATTTGTATTCCATCTTCAAATTTTATGTAGATCTACTAGATAATTTAAACTCCATGTTCAAACTTTACGTACATCTACTAGACAAATTTGCATTCCATCTTCAAACTTTACGTACATCTACTAGACAATTTGTACTCCATCTTCAAACTTTACGTAGATCTACTAGATAATTTAAACTCCATGTTCAAACTTTACGTACATCTACTAGACAATTTGAACATGGAGTCTCCTATGTTACTCTAAACTTAACAAATATAGACCCAACCAACGTCCGTTTATGGGAATCGGTAAGTAAAAGTGGTAGAATATTACGAACGAAGTGCGAAATCAGATCATTGCAGAGGAAGTTATAAAACGATAGCTATACACCAATGCCTTGTGGACGGTCACACGCTTGTTAAAAAGGCCTTGTTGTATCAGCTTTTGAACGATTTCTGAAAGAGCATTTCATGACTCTGTCCACGGAAAAATATATTTAATTCATTTTTCTCTATTTTCGTGACGGGTGGGATGACATCGATTTCGCACAGTGCAGATATTCCTACATGTACGTCTTAAATTCTTTTGTGGAGAAGTTTTTAATTTGCGGCACACTTATGTAAATTATTGCTTCGATTAATACAGACCACCATGTACTCTCATATACGAATTTATCTCAGTGCAGAATAAATTCGTGAAAGAAAATCATTAGAAGCAATTCTGAATAAATCGTCTGCATTTGTAATTTAAAAAGAATGACCCATTAATTTTGCTTTGAATTAAAACAATATTCCATGTAAATCAAGCTTACAGGTAAAGCTCTCTGTCAAGCAGACTTGAATAATTTCAAGAGAAAAATTGTTCAATATTCAATGTGCCATACTCTTTGTTAAATTGGCTCATATTATAAATTAAAATGATTAATGGCTGGTTAAATAACTGGGAAAAGTCGCTGCATATAAAAAGATAGTAGCATGACATACAGACACATCGAATATAAAAAAGCCACATTTAATGCATTAAAAATGCTAGAAAAAAATATCCCTAATCATTTCGCTCATGCTCCAACGGAGCGTAAGAATTTATCGAGTTTTAACGAATCAAAGCCAAATATCAACTCCAATTTTGTGGAAACAGTCTTTTTGCACCTACACGAATTTGTTAAAAACTTTAATATCTTCTCGCGCCTGATGTTCAGCTGTTAAATATTTTCATTTCTTCCTTAACAACACAGTGGGCCGTGATATTGCGTGATGGCAGTGCTAACAAATGTAAGTAGTAAATGCCTTAAGTTAGGGGAGAGTCGGGTAGTATCGGACATCGGGTAATATCGGACAGTGAGTTTCTTTCATCTACCACACGATGATAGTACCTGATTGACATGGTTACGTTTCTGTGATGTCGCATAGAGAAACGTAACCATGTCATTCAAGTACTACATATGGTGGTAGATGGAAGAAACGCACTGTCCGATACTACCTGATGTCCGATACTACCCGACTCTCCCCTATAATCTAATTTTTTCTGTATGTTATGTATTACATGTCCGCGCCATGGCGTCGTTTATTTATTTCTTTTTATTTATTTATTTATTTAAATTTAAATTTAAATATTACAAAAGAATAAAGAATATAATTACAAAAGAATAAAGAATATAATTACAAAACAAAGAAGAGAAATAGAAATAAAATAATACAAACAATATGAAACAGGAGATACAGTAGTATTAACAAAATTTTAGACCGAATGAGCAGCGCTCGTGTTCGGTCGCAGTTCAGATATAATATTAATAGGCCTATAAGAGAATATAAAATAAAACAGGAAATAGAATTAAAATTAACAGTTACAAAAATTATATAATACAATATTAATATAAGAGAAATATAGAAAAAATAATAATAAAAATAAATAAGTAAAATAAAATAGGAAATAAAATTTAAATTACGGCGGCAATGGAATTATATAATATAATATTAACACTAGAGAAGAATAATATCGCACGTGAAAAGTAGGACTATATATTTCAAAATTATACAATACAAATATAATATAGGTTGATTAATTCATACACATAGGCTATAAATTTATTTAATCAAATTGAAGATATTAACACGTTTCTAATTTTCTTGTTATATGTTAGTGGGTTACATGTTAGAAGTTCTGGGTGCGATTTAGTTAAAGCATTGTACAACCGAGGGCCAAAATTAATGCTATGCTTTAGACCAGCAGATGTGAGACATTTAGGTTCTACTAATGTTGAATTAATATTTCGTCTTGTGTCATAATTGTGTGTCTGTAATACAAACTTATTACGATTTTTATGATAAAATTTTAACAGCGTATACTTATAAATTTGTTTAATATTAAATACATTAAATTCAGAATAAATTAATTTAGTTGGATAATCGAAACGTTTCTTCAAACAAATTTTAATTATTGTTTTTGTAGTAAATTTAACGGACTAAGATTAATTTTTGTACTTCCACCCCAAACAAATATACCATATTGAATGATAGACTGAATAATGGCCAAATAAACATTTCGTAGAACTCTAATGGGTAAGATTAAGAATTTATAAATTGTTTTACGAAGCCTCTTACAAAGATAAGTAATGTGATGAGGCCATTTTAAATTCTGATCAATAATGATACCCAGATATTTGACATACGTGGCTTCTTTCAATGGTAGACATTTACAACTTTTGGGATCTAAACAATTTTCACTGTGTATTATTAGTCTATATTTATCGCTAAATTTTAAATTTTGAACACTGGCAGCTGTTAACGAAAAAGGAACTAAAGTTAATTTAGATATATTTAAAGAAAGGAAGTTGGAATTAAGCCATTTTTTAACAATGTTAGCACCTATATTAACATTTCGTGGTCTAAGGCATCCTGCCTAGGACTCGCGTTACGGAATGCGCGCTGATTCGAGTCCTCATGGGGGAAGAAATTTTCTCATGAAATTGTGACCAGTGTATGGGACCGGTGCCCACCCAACATCGTGATGTACTTGGGGAGCTACGATAGGTAGCGAAATCCGGTTGTAAATGCCAGCTATAACGGCTGGGAGGATCATCGTGCTAACCACACGATACCTCCATTCTGGTTGGATGATCGTCCACCTCTGCTTCGTCATGTGGGCGTGAGGCCAGCAGTCGGCTGGTCGGTCTAGGCCTTTCGACGGGCAGTAGCGCCACGGATTATTATTATTATTATTATTATTATTATTATACTGTATATTATACATGAATATATTCAGATAACAGGCTTATACAAATAACCACGAAAGTTGTCATCCTGTTCACAATTAACTAAATGAAAGTGCCTATTTCAAAATAAAATGTTATAACTTCAAATGTTTGTTTTATTTTGCTGTTTCACTATATTTCTACAGCTACTGTCAAATGTTTACCCATGAATTCTGTATTGCAGGAGGCCAAGATCATGCCGGTGAATGAAATAAAGTAAGGTTACAATTTCAAAATCTAATTTAATATCAATATAATTATGTTGTCTTCTTTTTATAATTAATATCTTTATTACTATTCGCGAAATAGTTTTATTCCAATATTACACGCGTTATCTTGTCGATATTACCTCTGACAATCTCGTAATTCTTAATAATTCGTAGCTCTACATCCAGAAAGTAAACTCAGACCTGATTCAACTGGTGTCATACGTAAAGGTGCTAGAGAAAGGAGTTGAACCACTTAGACTGCAATCTAGACTTCGTGAGGAACATTACAACACAAAGTTTTATCTGCATGTATTGTTGCTATAGTTACTGCAGCGTTCTGCCATGGACATAACAAAAGAGCAGAGCAAGCCGACATGCTATACAAGAGAAACTCATTTCTCAGTTCGCACTTGCCCAAGTACTGGTTGTAACTACTCCAATAAAATGGACAGCAAGTTTCCTGGTTCTTTATTACCCATTTCAGACAATGGAAACTTTTCCAACAACTGACTGCAGCACGACCCAGGTTCTCTGGAGTTTGAGAGAAGAAATTAGCTATAGCACTTGGACAACAGAGTTGAAATTAGTCTGTTTGCGTATTGACTCTAATATCATTCTATCTTTTATAATTATATCACAATTAAGATGAAATGTATATACAAGGTTTTCCATAAGAACAGAAAAGTTAAATCGTTCATATATTCGTTAAATTTTTATCTAGTGTTTGGTATTCGGATTTGTTCCTGTTACAGAACACGTGAGTATTTTGTAATGTAAGATTTAAGTTGCCATATTGAGCTGTTTTTAAAACATTTCACTCTAATGCAAATTTAGTGGTGTATTACTAACTTCACTTTCTTAAAAGAAATACTTTTATTTCTGAATATAGGCCTAAATCCTGAACAGAAAAATTTCCGTGCCAATATGCTGCAGTTTCTAAAAAAATATGGTTTATTTAACGACGCTCGCAACTGTCCAGGTTATATCAGCGTCGCCGATGTACCGGAATTTTGTCCTGCAGAAGTTCTTCTCAGAAAGCACATTGGAAGCGATGTACGTAGTTTTATTAACAAAGCTATATTTCGCATTGGGGTATCTTTCTTTGTACTTGTCAACCAGGTCTGTAAATATTACAGGAAATTTGTCCATTTGAGTGGTCTTTCTATTTAAAACCCCATAAAGAGGGATAAAATTTATACGTTTCAATAATTTTAACGGAAAAATTGTTCCGGGCCGGGCATCGAATCCGGGACCTTCAGCTGAGCGTGCCAACGCTCTACCGACTGAGCTAACCAGGAACTTTACCAGACGCCGGCTCAATTATTGCCTTTTTATCGACATACCTCAAGTGGGTTGACAAGGCATCAGACACCCAATATCGAGTGTACACTATATTGTGTGACTTAGATGTATTGGTTTTTGTTAACGAACATTAAACGTGTATTTTACCAATTTGGCTTTCAGGTAAAGCTGACTTGAAATATTTCAAAGGAAAAATTATTCAAGTCAGCTTTACACGGAGCTATAAAAGTCAGATTTGTAAAATTTAAACATGTTTGAAAATGATGCCTAACGGTCCCGATCTACAATCATGGTGAATGAATTGGTGGTATGTTATAAGTAGGGACCGGATTTTTATGTAATAACATATTATATTCCTTTCAACCTAACCTATATAAATAAGAAATCTTTGCGAATCTTGTAATTACCATTAATATATTAAAATTTGATACTACATATTTTTACATATTTACCCCACATTACATATTATGGCTTTACATAAATCTACATATTTAGGGGTTTTATTCATTTTTACTTCTCTAAAAGGAAAAAAAGAAACTTCTGCTGGGGAAGTTTACAATTTGAAATATACAGATTTAAAAACCTAAGTCGTTCCCATGCAATTTGCAACCTTACCCACCCTCTTCCTAATCTCTCCATGGAAAACCCGTGTCAAGTCTGACATGAGTCTTAATAAAGTAGCCGACTTTTGAAAAGAAGCTAGAGTAAATGAACAAACCGAAAATATGTTGAAAGATTAAAATAAATACCTTTTCAGGTTATTTCTTGACCTCTTTACTTTAAATTTAGTAGATCTATAAGGAAATGACATTTTACGAGCAATTAGAAAATATGGTCCTCTGCTGGATTAAACCTATCCTTCTGAATGAGACAGGAATGTCACTTTTCAAACAACAGTTTGTAAACACCTGTAGTTTGAGGTTTTAAAAGGTACTTTGTTTCTTACAGGGAGCAGCTAAAATGCATGTGTCAAACATCTCCTCTTATTTTCTCCTAATCCAGTAAAGCGAAACAGTGCTTGCAGTACTGTTGTGTCATTCATTTCACTCAGTTCTCTAGTTTTAGTATCTACAGTATAAAGTGCAAGTGAGTTTATCTATTGTTTTTAACTAACTAAAATGACCTCTGTATCTTCAACCTCAACGACAAAAATAAAATCATGGATTGCGATGGACGAAGCTTTCACTACAGATGGAAAAATAGTAATGTGTCAAGTGTGCGGTAAAAAAGTCGGGTGCTCTATGGAATCACAACTGGAGAGTCTTACCTATCCTATACCTGGCAGATATTGATACTAAATATTTTTATGATTTTACATATTTTGGTACATATTCAGCTTATTTCTTACATAAATATTGTGACAGCCGGGATACGATCTCACGACCGGCAGAAGGAGGGCAAATTCGGCCGTGGTTCGGCGCGGCAAATGAAGTTGCGCGCGCATCTGCTTCCTGGGGCATGTGCTGTGGCGTAGAGAGGAGAGGAGAGACGGCGACCGCGGCAGAGAGGGGAGAAATCCAGAGAATTCGGAAGGTGCCATCTTCTGGACATCCGTAGAAATTTCCAGCATCGTACTTTCCCGAAACTATGGTTTGGTTATAAAAGAAGAGAGGCAATTGAGCTGAGAGCAGTTGTTGTTGTTGTAGTCGGTGGACAGCAAGCCAGCCAGTCTTGTGTAGCAGTGAAGCCAGCTTCGAGACCGGAGTTCGACTTGAGTGTGTCCGCAGCTGTGTGAGCGTCCGAAGTCCAGAGTTCGAGTGCAGTGGACCGCAGTTGGGGGACCTGAGTTCGAAGTTCAGTGGACTGTCTCTGAAGGTCTGGGGTTCGAGATACTGTGAACTCGAGTGACTGAGCTAGAAGAACTAACCAAGGCAAACGAACTGACAGTTCTGTGTTGTAAATAGTGTCTTGTGAACATTAGTTAAGATTAGCAGTACATTGTTGTTCTCAATAATCCAAGTAAATTGTCATTGTCGTCTGTGGAGTGCAATAACGAATACTGTATTGCTGTGTGGAGTGGAAATTCCCATTGTTGACGGGAGTATTTAAACTAATTTATAAAGTGACTATTGTTGAAACAATAAAATTACTTGAAAAATGAGTTCTATCTGGTAGAGGCAGAGAGGCCTTATCTCTACCAGGTTAAATAAATAAATAAATACTACTACTACTGATTGTCAGCCTTATCAATCAGTCAATACTTTACATAAAACACAATAAAACATGTTATAATAACATTTACACAGATTTAAAAACAAACGTTTTCGCGAATAATTTTGATTGGCATCTTCTAATTTATAAAGTGACTATTCGTGAAACAATAAAAGGTCGAATGGACCATGTTATAAACACAATAAAAAGTGAACACTAGGTATATGACGTTAAAAACCAAAGTTACAACTACAACTGTAATATCACTTAAAAACAGATAATAGAATATAGCAAAAAGCCTCCACGATGTGTGAAGAATCACTGTCTGTTTTTAAGTGATATTACAGTTGTAACTTTGGTTTTTAACGTCATATACCAAGTGTTCAATTTTTTTATAACATGCTCCATTCGACCTACACGACCTGAAGATGCCAATAAAGACTGAATAGAACTCATTTTTCAAGTAATATTGAACTTAACGGAACCAATATGCCTTTGAAATTAATAAAATTACATTATTGTTTGTAGAAAAGTTACAATATGTACATATTTTACACCTTGATATTACATAAAAATCCGGTCCCTAGTTATAAGAAACAAGATGCAACACATAGGCAGACTATGGGTAGCAGTTATATGAACGTGGATACCAGTTCATACCGATACACCAGGAAAATAAACGATTTCGTAATACCGACTGTGCCGGCGCGTATCTGAACCAGAAATAAACAGCAGCCCGGGAGCAATTCGAAAAGCACAGCTTGTGTGGATCGTAACTGAAGACAACGTACTGTACTGTATTGGTAGAAATAACATTCCTCCTTCTCTTATCTTGAAATCAGGCAGTGGAAGAAGTGCTCAAAGAAGCTGAAAATAGTTTCCTATGAGCGTAGGAAGATCGTTGCAGCACATGCTTCAGACAAGCCGCCATAACTTCAAGACAGCAGCTATGTGGAAGGCAAGGAGACCAAATCCGCGACTGTCGCTTGTTTTCCACACATTGCCAGTGTAATAAGGACTAACGTCTTTCTTCTGCCTAGCAATTCTTTCAAGCTGTTAAACTTTAAGGCACTTGCTGACGCTTCACTCGGACGAACGGGCCGAGGCAATCAAGCGGACGTGAGGGCCGCACCCATTGGACTGTGTGCCGCAATTAATCCAGCGCGGCACATTGTGGCGTCCAGAATGTCACAACAAATACTGAACTCGCACTACAAGATATGAACAAAAAAGTACGAATAATATATAATAAGGATCACGTAATATTGTACGAAATGGAAATATAAAAATTGGAAATTTATCTTTTGAAGAGGTGGAGAAGTTCAAACATCTTGGAGCAACAGTAACAAATATAAATGATACTCGAGAGGAAATTAAACATAGAATAATTATCATCCAGTCTGCTGTCAAAAAATCTGAAAGTTAGAATTTATAAAACAGTTATAGTACCGGTTGTTCTTTATGGTTGTGAAACTTGGGCTGTCACTTTGAGAGAGGAACATAGGTTAAGGGTGTTTGAGAATAAGATGCTTAGGAAAACATTTGGGGCTAAGAGGGATGAAGTTACAGGAGAATGGAGAAAGTTACACAACACAGAACTGCACGCATTGTATTCTTTACCTGACATAATTAGGAACATTAAATCCAGACGTTTGAGATGGGCAGGGCATGTAGCACATATGGGGGAATCCAGAAATGCATATAGAGTGTTAGTTGGGAGACCGGAGGGAAAAAGACCGTTAGGGAGGCCGAGACGTAGATGGGAGGATAATATTAAAATGGATTTGAGGGAGGTGGGGTATGATGATAGAGACTGGATTAATCTTGCACAGGATAGGGACCGCTGGCGGGCTTATGTGAGGGCGGCAATGAACCTTCGGGTTCCTTAAAAGCCATTTGTAAGTAAGTAAGTAACTCCATATGTAGATGAAATTATTGGGTATCATCAGTGTGGTTTTAGGCGTAATAGATCAACTATTGACCAGATATTTTGTATTCGACAGATAATGGAGAAAAATGGGAGTATAAGGGTACAATGCATCAGTTATTCATAGATTTCAAAGAAGGCATATGACTCGGTTAAGAGAGAAGTTTTATATGATATTCTTATTGAATTTGGTATTCCCAAGAAACTAGTTCGATTAATTAAAATGTGTCTCAGTGAAACGTATAGCAGAGTTCGTATAGGTCAGTTTCTGTCAGATGCGTTTCCAATACACTGCGGGCTAAAGCAAGGAGATGCACTATCACCTTTACTTTTTAACTTTGCTCTAGAGTATGCCATTAGGAAAGTTCTGGATAACAGAGAGGGTTTGGAATTGAATGGGTTACATCAGCTGCTTGTCTATGCGGATGACGTGAATATGTTGGGAGAAAATCCACAAACGATTAGGGAAAACACGGGAATTTTACTGGAAGCAAGTAAAGAGATAGGTTTGGAAGTAAATCCCGAAAAGACAAAGTATATGATTATGTCTCGTGACAAGAATATTGTTCGAAATGTAAATATAAAAATTGGAAATGTATGTTTTGAAAAGGTGAAGTTCAAATATCTTAGAGCAACAGTAACAAATATAAATGATACTCGGGAGGAAATTAAACACAGAATAAATATGGGAAATGTCTGTTATATTATTCGGTTGAAAAACTTTTATCATCCAGTCTGCTGTCAGGAGAAAAAATCTGAAAGTTAGAATTTATAAAACGTTATATTACCGGTTGTTCTTTATGGTTGTGAAACTTGGACTCTCACTTTGAGAGAGGAATATAGGTTAATGGTGTTTCAGAATAAGGTGCTTAGGAAAATATTTGGGGCTAAGAGGGATGAAGTTACAGGAGAATGGAGAAAGTTACACAACACAGAACTGCACGCATTGTATTCTTCACGTGCCATAATTAGGAACATTAAATCCAGACGTTTGAGATGGGCAGGGCATGTAGCACGTATGGGCGAATCCAGAAATTCATATAGAGTGTTAGTTGGGAGGCCGGAGGGAAAAGACCTTTAGGGAGGCGGAGACGTAGATGGGAAGATAATATTAAAATGGATTTGAGGGAGATGAGATATGATGATAGAGAATGGATTAATCTTGCTCAGAATAGGGACCAATGGCGGGCTTATGTGAGGGCGGCAATGAACGTCCGGATTCCTTAAAAGCCAGGAAGTAAGTAACGTGAAATGATTAGTACGAATTCACGTGACAACGATGCAGCAAGTTAAAACTGAAACTTTGTATGTGAAATACGTGTCTTAATTTGTAGGCCTACCTAAAATTACATGACTTAGTCCATTAAATAGGAAAGTGTGCTTGTGAAATGTTGAGTTTGTATTTGTAAGTGACGTAACAACGAATCAGCCAATTACACCGGTCAGTACACAGACTGCAGCTTCCATTTCAATCTGCATCACATTTATCAAGTGCTGATTACTTTTTGTCGCTCCGAAGGGGAATAATGTTATACAGAATCATGAGCTTTCTTTTATGTAACTGAAATGAACATATTTTAGGTTTAACTGCTTGAAAATAATGGAAGTTCGTGAATTTTTAAATATAAAGACGTGTTAGTATTTGGCACATTTCAGTAAGGCAAAGTAACATAAAATAACAGTTTCATTACAAACTTTACAAAATGAATCACTGGAAAAAATGTGTGCTGTTTACATAGCATTCTTTTTCTTGAGGTTAGGGAAATAAGTTCCGTGCAAAATGATGATGAAATTCAAGATCTTGCAGATGATGTGCAACTGGAAAAGCTATAATTCAAAACGCCGAAAAATGATGAGAAAATTTTAAACATCGACTACTTTCTCCTAGTGCTCCAGAACTTATTATTCATTTGTCTAGTCTGTTTTTAATCTAGGAATATTAGGAAATATCATTTGACTGAAAGCAAGTGAAAGATACTTAAAACAAAAAGCAAGCAATAGGAATATTTCTAATACTAAACAATATCTAGAGATAGGCGTACTACTATACGAAATAACTACTCAATGTTTGGCCAACATGTAGCCTACCATAAGAGTTCTAGAGCAGTGATGTCAAAGCAAGCGCATTTTTCTGACCTTGACGTCGTGCGCGGGCAGCAAGTGCTAAGTATGGAAAGAGGAAGGGTTGTGTATATGAATAAGCAACCTGTTGGATTAAGAAAACAGTGGTGCACAAACTTCAAAAGAAACGTGAAATTTAAGTCGTTATTTTTATATGGCTTCTTTCTGTTTAATATTATCTATATTGTCTGTAAAACAAAAGTACTAACACTGATTTCTTAATATTGCACTTGTGTTTTAAATCTTAATAACATAATAGAGAGTTAAGAAGGAATATACACTTAAATTCCATAGTAGTATAATATTATACTGTATTAAGTGGATGAAACACATCATTCATAAAGAAAGTGATATTCCAAAGAAAGAGATTGAGTATGACATGATAAGTTGGAATTTATATTGATGGTATCTTTAGCCTTACAAAAGTAATCAATAAACTAATCAAAACAATATTACAGTACAAAGCAAAGTTACCTAGGTACTTTATCTGTTTTAAATGTAACTAATATTACATAACAAAACTCTTATCGCATTATGCTTTTAAGGTGATATTTGTGAGCAACTTTCTATCATCAGAATATTATATTATTTTCTCGAAATCTGCTGAAGCTATAGAGCTGACATTTTTACAACACATGGGCACGTATCTTTTGCTTATGATGTAACAATAGTTGCTTTGTTAATTCATTTCCTTACAAACAATTTCCATGCGAATATTTTCAAAATTTTCAATACAGTATCTTCAGTAATAGGTATATACATTCTATATATTTTAGCTTAATTCTGCTACACAGTTTATTTCAGTGTTTAATTAATAGTTCATAGTATTTTGTTGTTTAATTCGTAAATAACCCTTGTATACATGCAACTCTCATCTAAATGAAATTGTTGAATTCTTTGTAAGTTCATGCATATGTATATATATTTTTTGCTGGTTGAGTGGTAGAGAAGGCCTTACGGCCTTCTCTACCAGCTAAAATAAATTATTATTATTATTATTATTATTATTATTATTATTATTATTATTATTAATATACGGTATATTAGATTTACGAAAACATTCTGTAAGGCTACTAAATAAATAGACCTATACCTGAAAATTTCACTTTTCTATACGAAAAGTTGAGAAAATATTTCTTTTGAATAAAAAAATCAAACTTGTGAAAAATGAGCATTAAAATTAAAACTTACATTCTTATAATGCACTTATACTTCTCAGGTAAATCTAAAAATTAACATGGATACAGTTTTAATAAGTTCTCTTCCCTTTATCCATTGAATCAGTGCTGGCCATCCCTGAATATAGCTGGACCAAGCGGCATATACCACCTCTTTCGTCTGTCTCTTTCCTTTCCGCTGTAAAGCGCTCAGGCTCTCCTGAGCTCTAAAGCGCGCGCTTGCTCCTGTGGGCATCAATTGACATGCCTGTTCTAGTGTAATATGTTTGTACGCCTATACTTTTCAAATATTTGAATTTGTGTGTACTTACTGTTCAAGCGCCTTAAAGACTGAAATAAAGCTTTTAAATTAACTCAGAAGGTCATTCGTTTTACTGACGAAGCTGTGCACGGATTTCAAATAGAACGAATAGCCTAATAGGCGGTATTTTATAATTTATAATGTGCAGAGTACCAAAACCGTTCAGCCTGAGAAGGAATTGCAAATGTATTCTGCAATAAAATGTTTACTCTCATGAGTTGGTGCACGATTAAGTTTCAGTTTGTTGGCTTTTACGCCCGTTCCTAGTGTACACTCTGTTCAGAAGACAAACATTTACGTAGATGTGAAGCTACAAGCAGTTCCTACACAAGGCAATTTTGTATGGGAAATAAAATGATTCTAACTTGTGTCACACCAGCGAAACAAATATTTTTAATCTTTACAAATTGAAATTTCATTTCCAGAAAGTTTTACGAAACTTAGACCTGATTTTAGAGACCGTTGTTAAAATAACGTTAGGTAAAAAGACGTTAATAATTTTCACACACTGTTATTAAAGTCGTGTTTTGCCAAAACTTTTAAGAGTTCCGTTGGGTAATAACATTATGTTAGGAACAGTGTTCTTAGTACGTATCTAGAAGGCAGTGAATGAATTGCTTATTTTATGAATGCACCCAATGTTGGCGGTTGGCACGCGTCTTTTTTTATTTTTTCTTTGCATTGTAGGTTGTTGTATCATAACCTACGCAAGGAAATATAAAAACTGGAAATTTATCATTTGAAAAGGTGGAAAATTCAAATACGTTGGAGCAACAGTAACAAATATAAACGACACTCGGGAGGAAATTAAACGCAGAGTAAATATGAGAAATGTCTGTTGTTATTCGGTTGAGAAGCTTTTATCATCCAGTCTGCTGTCCAAAAAGCTGAAAGTTAGAATTAATAAAACAGTTATATTACCGGTTGTTGTGTACGGTTGTGAAACTTTAACTGTCCCTTTGAGAGACGAACAGAGGTTAAGGGTGTTCGAGAATAAGGTGCTTAGGAAAATATTTGGGGCTAAGAGGGATGAAGTTACAGGAGAATGGAGAAAGTTACACAACGCAGAACTGCACGCATTGTATTGTTCACCTAACATAATTAGGAACATTAAATCCAGACGTCTGAGATGGGCAGGGCATGTAGCACGTATGGGCGAATCCAGAAATGCATATAGAGTGTTAATTGGGAGGCCGGAGGGAAAAATACCTTTGGGGAGGCCGAGACGTAGATGGGAAGATAATATTAAAATGGATTTGAGGGAGGTGGGATATGATGGCAGAGACTGGATGAATCTTGCTCAGGATAGGGACCAATGACGGGCTTATGTGAGGGCGGCAATGAACCTAGGGTTCCTTAAAAGCCAGTAAGTAAGTAAGTAAGTAAATCCAGAAGTTTGAGATAGGCAGGGCATATAGCACGTATGGATATATCCAGAAATGCATATAGAGTGTTAGTTGGGAGGCCGGAGGGGAAAAGACCTTTAGGGAGGCCGAGACGTAGATGGGAAGATAATATTAAAATGGATTTGAGGGAGGTGGGATATGATGATAGAGACTGGATTAATCTTGCTCAGGATAGGGACCAATGACGGGCTTATGTGAGGGCGGCAATGAACCTTCGGGTTCCTTAAAAGCCAGTAAGTAAGTAAGTAAGTTAGTACTAATTGCCGTTGGTGAAACACTACCCTTGTTAAGTTTAGTGTTAAGCTGAACTAACATTGTGTTAAATGCGTAACAACGGTTGGTGAAACCTGGCCTTAAGTTTGAAGGAGTCCCTCAGTATTCATCACTTTCTAATAAAAAACAAATAGATTTTGGAAATTTTACACACTTACGCGTCTATAACGTCCCGCAGGTTTTCGGCACATCGTTTGTCCGCCTGTAAATGTCGTGCAGTTTTCCTTCTAGTTGGAAAGCAATTTGCAGTTGAAATCGATTTATGGGAACGATTTAATTGGACACTCTGCCAAGTAATCCAAAAGAAAATGTCATAACTCTCGCCTTTATTGCCCCGCTCTCAATATTTCGGTTCACAGCCTCACTACGAGTAGCGCATTCCCGTGTTCGAGGGTTAAAAACTGACCCGCTGAATAATAAAACGCTTTAACGATTTGCTCCGGTCCTTAATCATGTCTTCATGGCGCGCGTAACACCTCCGTCGGCGACGGTTTATCTGCCATTGCCCGGGGTGTCTGTGACAGCGCTAAACACACAATACCTGCCCTGCGAGCGGCCAAATATTTTGAAATGAATTGCATTGCAGAGCGTGTGGGCATATCTCTGGTAACAATGTTCAACAGAATGTTTTCACGCTTTCGTGGCTTCTTTCTATAATATTCACATCACACAATTTGAATTATTATATATAAAAAATCCAAAACATGTGGCTGAGCCCATCGCACGTTCAATGTGCGTGCCTCCCACACGCGCTATATTTATATCTGTATTCCCTTCCCAGCTTCCTATTGCTTTCTAATTCCATATCTTTTCCTTTCTCTCTTTGTAAGGCCGCATCTTTCCTGCCTCCTTTTGCATTTATTTCATTTGCCTTTCTTTCTTTCTGTTTTCTTGTCTCAATTGCTTCCTTCATTTCTCCCATTTATTTCTTTGTCTCTCTTTAGTGACGGCGCTAAACACTGCCCTCTTTCCTAATTTCAACTTTTTTCTTACCTATCTTACAACCGATGGAATCAGTCAATCAATCAAATCAATCAGTCAGGCAATCAAATCAATCAATCAGTCAATCAAATCAATCAATCAAATCAGTCTGTAAATAAATCAACCAATCAAATCAGTCTGTAAAGCAATCACCCAATCAATCGGCCAATCAGTCAACCAACCAAATCAATCAGTAAATCAATTAAATCAGACAGTCGATCAACCAATCAATCAAATCAGTTAGTCAGTCAGTCAACCAGTCACTCTATCAAATCAGTCAGTCGATCAATCACTCAATAAAATTAGTCAACCAATCAAATCAGTCAGTCAAAGAACCAACCAATCATGTCAGTCAAACCAATTAAATCACTCAATCAACCAATCAAATCAGTCAATCGATCAATCAACGAAAAATCAAGTCAATCAACCAACCAATCCAGTCAGTCAATCAACCAATACAGTCAGTCCACCAACCAATCCAGTTAGTCAAGCAACCAATCCAGTCAGTCAACCAACCAATCCAGTCAGTCAATCAACCAACCAATCTAGTCAGTCAACCAACCAATCCAGTCAGTGAACCAACCAATCCAGTCAGTCAATCAACCAATACAGTCAGTCAATCAACCAATACAGTCAGTCAACCAACCAATACAGTCAATCAACCAACTAATCCAGTCAGCCAACCAACCAATCTAGTCAGTCAACCAAGCAATCCAGTCAATCAATCAACCAATAAAGTCAGTCAATCAACCAATACAATCATCAATCAACCAACCAATCCAGTCAGTCAACCAACCAATCCAGTCAGTCAACCAACCAATCCAGTCAGTCAACCAACCAATCCAGTCAGTCAATCAACCGATCACTCAAATCAGTTAGTCAATCAGTAAATCTTTATTTGTCCAGAAACCCACTGGGTGTATGGCGAGTCAAGATACAGATATACAATAAATACAGTTATATCGTTAAAATTAACAGTTAAGAAGATACTATCAATGTGAACATAAATTCTTAAATAATAATATAAAATAAATTAAGTCTATTTAGAAGCCAATTATGAACTGATAATTTTTTTAATCTACTAAAACAGGTAGAGTGCGCCTTTCGAGACAGCTTGTTGAACAATTCGGTAGCAATTTTTGGACCTAGTCAATGTGGGATTTGACACTAATTGTAAGAGAGAATAGATATATCTTGTAGAATAACCATGGAGCTCGAATTTACTTACATATTTTGGAAAGATATTTTTGACCTGAATTTTATTAAGCAATGAAATATATATTTATCAAGGTAAGGATGTCATCAATGATAAATACAATCAGCTTCAAAATATGCTCATTGATAATATGAAAATTTTCTTTTAAAATTTAAGGTCTCTATATTACCAATATTTCTCCAAATATGAGCACCATATATAGTAATATGCCATAGTCTGAAAAATGTATAAGCATTTTTGAGAAATTCTTTGGATATACTAAGTTTTTTAAAAGTCATGAGTTACTAATCTTTATTTCACCATTGTTCAGTCGGTTCGTTTTCATGCCTGTTTCTTACGCTATTACACTACTCACCATTTCACTCTAATTATAATTCTTAACACACTTACTTTTTATCTTCATACTTTGATACACCAATCTAGCTACTCTCCGTCGCCCTAGTCTTTGAGAAGAGACATGATGTAGGCCTTTTGACATATTTCATATATTCTGCTTCTTCTTCTTCTTCTTCTTCTTCTTCTTTTTCTTCTTGTTCTTCTTCAGGCTCTACAACTCTCAGGTGAAAGTTTTAGCCTCCTCAACAACTTTCTTCCATTCCTTACGGCTTCCAACTACCTTTGTCCAGTTTTCCACCTTCATCAATTTCAAATCATTCAGGAGATCATCCTCCCATCTATTTTTTGGCCTACCATTGGTTTTCATTTGTATATTTGTTTGACCAGTCTATTATTCTCCATTCTATTTATATGACCAAACCATCCTAATCTTAGTGATTTTATTATGTTCCTATTCTTTATCAGCTCATTCAGTTGACTGTTATATTTAATTCTCCATGTACCATCATTCATTCTAGTTGGACCAAAAATTTTCCTTAGGATTGCTCTTTCAAAAATTAGTAGTCTGTGTTTTATGGAGTTTTTAAGGACCCATGTTTCTCTGGCATAAATTACTACGGGCCTTATTGTAGTACAGTATAGCTTAAATTTGGACTGTTTAGATATCAATTTACTTCTGAATAACTGCAGGTTGGCATGGTATGCTTTGTTTCCATTACAATTCTTTTTCTTATTTCTTCCTCAATAGTGTAATAATAATAATAATAATAATAATAATAATAATAATAATAATAATAATAATAATAATAATAATACTTACTTACTGGCTTTTAAGGAACCCGGAGGTTCATTGCTGCCCTCACATAAGCCCGCCATTGGTCCCTATCCTGAGCAAGATTAATCCAGTCTCTATCATCATACCCCACCTCCCTCAAATCCATTTTAATATTATCCTCCCATCTACGTCTCGGCCTCCCTAAAGGTCTTTTTCCCTCCGGCCTCCCAACTAACACTCTATATGCATTTCTGGATTCGCCCATACGTGCTACATGCCCTGCCCATCTCAAAAATCTGGATTTAATGTTCCTGATTATGTCAGGTTAAGAATATAATGCGTGCAGTTCTGTGTTGTGTAACTTTCTCCATTCTCCTGTAACTTCATCCCTCTTAGCCCCAAAGCACCTTATTCTCAAACACCCTTAACCTATGTTCCTCTCTCAAAGTGAGAGTCCAAGTTTCACAACCATAAAGAACAACCGGTAATATAACTGTTTTATAAATTCTAACTTTCAGATTTTTTGACAGCAGACTGGATGATAAAAGTTTCTCAACAGAATAATAACAGGCATTTCCCATATTTATTCTGTGTTTAATTTCTTCCCGAGTATCATTTATATTTGTTACTGTAGCTCCCAGATATATGAATTTCTCCACCTCTTCAAAAGATAAATTTCCAATTTTTATATTTCCATTTCGTACAATATTCTCGTCACGAGACATAATCATATACTTAGTGTTTTCGGGATTTACTTCCAAACCTATCTTTTTTGCTCTTTCGGATGTACTAATTGTATACGTCACCTGTATAATCAAAACGAAATAAATTATTATTTCTCTTTGCTTGCTTCCAGTAAAATTTCCGTGTTTTCCCTAATCAGTAATAATAATAATAATAATAATAATAATAATAATAATAATAATAATAATAATAATAATAATAATTCTTTATTTATACTGGCAGAGTTAAGGCCATAGGGCCTTCTCTTACACTCTACCAGGTCACAAAGTGTACAGACAGTTAAAATTTAACAAAAAGTTAAAGAACAGAATACTAACATATTACAAAAAAAATAATAATAGCATAATAAACTCGACACTAAACTACATGAAAATAATACTTAATAGTAAAATATGATAAAAAAAAGAAAGTAAAATACATTGGAATATAGTGAAAGCAACTCATTTAGTACAATGATAACAAAAAATGGTTAATATGAAGAACGTAAGGAAGAATATATCAAAATGCAATGTAATAAAATAATAATAAAAAAGAAAAAAAATACGAAAATTAAATACAATTCATGATAAAAAGGCTAAGATATTAAATTCATCGGCTGATAAAGAGAACATAAAGGGGAAAGGAAGGAAAAAGAAATATATAGTCTATATTTTTACAAAACTATCGCAGAGAAAAGGGCTTATAACTGAAAGGAATCTAATTCAAAAAGTGCAATTTTAATTTATTTTTGAAACTAGACAATGGTGTTGTTGTTATTAACAGTTGATCCAAGATATTTGAAACTTGGAACATATTTTCTAGTTACTTAACATATTTTCCATGTCGCAAGGCAAGAATATTTCATTGTGAACAACATAACAACTATAAATACAACCAAAAGATAAGAACGTACTCGGAAATAAAATGTAGAATAATGGCGCACACAAGCTGCGAGTAATGGAATCCTGGGATCTTGGAGCGGAAGAAAATGCAAACCTGTTTAGTTGTGAAGTGTTTAATTTCCTGCAGGCAGCCTGTATCCTCGCAGTGTGACGTACACACCAAAATAATTTAAGGTTACTGCCTTAAAAGGAATTAAACACGCTGATTTTGTGATACGGAAATCCGAAGGAATGTCTCAATTGCTACAGCTGCTTCCTTGAACTTCTCGAAATGCAGCTTTTCTACCCTCCATCAACAACGCATTCTTGTGAAACATGTTGGTACACATATAAGGTGCTGCAGAACGTTTTAAATTTTATGCTTGACGCAAATTCCTGATGTGGAAATTCGCCACTCATAGCAAGGGGCACCAATAACTACTGAGTTTAAGAAAGATGAGCTCTATTTGTATTGTATTGTATTGTATTTATTAACATTCCATGGTATTCATTCATTGCTTTACAGCTAGAATATGGAACAAGTCAAAGAACTTAATACTACTGTATTATAAAATCTTAATTTATAGTCACAGTCTAGATCAAATATATACAGAGAGATTTGCAATATAGTCTACTAGTACAACACAAAGTTTTAGTATCAATTTCATGAAGCGTTATTGAATGTCATGAATTCACTTACAGAATAGAAGGCGTGAGAAATTGGGTACTTCTTTAATTTACCCTTAAATAATCTTATGTTTTGACTTTAATTTTTTTATATCGATAGGGAGGCTATTAAACATTTTTACTGCCATATAACGCACTCCCTTTTGATAGCACGATAGACTTGCCGATGGAGTATGAAAGCCATTTTTTTGACGTGTATTTATGCTATGAACTGTTGAATTAGTTACAAAGTTTTCACGATTACATACGAGGAAGATTATTAATGAAAATATATACTGACAAGCCGTGGGCATTATTTGTAGTTTTTTTGAAAATAGTCCTACACGATTCCCTAGATTTGGCACCTACTATTGTTCTGATTACTCTTTTTTGTAATAGGAATATACTGTTACTATCTGTGGAATTTCCCCAGAATATTATTCCAAAACTCATTACCGAGTGGAAGTATGCAAAGTATATTGTTTTTAAGGTATTGATATTTACTATCTTTTGCATAGATCTAATAGCAAAACAAGCTGAATTTAGTTTGGGGGTAATTTCTTTAATATGATTTTTCCAATTTAACACATTATCGATTTTTAAGCCAAGAAATTTGGTTGTTATTGTTTCTAATAGGGATCTATTGTTAATTATTGCGCTAGAAATTTGCGAGGTGGTATTTGCACAGATTTGTGTCACCTGATAGAATGTCATAAATCGTAGATGAACACCGGGGGAGAATTTATACATAATTTTACATTGTATTTTTTCAGAATATGTATTATATGACTTTCTCGTGTTAAATTCTATCGTACCTGGTTTACATGTTTCGACCTGTTATTGGTCCTCCTCAGAACTGGTCGTTGTTGGTCTTGGCGCCTCTTGTTTTGTTTCTTGTGGGGGTGTGTTTGTGTAGTGTAATGTGGAGTCAAAGAGTGTGTGTCTTCCCAATTCTCCTCTTTCAATTCAATTCAAAGCGGAAGCGACTGTAAAACACTTGTGAATTGTTTTACGTAATCCGTTACACAGGAAAGAGGTATGCTTGTCCCAATTTAAATGTTGGACAATAATATAATCTTATTTAAGTTGTGTCGATATACTCAAGGTGTGACGAGAGAAAAAGTTAGGTCACAATATTCGTATGTAGCCTATTGTTATATTTCTATTAATATTTACTTTTAATTGTTCACGACCAAGTCACGTTAATGAAAATGGCTTTGCAACTATTTATTTCTATATGTAACAATATTCTCGTTTAAATAGTTATAATGTAACTTAGTTCTGATCTCTTCATTTGGGATCGTATCAATCCTTAGTAAGCCCATGACGGATCTTAAAAAAAAAACGCATTTCTGCAGCCTGTAGTCCACAACTTGCTCTTTAAAGTTACTTCCCAGTTTTCACTTCCATTCAGACCAGCTCTTACGACCACTGTTTTAATATAGTAATATGCGTTACAAGAGCGGTATGTTGAAGTTTTGATGTTCGAGGAAAAGTTTGAAAAAGCGAAACGTACTTGAGCTCGTGTATCGTACATTATTTTGTGCGAAGATCGTTTATTACATACCTGAAAGAGGAATTTCTAATTAGTTGCAATTAAATCTCCATCTTGGTTTCTGTTCAATGACGGCAAATTTGCAAAACAAAAATATCTATCTTCAACATTGTTGCTTTAAAATGCTTTCTGTGTTTACTATACTCCAGCAGGCATCGATATACGTCTGTCTTTTTTTTCCTCCCAGTCTATGAGTCTGGAATCTTGTTGATTTTTTCACGGCTTCCTTAATGTCACTTGCATCACGAATGCAGTAACTTTAGTGAAGTTGTAGACTTTACTTAATTTTTGCAAATATTTAAAAAGAATAATTAACAGTGCAATTTAGGTGAAATTGCAGCGGTAGGTTTCCAATTTATAATTATTACTATATTGAACGTTTCTAAAAATAATATGTTAAAAGCCTAAAGCAGTAAAATCAATATGTCACTTAAGTGGTAAGAAGAGGGAAATTGTTATGTGTGTTAGGTTGGGAATACTGAATGTGGAATTTTAGACTTTCCGCGGATTGGTTTTGTGCGGAAACCAAGCAAATACGCACGATCTCGCACAAATGTTATTTGTGTATCTATTCTTGTTTTGCTTTGTAAACTTCTTGTAATAGTTCCTCAAATATGGTTAAACGTTTCTAATTTCTTACTAACATCAACCTCGCTTACTTACTTACGGCTTTTAGAGAACCCGGAGGTTCATTGCCGCCCTCACATAAGCCTGTCATCGGTCCCTATCCTGAGCAAGATTAATCCAGTCTCTACAATCATATCCCACTTTCCGCAAATCCATTTTAATATTATCCTCCCATCTACGTCTCCGCCTCCCCAAAGGTCTTTTTCCCCTCCGGTGCTTTTGCTGTAGATAACGATTCTTCACATTCCACTTTCTACTACCATTTATTGTAATAGCAGCCGTAATAGTACATTTATTGTTTCTACTCCAAACGGGATGAAACAAACCTACAGCCTCCCAACTAACACTCTATATGCATTTCTGGATTCTGCCATACGTGCTACATGCCCTGCCCATCTCAAACGTCTGGATTTAATGTTCCTAATTATACCAGGTGAAGAATACAATGCGTGCAGTTCTGCGTTGTGTGACTTTCTCCAACTTCATCCCTCTTTTTTATTTTTTTTATTTTATTGGGTTATTTTACGACGCTGTATCAACATCTAGGTTATTTAGCGTCTGAATGAAATGAAGGCGATAATGCCGGTTAAATGAGTCCGGGGTCCAGCACCGAAAGTTACCCAGCATTTGCTCATACTGGGTTGAGGGAAAACCCCGGAAAAAACCTCAACCAGGTAACTTGCCCCGACCGGGATTCGAACCCGGGCCACCTGGTTTCGCGGCCAGACGCGCTGACCGTTACTCCACAGGTGTGGACTCATCCCTCTTAGCCCCAAATATTTTCCTAAGCACCTTATTGTTAATCATCCTTAACGTTTGTTCTTTCTCAAAGTGAGAGTCCAAGTTTCACAAACATGGCAGCCCTAAAAATTAAAATGTATTAACTAATTATATTGGCTGATTTTTTATATCATTCTTTTCTTAAGTGATAATTTTCCTAGGAAAGCCATTAGCCTAACGATGGCACTGTATCAATTACTAAGGGTCGAATTCATAGTCGTCACTTATAAAATGAGGAAACACTTAAGTAATCAGCGTTTCCTTAGCACTTATTTCAGATCGTATTGCAAAAGACGATTTTTACTCTTTCAAATATGCCCTGACATTTTCAATTTGGACTACAATTGACGATTTTGCATTTTTGTTTTACAGTAGCCAGAAATTGTTAAAGCGGCATTAGTGTCATACACAATTGAAGAAGTTAAATATTATAAATATATAATAAAAATTATACAAGATGTGTTAAAATTTTAAAAAAGAAAAAGTGAGCTAAGATAACTGAAATTGGAATATCGTCAAATTTTTGTAAAACTAAAAAATAAAAATTTCAGTTTTCTCTAAAAGAAAAAATATGACAAAATAAAATTCCAAATTGAAGAATGCAAATTTTGGAAAATTATATAATAAAAATTTTAATTTATTTTGCAATAATTTTAAATATGCAAAAATATCAAATGTATCCAATTTGAAATTTTAAAGCTTTTCTAAAAGTAGAATACAAACTTCAAAAATTTGCAAATAACACTTTGTTGGGACTGTGAATACTTTTGAAAAAATTTTGTAAAAATATATAATAAAAATGCTTCAATTATGCTAAAATTTCAAATACAACCAAACTTTCAAGTAGTCTAAATTGAAGAATCATATTTTTTGTAAAAATATTAATAAAAATCTTCAGAATATTCTAAAATTTGTTCTTGCGAAAATATCTTAAATGTTGATCATTATACATCTCTAAAGGGTTTTCCATATCTCTGAGTTAAACATATCTTTTGCTTAATTTGAAACTCATTTTAATTTTAATTACAGAACTCAATTTTTAAATTAAATCATAATCATCATCTACTGTATTGCTAATAATTACAAATATGCAAAACATCAAATTGAGTCCAAATTGACAAGCTGCCTTATTTGAATAAGTGTTCACTTCAGTACAAATCTTGAATTGGAAATTATTATAAGCAACTACTTAAGTGTTTCAACTGTAGATAAGTATTGACTATCATATTCGGTAAAAGTTATTAAAAGCGTCGATTTTGGTAATAATTGATGCTTCGTCTGAAATAAGATAGTATTGCAGATGATTACCCGACATGCGCCTTAGGGTTGGGGAAATTCGTTGACAAAATAACCAGGTAACCAGCCCAAGCGTGAGACGGTTCCTCGGGATTCAATTGTTTTTCATCGGATTAGTAATTGTTAAATATTCTTATATGGATAGTAAAATAGGCGTGTAAGAAAGTTCCAGAATATGATAGAGAAAAAGTAACAAGCTGCCAGAAAGCATTTTACGGAAAAGAAAACATGTGTCCAGGCGTAAGTTGACTAGCTGGGGGAATGCGTGGACTTTCCTCGGGTGGTAAAAAAGATGATAAGCCAGGTTCGAAAAGGAAGGTGATCATGGAATAAAATGTCAGTTGAGTTTAATGAAAACACCGGAAATAGGGAGGATCTAGTTAACGAACAATTTTTGAAGAGTTATTTTTATGACGTAAAGTAATCGTGGTCATATCAATTCATAATTAGAGACACGTGATTTATAGAATACAAACAAAATGAAATATTTTGTTGGGAGGATAGATTTCGCAGAAAAAATGGGGAGATAGAAATGCGTGCTGGTCAGGAATCTCAAAGCAACCATATTCTCAGCAGAACCTAACTCGGAAGGATAACATTTACGGACTTAGAATTTTTAGAGGGTACCAGGAACAAGTCGTGTGTTGTGTCATTCTTATATTGGGGTCTGAATTCTTCTTCTTCTTCATCTTAAAGGTTTAGGTGATATCACCTGTTACATCTCTTTCGTCCAGAAACTCATTTTCATTTTAATTACAGAATCAATTTTAAATTAAATCATAATCATTATCTTATTTGAATAGCCTATTCTCTGCCATTCTGTCAACATGATCTTTCCATTTTGTTTTATTTTCTTCTACCATGTCTATGAACTGAAAATATTTAAGCATCTGATCTTATTGTTTTATTTTTATTTTATAAGCTTTGAGTGCATCTTCGGACGTATTATTAAATTTCATCGTCGATGGAATTGTGATAACATGATTCTTCTTTTTTTGTTATTGTCCATGATTCAGAGCCATATTACCCGACATGCAGCCATAACTTTATAAAATTTCATTGGAAAAACTTTTCCAGGTTTTCTTCCTAAAGTTCTTGAGACGGTTCCTCGGGATAACTTATCATCTGAAATTATTAACTTTCTTTCAATATCTTCTCATAATGGAAAGTAAGGCGTGTATCACATCCTAGATAATTCCAGAATATGAGATACTTGTTCTAAAAGCTGCGCATTTACTATTATCTTAGATCTAACAGGATTTTTCCTTTAAAAGCCATTATCTTTGTTTTGGCAGATATAGTTAGATTGTAAAATATTGGACTTTTGGGTGGTAATCAAGATGACGCAAAGCCTGCTCGAAAAGTAGGTTATCTTCTGTTTCTGGATAATTATTTGAAAACACCGGAAGTATTTAAACGTGTGTTAGATTCAATTTTAATCGCAGTCTGTATTTCATCTTTCACTTCAAAACTAGATTCAATATATAAATTAAACAGAGTGATTGATAAACTGCACCCTTGTCGAACACCTAAATTTGTTAAAATTGATAGACTTGACACTTTAAAACCTGAGCAGATAACTATTTTGGTATTTACATATAAACTCTTAACGGCACTAATAAGGTGAAGGATAAGCCTTTATTTAGTATTTTCCATAAAAGGGTCTTTTCACTTTATCGAAAGTGTTTTTCATTCTTATGAGTCTGAATTCTTTTCTCTCATTATTATTACATTAGGAATAAATTGTCATCATGTTATCAACTCTCCGGTGATATAGTATTAAACGTAGAATTACGCGAAGGCGGAAATTAGCCTACCAACTTGTAGGAAGTGAGAGCAAGATATTATACACTTGGACACGCATTTCTGCTAATCCAAAACCAACACTTAATAGTAATAAGCGTTATCATAGAGATTTATTACCAACAACTTCTGGTGTGCGCTTACATCATTTCAATCAACGACCACGTCTCCCAAACCCCATGTCCCAATCGTTTGCAGCTGACCTGGGAAACTCATACTCTACCAGAGTAATCTCGAGGAGGCTGGCGCCCAAATTAATTAGTGCACATAGCTAATTATTGACATCAAAGTGCCGCCTTGAGATACTCTCCATATCCAAACCGCGACGGGACTGGCAGCCGAGGGCAAGGAAAGGCGTCGGGGCGACAACGACGACGACCGCCTCAAGCGGGAATCGAACCCATGTTCGAACGCGATTCTGGATCAGAAGGCAAAGACGCCTGCCGACTGAGCTACGCTAGTGGCATCATGATTACGTAACGTCTTCATCAGATATTGTAAGCCACGGGTTTAGATCCCTGCTGCACACACATTTTACTAAATGCATCTTACACAAAATTATGTACCGTAATTATTGTCATTCACAAGTGCACATAATTTTTAGAAAATTGGAAAAGTCATTCGTGAAAACTCAGAGAAATATGACGACTGGTGACGTAATACTCGTCTTCTATGGAGGCTGGTAGTTGTTACCAAGACAACCGGATTTGATTCCGGCCAATTGTGATCGTTTTAGAGATGTGGGCGTCGGTAGTAGATGCAACTCGTACAAAAGTTTCTTTTGTTTATAAAAATATAATAGAAAGGCAAAATCAATACCTAGGGGCGCGAATGCCCAATTCTCAAACTTTTGATAACAGAATCATTCCTTTCCATTCAATTTGAGTTCACTGCACTGAACTTGACTCCGTCAACCGGAGTACAGCGTTACGGAAGAGTGAAGACAGAGAGTTTATTAAACCTATCGCCACCCACATTGCTAAGTAGTATTGCTGGACCTCTTCTGTTTCAGAGATACTTTTTAATTGGTCATTTTACTACGGTTTATCAACTGCTGTAGTTATCAAGCGTCTGAATGAGATGACTAGGGAGCGGATTTTTATGTGCTAAAAAATTTTAATACATTTATTTTTTATGTGCTAAAAAGTACAAAAATATTTGCTAAAAATAAAAAAAAATATATTTTTTTAATATGACAAAAATACCTTACTTAGCTCGGAAAAAAAAATGTTACTAGGTACTCACCAACCACACTTGAGTGCTAGTAGTTGGCCGAGAATTGCAGTGAACAACAAAGGTCATCTCTAAATTCTCCATCACAAATGCATGCCGATTATCTCTGAACAACGACTTATACTGTGAAAACGATCTTTCCACATCACAGGACGTCAGACGTGCATATTTAAAAAGAGGAATGTCACAAACACAAACACCGTCAATTTCACCTACAGGCACACTCTCCAATACTTGAGCAACTTTACAAATGTCTTTATATCCATTGTTTTTCCCAAACACATTCTGGAATTTGTCCCTTAGTACTTGTACTTCTGAACCTGGTAGCGAGTCTAGTTTAATTTCCACGGCACGCACCTCCCTGTTTCAGACAACAGGTTTTTGGATGTTTCGAGTTTTTATGGTGTCTCACAAAAAGCTTAGATTTGCTAATAGGAAAGCCAAATCGTTTTTTAAATAACCATCTTTCAGTATATCTTGAAGGATATCGATTGACGAAGCCCGATAGCAGGGAATCACAACAAGACGTATTGCCTTACTTGATAGACATGAGCGAGAGGCGAGAGATTTGTTTAAATTAAATAATATTCATACCCGAGCTCTTATCCGTTGAGTTTCACAAACAAAGCGTGGAATGAAATCATCTTCAGCAACAATAAACATTCCTAATTATGTGTTGCAAGATCTCTCCTCCTTGTCCATGTTAATTTATTCTCTAATAATAACACTGATATGCTGCCTAGCAGTTCTCAGAACTTGAGGCGATACTATTACGAAAATGGATCACGGATACACCCCAGCGCTTAGAAACACGAAGCAACCAAGAATTCTTAAAAAGATAGGCTAACGTATTTCTGAGTGACATAAATGATTTAGTTTTAAAATATTTAAAAGTTCTTGTAAAAAATTATTTAATTAAAAAACTCCAAGATTTATGTGTTTATAATAGATTTCCTGAAAATATGTATTTACATAATTTTTGCGAAAATATGTGTTCTTATGTGAAATAAAATTAGAGTTTTAAACTTGAAACTTCTTGTTCGGAATTTTTACTTTGTTAATTGTGTTTTATCACTTACTTACTTACTTACAAATGGCTTTTAAGGAACCCGAAGGTTCATTGCCGCCCTCACATAAGCCCGCCAGCGGTCCCTATCCTGTGCAAGATTAATCCAGTCTCTATCATCATACCCCACCTCCCTCAAATCCATTTTAATATTATCCTCCCATCTACGTCTCGGCCTCCCTAAAGGTCTTTTTCCCTCCAGTCTCCCAACTAACACTCTATATGCATTTCTGGATTCGCCCATACGTGCTACATGCCCTGCCCATCTCAAACGTCTGGATTTAATGTTCCTAATTATGTCAGGTGAAGAATACAATGCGTGCAGTTCTGTGTTGTGTAACTTTCTCCATTCTCCTGTAACTTCATCCCGCTTAGCCCCAAATATTTTCCTTAGCACCTTATTCTCAAACACCCTGAACCTATGTTCCTCTCTCAGAGTGAGAGTCCAAGTTTCACAACCATACAGAAGAACCGGTAATATAACTGTTTTATAAATTCTAACTTTCAGATTTTTCGACAGCAGACTGGATGATAAGAGCTTCTCAACCGAATAATAACACGCATTTCCCATATTTATTCTGCGTTTAATTTCCTCCCGAGTGTCATTTATATTTATTACTGTTGCTCCAAGATATTTGAATTTTTCCACCTCTTCGAAGTATAAATATCCAATTTTTATATTTCCATTTCGTACAATATTCTGGTCACGAGACATAATCATATACTTTGTCTTTTCGGGATTTACTTCAAACCGATCGCTCTACTTGCTTCAAGTAAAATTTCCGTGTTTTCCCTAATCGTTTGTGTATTTTCTCCTAACATATTCACGTCATCCGCATAGACAAGAAGCTGATGTAACCCGTTCAATTCCAAACCCTGCCTGTTATCCTGAACTTTCCTAATGGCATATTCTAGAGCAGAAGTTAAAAGTAAAGGTGATAGTGCATCTCCTGCTTTAGTCCGCAGTGAATTGGAAAAGCATCAGATAGAAACTGACCTATACGGACTCTGCTGTATGTTTCACTGAGACACATTTTAATTAATCGAACTAGTTTCTTGGGAATACCAAATTCAATAAGAATATCATATAATACTTCCCTCTTAACCGAGTCATAAGCCTTTTTGAAATCTATGAATAACTGATGTACTGTACCCTTATACTCCCATTTTTTCTCCATTATCTGTAGAATACAAAAAAATCTGATCAATAGTCGATCTATTACGCCGAAAACCGCACTGATGATCCCCAATAATTTCATCTACGTACGGAGTTAATCTTCTCAAAAGAATATTGGACAAAATTTTGTACGACGTCAACAAAAGTGATATTCCTCGAAAGTTACCACAGTTGGTTTTGTCCCCCTTTTTAAAAATAGGTACAATTATGGACTCCTTCCATTGTTCTGGTACAATTTCCTTTTCCCAAATAGCAAGTACAAGTTTATAAATTTCGCTATATAATGCACTCCCACCCTCTTGTATTAATTCTGCTGGAATTTGATCGATACCTGGAGACTTGTACTTTTTCAGATTTTCTATCGCAATTTCGACTTCTGAAAGCGTGGGTTCGGGTATAAATGGCTCAGCAGTTTGTATTTCAATTTCGTCCCGATCATTTCTATTTGGCCTATGTACATTTAGTAGTTGCGCAAAATAGTTTTCCATCTGTTTAGGATTGATGGAGAGTCTGCAAGCAAGTCACCATTCTCATCCTTGATCACGTTTACCCTTGGCTGATATCCGTTCTTAAATTCCTTCATACCCTTATATAAATCTCGAATGTTTTTATTCTTACTATTTGTTTCTACCTCATTCAGTTTTTCCTTCAAGTAACCTCTCTTTTTATTCCTAAGTGTACGGCTTGCTTCCCGTCTTTCATTGAAATAATTATCTCTCTTCTCCTCAACTGGATCTTGTAAGAATTTCAATTTTGCCTGTTTCCTTCTTTCTACTACCATGCAACAATCTTCATCAAACCACGGTTTCTTTTTCTTAGTTTCATAATAACCTATGCTCTGCTCAGCTGCAATTTTGATACTAACTCTGATATTTTCCACACGCTATTAACATCTAATTCTTTCTCAGCTTCGTCGGAACTTTCTAAAGTGGCAAACCTATTCGAAATTTCGACCTGATAATTTGCTTAGCTTCCTCGTCCTTTAATTTCAAAATATTGAATTTAGTAATATTAACTTGTTGCTCTACTCGCTTGGCTACTGATAATCTTTCTCTTAATTCTCCAATCACCAAATAATGGTCAGAATTACAGTCTGCACCCCTGAAAGTTCGAATATCTACTATACTAGTATGTCTCCGTTTATCTATCAAGATGTGATCTATTTGGTTGTGTGTCAATGTTTTATCACACGCAAGAAAAATATTTAATTACTTAGGAATCCGCTCCTCAGAGATGACGATAATGCCAACGAAATGAGCCTAGGGTCCATCGCCGAAAGTTACCCAGCATTTGTTCTTAATGAGTTGAGGAAAAACCCCAGAAATAATTTCAACCAGGTAACTTGTACCAACCGGGATTTGAACCCGAACCTGCTCGTTACACGGTCAGACTTGCGGTAGACTTGAAATGCTTTCAGGATATACATTTTTGGATTGTATATCGTCGAATCTTTTTCTTATCCTGCTCTTTTATTAGTAAAGGCATGAACCATAAATCCAAAACAGAAATCTAAGTCCCACAGTACTAGTAATACGCTACTGACATAAATTACGATTACAACCGAAGTCAAACTAGCGGCCTCCTACGCAAGTGGAGCTAGAGCTTCTGATTCTCCCTGCTAGATGGCGTGGGCCACAACACTTGCTATATCAGCCCTTACATACTGCAGATCCCTAGAATTACTTTTATTCAATTTTTAAGAGTAGCTCTGTATAATTTACTGCGGGATCAGATATTTTATTTTTTCATGCATGGGTCAGCAAAATGGAAATGCGGAGGTGGAAGCACACCCAAAACAGAGATTCAGAAGGGGAGCAGACGTAGGTGCAGAAGAGAGAGAGAGAGAAAATGAAAGAATTAATGGAAATTTACACTTGAGGGCTTTATAGTAATACTGAAAAATTACTTTCGCTGGCATATAAATTCAGAATCTCTGCCAATTTATATTTATATCAAGACCCCATGGCACGCGCGGAATATCCACATGCACTCAGAGACTTGCTCTTGCATTAAATCTTGTCTTTCGTAAATAACAGAGTGACATTTAATGCAAAAGATTCTAGTGATGACGACTCACTTTCTGCGCTTGTGTCCACGTTTGTGTTAGGTGTCCATGGTTCATAAACCTGCTTCGCAAACAGTCATAAAAATGCAGCTCAATTGACGTCACGGAAGTACGAATTAAGGCTGGTTCACAATAAACCGGAAACGAGAATCGGAACGAAAACGAAAACGGTAAAATTTTTAAAATGTATACATTTAAATGTGACCATTCACAATTAACGAAAAGCTTGCCGGAGCCCGAGATCGGGAACGGAGAGTTGGCAAAGTTTCAACTTTGGCGTTCACGTTTCCGATCACAGCCTACTAGATTCATTCTATTGCCATCTAAGAGCTATTTTGTCGTCGTATATTTTGTAGCAAGAAGACCGTGACATAACCTATGCATTATTTTGTTCTGTGCTGTGCATCATGGAGCAAGTTTTATTTGATGAGATTCTAATATTGAGTGATGAGGAAAATCCTCACGTTTACGATAAGCGACGCGCCTCGTATAAAGATGAGAAAATGAAGGAGAATACATGGCTTTCAATAGCTGCATCTTTGAACACCGATCGGAAGTGAATCATATTTTATTACTGTATTGGTTGTATTACACACTACATATTCATGCTTCAATTCAATAACTACTGTTGTGTTCATTTTTGTTCTATTACAAATGTTTCTTCTATAATTGTTATGGTAGACTTAAAATAGGTTGTGATAATAAAGATGCATGGGCATATTTATAGTACCGTACCTAACGAAATGTTTCAGTTTAAATTTCGAAGTTGGTTAACCTGTGTTTATGTTGGCTGCCTTGTACTCATGAGAGAACGCCATTGGTTAATTATACACGAATAACATCAGAATGCGTAATATCGACTTTACATATCGTTATTGACATACATATCGATATGCATAGTCGTCTATGTTCTCGGTTTATTGTGAATCAAAAATTTTCATATTCACGTCGTCTGCTTCTCGTTTTCATTCTGGTTCTCGTTCCCGGTTTATTGTGAACCAGCCTTTAGAGAGCTGCAGAATAGAGCTTGCCACCGGTCAGAGAGGTACCCACCATTTTCTCTTATTGGGTTGAGGGAAAACCCTGAATAAAACCTCAACCAGGTAACTTGTTTCAACAAGGATTTGAACCCGGACTTGATCGTTTCACGTTATAGCATATTACACGAATCGACACTAATAGATTGCCTCGTCAGATACTAAATTTTATCCCCTCAGAAAAACAGAGTTTAGGCCATACTAAGAAAATGTGGTAACAAAACTAGAAATGGAGCAGCGAAAGACAATTGGACACAATCCTTGAACGAAGAAGCAGAAGTAGAATCATAAGTAAAAAATTCCTACACGCTTATTTCAGAAGACACGTAGAGTTGATGCTTTTCTTTCCTCAAAAGATGGCAAACGAATGTAATACAACTACGTGGATAAAGATCTTAGCCGTGTAGGCCGACATTGGCATTGAAAGATACCCGACTCCTACCAATCGATAGCGATCGATAATTTGTTTGTCTGAGTATTACTCCTTTAGTTATTACTTCTATGAATAGATGGCGAATATAACAGCCAGTGTCGTCAGTAATTTATACTTAATGTGCATCATCATTTTCCTCAACACTTTTTTACCCTTTCCAATAACAATGTCACCTATTGAGAACTAGTGAAACTATTTCAAAATTTGTCAATCAGTTAGGCGTATATCTTTGGTTCTGACTTATCCCGTGGTCAGATAGTTCGCTTACACCAGGCATGTCAATTGATGCCCACAGGAGCAAGCGCGCGCTTTAGAGCCCAGGAGAGCCTGAGCGCTTTACAGCGGAAAGGAAAGAGACAGACGAAAGAGATGGTATATGTCGCTTGGTCGGGCTATATTCAGGGATGGCCAGCACTGATTCAATAGATAAAGGGAAGAGAACTTATTAAAACAGTATCCATATTAATTTTTAGATTTGCCTGAGAAGTATAAGTGCATTATAAGAATGTAAGTTTTAATTTTAATACTCATTTTTCACAAGTTTGTTTTCTTTATTCAAAAGAAATATTTTCTCAACTTTTTCATAGAAAAGTGAAATTTTCAGATACAGGCCTATTTATTTGGTAGCCTTACAGAAAGTTCTCGTAAATCTAATATACCGTAAATACGTATTACTGAAGATAGTGTATTGTAAATTTTGAAAATATTCGCATGGAAATTGTTTGTAAGGAAATGAATTAACAAAGCAACTACTGTTACATCATAAGCAAAAGATACGTGCCCATGTGTTGTAAGAATGTCAGCTCTATACCTTCAGCAGATTTCGAGAAAATAATTTAATATTTTGATGATAGGAAGTTGCTCACAAATATCATCTTAAAAGCATAATGCGATAAGAGTTTTGTTATGTAATATTAGTTACACTTAAAACAGATACAGCAGCTAGGTAACTTTGCTTTGTACTGTAATATTGTTTTTATTAGTTTATTGATTACTTTTTTAAGACTAAAGATACCAACAATATAAATTCCAACTTATCATGTCATACTCAGTCTCTTTCTTTAGAATATCACTTTCTTTATGAATGATGTGTTTCATCCACTTAATACAGTATAATATTATACTACTATGGAATTTAAGTGAATATTCCTTCTTAACTCCCTATTATGTTATTAAGATTTAAAACACAAGTGCAATATTAAGAATTCAGTGTTAGTACTTCTGTTTTACAGACAATATATAGTCGGACCATCGGATCTGTGCCCCCGTAAGATATGCGAACTGAACCTTAATTCCTTTTCAGCCTCGGCAATTCATTTCTCTCCCTGTATTCCTATTTCTCTCTTTGCTATCTCTCTCTCTTTCTCTCCCCCACTACTCACAATTTTGAGCCTTCTTGCGGGACAGTTTATTTGCACTTGCAGTCCAGTGTTGTCAACTCAGCATGAATACTGTAGCACGGAGTGGTGAAAGAAATATTATTAAGCACGTAATAGCATTTTGTATAAGTCAATCAGTGTCATTAGACCTACTTAAATTAAATTATGAATAAGTAATAATTAACCTTACAGTATTATAAGCAATATTCAAGAGACATGACACTGTTTGACGGAAGTTTGGCAACATCCCTATTCGGCAAGGTTCGTGGCCTGCTATTTGACGTAGTGGGAAAGAAACGGGTGGAATGGGGTGAGTAGAGGCGTTAACTTTTCCAAGAACGACAACAGCGCTGAAGGGGCATAGATCCGATGGTCCGACAATAAATAATATTAAACAGAAAGAAGCCATATAAAAATAACGACATAAAATTTCACGTTCCGTTTGAAGTTTGTGTACCACTGTTTTCTTAATCACACAGGCTGATTATTCATAAACACAACCCTTCCTCTTTCCATACTTAGCGCTTGCTGTCCGCGCACGACGTCAAGGTCAGAAAAATGCGCTTGCTTTGACATCACTGGGTTACACGATCAGAAAAATGTAGGTCACGTATCTTTTACCGTCAGTGTACATAGAATGGGTAAATTGCCAGCAAATCAATGCATGTTCTAAGAGGAAATAAACACGTTGAAACGCAGCAATAGTCTGTTTGCACGGACCTGAAGGTAATACCAGCACGTCGGACGAGAACTGTGTATATAACTCTGAGATGAAGTAAGTTATGGTCGCAGAGTAATTTCCTGTAAGCATACAGCACATCGTATCATTTGTTGCTGGGTCAAGACTAATTAAAGTTGGAGCAGTGGTTGACCGGACGCATCTAGCCGGACAGCAGGCGTAAATAAGTTCGCAAACCGCGGCTCTGAGCTGCCTCCGAAAGTTATCCCCACACTAATAAACGGCGGGGGAGGGGGAATTGCTATCCATGCACCACGACCACAACTAGCGCTGTAATTACGAAGAACTACGTAACTAGATTTTTGACTTGTTGTGTTTGTTATGTCTATTGATTATGATCTGTTATAAGGTTACTTTGCTGCGAAAATAATGAAATGGCAAATTGTGTAATTACACCAGTAACATTTAATGTCATTACTTTCGCAACAGGATTATTAATTTGGCGCGCGTATTTTGCTTCGATAAAAACAGTTTAAAATTGCATTAAGTCCAATTACAGTAATCGTAAACACGAGATCAGCCTCGCTTGTGCAGCTTTTCGTGGCGCTTCGGATCAGCTCACATACAAACATGGATTATTCCGCCACTGATAAATCCTTCCAAACTATTTTATATATCCTAAATAGAAGATCCACTAACGCAAGTTTCACTTAAATTTATTAATCGCTGGTGATGATAGCCGAGAAGTGGTTTCATTATTGACGCACATAGCTGTAGATTCTCATTTGTTTATTCCTTCATCTACTACATATGGCCAAGTAAATTAATGTAGGCCACGGACATAACCAAAAAATAAACCCAAGATAGTGAAGTTGCTATTTTTTCTAGAAGAAGGAGATGTTGATGTCACTATCGAGCATGCGTATTATAAAAGGAAAAAGCTACAGACTAACGAAATATTCAGGAATAGGTTTACAGAAAGCTGTTTTAACACATTGATAATGAGACAACTTTATAAAAACGCTACAAATTTAAGGAATATTTCAGACTCTCACCTAACCAGTTTGATTATGTTTGAGTTTAATTGAAAATGACAATGTTAAATTACCTACAAATTTTGTCAAGACCTCAGTAACTCCTGCTGAAAGATTGGCAGTAACTCAGGTTATTATTATTATTATTATTATTATTATTATTATACTGTATTACATTACATGGTGTATTCCAAACAATAATTAAAAAAATAGCTAAACTAGCGCTGAGGTAGTTCCCTTCGTAATCCGCTTATACACTTTACATGTACAAACGTATGATAGGTTAGGTTTGGTTCGTTTGAGCTTTTATTATGCCTTGTATATACGATTAACTACATCTATAAAAAAATGAATGAATTATAATGAATGGAAATCACATTGAGCATCTCCAATGATGTTGATGAACAAGTACTTATATCTCCGAAGATATTAATTTTATAACCATGTTTATTATACCGGTACCTTTTTCTTATCTTTGTGAATATTACCAATTCTCATAATTACAGAATTTTATTTTTATAATGGAAATCACATTGAGAATCTCTTATGATGTTGAAAAATAAGTAGGTACTCATATTTCGGAAGATATTAATTTTATACTACTGTCACCCCTCAAAATATTGCAAGCTTTTTTTAACACCCTGTACATATACATACATTAGGCCCTACATACATACATTTACATACATATATACATACATACAAAATTCTAGCCCTAGGAATATGTATGTATGTGATTACATATTCCATTCCCTTCAATCTGCTCATCTATAAATTACAAATCTTTACGACTTTTGTTACTAGAATCGATAACCTGTAATATCATTTTACATATTTGCCCCATATTACATATTAATGCTTGATATTACATAATAATAATAATAATAATAATAATAATAATAATAATAATAATAATAATAATACTTTATTGCCAGAACAAAGATAAATATTTATTATTTTTATATAAAACACTGTAGCACCCCAGAAAGAGTAAGTTGCATACTCGAGCTCAGGGGGTATTCCACATAAAACTACATATTTGGGGTTCTAGATTATCTTCACTTCTGTAATATTTAAGTTGGTAGAGCTGACTTTTCTAGTAAAGGAAATGCAATCGCGACGGCACTTGCAAACCTGCACTCAGTGTTGTAAGAAAAATAATTCCACATGCTCTCTACACACGCTATAACTCGATTTAATCATTTTTACAAGCAAAATAATTCAAGAAGACATTATCTGACGTGTAGCAGCCTGATTGCTTCAATACCAACCAAATGTAAACCTGTCAGTTTTGATATTACACATTTTTGTGATCTTATATATTTCAGTAGCCTATCTTTTTTGCCTATTTTTGTTACATAAACATGTTTATGCTCGACCATGCCGAAATGTAGTAATTATACACCTGGTAGCAGACCTTTAATGCACGTCATTAAAGTACACCTACTCATTAAAGGTCAGGTCTTTCAGCCAGTGACGACTCAGGTTACAACTGTTCAGCCAATGACAGGTCAGCTTTCTACCGTTATAAAACCGCAAGTATCGATTATTCTCGGATATGCAATCGAAAGAGAATTAGCGAAAAGTCACGGAGGCTGGAAATCCAGTACTGTCGCAGAAGGTTATGTTCTGTTACTATAATAATTAGCATTAATTGTAAATAACATTCAAATAAATACAATTTGTCATCTCTTTTTCAATGCCTAATTTTATTTCAATGTTATCTCTGTAGGTTCTTATGGCCTAGCAAGGTCAATGTGGACATCTGTTCGTCGGAAAAAATCAATACATTCGCGTCTGCGCACATCTCACAACATACGGGACATTGCTGCAGGTCAGTTACAATAAAATTAATAATATCAAGTTAGAAATATGGTCGAGCATAAAAAGTCACATGAAACTCGCCTATAATAGTAATTAAGAAGCTCGCTTGCGCTCGTTTCATAAATATCCATACTCACTTCTTAATTACCTTCATTATAGGCTCGTTGCATAATGTACTATTTTATTTGACCATAGCCTATTATAATACGCTAATTACATGTGATGTAATGACATACATTAAAGTACAGCTATTCAATACGTTAATTTCCAACTAAGCATATGCGATATTGATTGATATCGTACGCTCAAAAACCCGCAAGCCTTAAAAGCGTCAATCCAAAATGGCAGGCGCGAGTTTTGTAAGCGACATTGACCGAATCACTCAAATAAACATTAACCCAACTTGTGTCATTCCACTGGGAGCCATTCCCCAGATAAATTTCACAAACTGTACAATTAACAACATGTACTTAAAATAAAATCAATTCTGTTCATGTTAATTTTAATATTCTAAGAAATTAAGTTAATTTACTGTGTTTTAATGCGTTTTCCTTTGAGGTTAAAATCTCCAAACCAAAGCCCTGCAGAAAATCAATAAATAGGCGTAGACGCAAAAGTGCTCCGTGTCTGCCATCTGTTGCAATAGTCGAGAACACCCTAAAAATACACTCATGGTCACCGTTTCATTATCAGTAAAGTGAAAAGGTAAGATAATTGTGAAATTCAAAACTTAGGCATTTAATTATGTTCGAACAAAAACAGTCGTATGCAACTTGCCAATAATGATAATTAATACGCTTGTATGAAAAGTACGAAATACGTCGTAATGTTTCATAAACATCTCGCGTCTTAATTACTATCATTGTAGGCTCGTTGCAATTGGAAGAACAAGGCAATCGACAGGAACCAAAGGCAAGACATTGTTAAGAAGGCCAAGACTCGACCAGGGTTGTAGCGCCAGGGATGGTGATGACTAGGGACCGGATTTTTACGTAATTACATATTATATTCCTTTCAACCTAACCGTATGTAAATAACAAATCTTTGCAAATCTTGTAATTTCCATTAATATATTAAAATTTGAAATAAATATGGCAAATGCGTGTTATTATTCGGTTGAGAAGCTCTTATCATCCAGTCTGCTCTCCAAAAATCTGAAAGTTAGAATTTATAAAACAGTTATATTACCGGTTCTTCTGTATGGTTGTGAAACTTGGACTCTCACTCTGAGAGAGGAACATAGGTTCAGGGTGTTTGAGAATAAGGTGCTAAGGAAAATATTTGGGGCTAAGCGGGATGAAGTTACAGGAGAATGGAGAAAGTTACACAACACAGAACTGCACGCATTGTATTCTTCACCTGACATAATTAGGAACATAAAATCGAGACGTTTGAGATGGGCAGGGCATGTAGCACGTATGGGCGAATCCAGGAATGCATATAGAGTGTTAGTTGGGAGACCGGAGGAAAAAGACCTTTAGGGAGGCCGAGACGTAGATGGGAGGATAATATTAAAATGGATTTGAGGGAGGTGGGGTATGATGATAGAGACTGGATTAATCTTGCACAGGATAGGGACCGCTGGCGGGCTTATGTGAGGGCGGCAATGAACCTTCGGGTTCCTTAAAAGCCATTTGTAAGTAAGTAAGTAAATATTAAAATTTGACACTACATATTTTTACATATTTACCCCACATTACGTATTATGGCTTGGTATTACATAAATCTGCATACAGTATTTAAGGGTTTTATTCATTTCTACTTCTCTGAAAGGAAAAAAAAAAAACTGCTGGGGAAGTTTACAATTTGAAATACACAGATTTAAAAGCCTTTTTACCTACCCAAGAAAGGATATATTTCGGGACGAAACATAACGTCCTGAGTTCCAGGAAGTAATAGAGGCACTTACCCCAAACCGCCCACTGTAAATATGAGTGAAGAAAAGGCAACCTTTCTCACACAACTACTTTGTATTGTAAAAATCACTCAGAAAGTAGCGTTGCCTTCATGCGGTGGAGTGGGACGAAGACGACATGATTTGTCTCGAACTATAAATAATTGTTCTGCACACGTCTTAACAAGAAGTTCCCATGAAATTTTCAACCTTAACCACCCTCGGAAAACCCGTGTCAAGTCTGACATGAGCCGCAATAAAGTAGCCGACTTTTGAAAAGAAGCTGGAGTAAAGGAACAAACTGGAAAGCTGTTGAAAGATTAAAATAAATAGCTTTTCAGATTATTGCTTGACTTCTTTACTTTAAATTTAGTAGACCTATAGGGAAATGGGATTTTCAGAGCAATTAGAAAATATGGTTGTCGGCTGGAATAATCCTACCCTTCTGAATGAGACTGCAATGTCACTTTTCAAACTACAGTTTGTAAATGCCTATAGTTTC
>JAJSOF020000001.1:9283524-9338524 GCA_025594305.2 Periplaneta americana
TAAATACATTAATTAATTAATGAGATGGAAGCCAAATTGGTAACTCCCGTTCAATGTTCTGCAGTAAATGATTCCAGACTTCTGAGCGCTGAAAGAGGCTTGTTTTTATAAAATACGCTAAAGTTTTCGCTCAATAGTACGAAAACCGTTTCACTTTCGATAGTATATTTTTGAAAATGCACTGTCCTCAGCACCTTGCATAAATAGGGAAAAAATTAGAGTATAAAAATATGATAGGTCTTTTACTGATCGATTTCATATGGAATAGCCCGAATGCTTTTTTAAACACTCTGTATAAAATATTCTCCCATGTTTATGTTACTTTCTTAATACCGTACCGCGTAGAGCTTTCTGAAAAAAAAAAGTTATTTTGTTTTTCTCATCAAATTGTTATTGTATTCGCAAAAACGTTTTACAATTTCTTTGTGTTTGTTACGCATAAATCGCTAACTAATTCTCTTTGATGGCACAAACGAAATCCCAATGAAGTTCATGGCTTTGGTAAAGTAATCCTGAAGCGTGCATTAATTTTAATGCCGTTCCGACATTTTCATTTTCATTAGTGTAATGTATTTCCGAATACATCCGATGAATTCATTACCGTGTTATTTAATTCAGCGTGCTGGCTTGCGTAGTGCTAGCGACAAACAGCTTTCAAAGCGGATACAAATAAATGGATTCGTTTCGTGCGACTGCATATTAAATGCTGCACTCCTTCTGCCGAATTGGACTCATCACAGAACCACCAATTGCAGTGCGAGTGTTAATTTCTTCAATATTCGACAACTGCAACAAAATAAATTACTCTATTATTAGCATGTTTCAAAACATAAAACCCAACTAGCATTTGTTTTCAACAGGCTGTCTAGAATAAAGGAAACGTGCTTAGGAATGCAAGATTGTATAAAGAAGTGATGTGACGTCATGTGAAAACGACTCGACGATTACCAATCAGGGTTGAGAACAGTGTTGCCAAGTCAGCGGTTTTGTAGCTATATCTGGTGTTTTCAGAACACAGAATTCAGGCTACAGAATTTTGCCGTCAGAGGCTAGCTATTTATTTGGAGTTTTTTTATGATCCCGGCAGAGGGAGACTATATTTTGAATTTTTTTCTGCAAAGATGCTGTTTTATATGTACTTGCCGACAATAATATTAGTTAATCATAAACCAGAGATTAATATGGTATTATCACAATTTTTCATTGTGCGAGTATAAAATATCATTGTTTTATGTTAACTCTATTTCGTACAACCATGTCCATTTCCTGCCTCATCCATTGTTGTTGTACAAATAAGTAAATAAATAAATAAATAAGTAAATAAATAAATGAATTAGTAAATAAATAAAAAATGTAAATGTAAATAAATAAAAATATATATAAATAAGTAAATAAATAAACAAATAAATAAATAAAAAGCAAGCAAGCAAACAAACAAATAAATGAATAAATAAATAAATAAATAAATAAATAAATAAATAAATAAATAAATAAATAAATAAATAAATAAATAAATAAATAAAAATAAGTAAATAAATAAACAAAGGTAAATGAAATGGGGGCACGGAAAATGCTTTCCATGACCTCGGCACTAGAATGACAAACGCTCTGACCGCCTTTTACCCCGAGAAGGACCCGGTACTCAAAATAGGAGGCTGAGTGAAATAAAACGAGAAAAAATCCTGTCACCACCTAAAGCCAGCTGCTCTAAAGTAAATAAATAAATAAATAAGTTAAATAAAAATAAATAAATAAATGAATAAGTAAATAAATAAATAAATAAAGAAAATAAATCAATATATATATAAATAAATAAAAATATAAGTAATAAATAAATAAGTAAATAAATAAATAAGTTAATAAATAAATAAATACTGCTGTCCAAAAATCTGAAAGTTAGAATTTATAAAACAGTTATATTACCGGTTGTTCTGTATGATTGTGAAACTTGGACTCTCACTCTGAGAGAGGAACTTAGGTTAAGGGTGTTTGAGAATAAGGTGCTTAGGAAAATATTTGGGGCTAAGCGGGATGAAGTTACAGGAGAATGGAGAAAGTTACAGAACACAGAACTGCACGCATTGTATTCTTCACCTAACATAATTAGGAACTTAAAATCCAGACGTTTGAGATGGGCAAGGCATGTAGCACGTATGGGCGAATCCAGAAATGCATATAGAGTGTTAGTTGGGAGACCTGAGGAAAAAGACCTTTAGGGAGGCCGAGACGTAGATGGGAGGATAATATTAAAATGGATTTGAGGGAGGTGGTGTATGATGATAGAGACTGGATTAATCTTGCACAGGATAGGGACCGATGGCGGGCTTATGTGAGAGCGGCAATGAACCTTCGGGTTCCTTAAAAGCCATTTGTAAGTAAATAATAAATAAAAATAAATAAAAATAAATGTAAATAAATAAATAAATAAATAAATAAACAAATAAGTAAATAAATAAATAAAAGGCAAATAAATAAACAAATAAGTAAATAAATAAATGAAAACGCATATAAAAAGTAAACAAATAGATAAATAAAATAAATAAATTAGTAAAAAAATAAATATATAAATAAGTAAATAAATAAATAAATAAAAAAATCAAACAAAAAATAAATGAATGAATAAATAAATAAATAAATAAGTAAAAAATAAAAACAAACAAATAAATAAATAATAAATAAATAAATAAATAAATAAATAAATAAACACGTAAATAAATGAATAAATAAATATTATCGTAAATTTGTTCAATAATTTCGTCAGTGATCACTCTCAGTCTCTGGATGGAAGTTGCATCGCAGCAAGGTACACAAAGGATGCGGGCAAACAACTGAACGGATAAAACCGCTCACGTCCTAATCGAACTTCAAATCAAAGGACGACGTGCCTTGTGTGGGGTCTAGGCTACACTTTAATACCACCATCAGCCCTGCTAAAATTTTCAGAGTCGCACTGTGCACGAATTTCAAACAAAATACAAAACGTAGCTTCAACCAGCCTCAGTCATTGTACAGAGTTCAAACAATCAGCCCGCATAACAATGATCCCGGATGCCTACGGGTATTTGGCAGCCAAATATCAATGCACAACCTATTAGCTGCTTTCTATTTCCTGGCCCCAAGGTGTAGCGCATGGGGTCAGGTTCAGACGGGCTAACTCTGCTGCTTCTCGTTATTCCATTCCATAATTCGTGGCTTTAGCCTTTGTGATTCGCATCCACACGCACGCAGCTGCACTCTTGCGTGCGAAATAATTTATAACATCGAATTAAGCGTTCCGCATAGATTTCTGAAATTAAAAACAACACATTCGCAATAAATTGTTGCTGCTTTAGTATTTGTGAAACACGAAGTTGTATAACTGTGTTCTGAATTAAATTCTGATTCACTAGTACGCTGTCTAATAGTTTATGCTGAGTCAGTATACTGGGTGTTCATTTCAAAGTGTGTCATGACGTCACTGTTGTTGGGTCACCGATTTGAAGCGAGTTTCAGCTTAAATGTTAGAGAAGTTGCCTATTATTTAAGGCGTTCTTCAATCTGAACTTGAGAACGTGTACGGTATAACTTGAACGTCGTACCAACAGATGGCGGTCTGTACGGTCTGTGTGCTACCATAACCTCTTTCGAACTGTGTTTTGCGCCGGCAAATCGTACGCAGGGTATTTGTTATCATCGGTTGCGTACGGTAACATTCCACAACACAAATCAAATGCTCCGTGTCCATGTTGACCGTCGAAGTTAATGTAAACAAATACGTAAGTAATCGTCTTAACCCTCTCCCCATATCCCGACAGTACGTATTTCCAAACAGTTCACATTCCTGCCACTACTGGCGTTACCGTACGTATCGGCACGTACTCTTCAGAATGAACGCCGTACTTGCTAGCCAACTTCTCTGCCTCTTAGATTATACACCTGAGCTGCGGAAGTGTAGGAAGATTGAATTCTCTAGGCTCATCAGCTAGCCACATGAAGGCATACAGCGAGCCAAGACACATTTTGAACTGAACACCCTGTATAAGACAAAGTAAAATCTAAAGTTTCCAAAAGAAAATCATCGTCAACGCTGTCGTCATCATGCACAGTGACTTTTGTTTGTGACTCACTCAATGACGCAATACACAATCTTAACGAGGACCTTGAATCTATATCTGCATGGGCCAGAAAGTTTGGTTTGACTCTCAATGCAAGAAAATCACAAGCAATCCTAGTGGGACATCAACGTCTATTATGCAACATTACTCCTGCTCTTCTAGTCAAGTTGAACGACACAATAATCCCTTTTGCTTCCTGTGTTAAAAACCTTGGAGTTTACTTCGATACGCATTTAAACTGGAATAACCAAGTAACCCATATTACCAAAAAAGTGCTTTCCATACTACATTCCTTAAACAGCATTCGAAAATTCCTTCCGCTATCACTCAAGAAAATACTAGTGGAAACACTAGTAATGCCCCACTTCGATTATTGTGATTTTCTACTGACTGACCTCAATGTCAACCAGTCGCAAAGATTACAACGTGTTCATAATTCTTGTGTTCGCTTCGTCTGCGATGTCCGTCGCGCTGACCACATTACCCCATCCTTCCAAACTCTAAACTGGCTACGGCTTAACGAACGTAGAAATTTTCATTCTCTTGTTCTCCTTTTCCAAGTCCTTCACACCTCTACACCTACCTACCTACCTTGCCTCCCGTTTCAGTTACCTGTCATCATATCATAATCCCTTCACACGCACGCAAAATAGCCTCATAATAGCCATACCAACACATAAGACATCATCGTATTCATCATCATACACAATCTCGCACTCGCGCTTGTGGAATACCCTACCCAGTGACATCAGAGACTGTCGGAATTTAGTAGGTTCAAAAGCAAGCTTATTAAGCATTTTCTTACTGCGTAGATTAGGTTTAATTTTTACTTAATCAATAAAAGAAATGCTTCTCTCTTCTTAACTTTTAGAATAAACTGTCTAGCTTTATTAATCAGTTAATTTTTTAGTACTTTGAGTTTTATGGTATTTGTAAATTTAATATTAATTGTCATTATAATTGTAATTTGTCATCATCATCATCATCATCTTCATCATCATCATCAAGTATTAGGCCAGTGGCCTGTTACGGTCTCAAACTAGAATTTTCAGCCCATCTCTTCTTTGGACGGCCTAGAGATCTTTTGCCATATGGATGGTAATGAAGCAGTGCTTTTGGAATTCTGCATGATTCATTCGTTCGAGATGACCCTTCCACTGAAGTTGATATTTGCTGATGAACTCATAATGGGTTCTATTTGAAGTTCTTGCATTAGGTCCTCATTTTTTTATGTTCCCAGCGAGTATATCCAGCTGTTGCTCTCATGAACCTCATCCACTTGCTGTTATTCTACTGACATCTTTATTCTTCACAGTCCACGCTTCGCTACCATAGCTTAATACTGGCTGTGCTAAGGTTTTATACAAGCCTATTCTTGTGTGTCTTTGTACTAGTGAAGGTTTCATGATTTTATTAATGATCCCCATTGTTTTATTATATTTACATATTTTTTTCAGCAATATCTACTTCATCATAAAGTGATAGTGTATAGCCAAGATAAGTGAAGGTATTTACTCTTTCTATTATTTTATTATTCAAACAGATTTTGCTTGGTACAGGAATTTCCCACAAAATGACATGATTTTCGATTTTTCAATATTAATTTCCATGTTATATTTTTCACTGACCTTATTTAAATTGTGTACTGAATATTGTAAATCATCTTCAGTTGATGCCATGAGAACTAAATCATCAGCGAAAAGTAAAGCATCAAGCTGCAAATTTCCATTAATTGGAATAAATCCATGTCGTGTCTGTCGCCAATCTTGAATGATTCTATTTATATATATAATAAACAGAAGTGGTGAAAGCCCACAGCCTTGTCGTACTCCACTATAAATGGGTCGCCACTGTGAAAGTTTATTGTTGCTTCGAATTGCTATGATGGTTGTTTTATATATATTGTAAATATTTTGTATAATCTGTTGAGGTACTTGATCATCTGCCAAAATCTGAAGTAATTTATTCCGATTGACTTTATCAAAAGCAATTGTAATTGTATTCTTAATATTGTAGTAAGTTGTAATCCCCTGGTAGAGGGGAAGAGAAGGCCTGATGGCATTATCTCTACCAGGTTAAATAAATAAATAAATAAATAAATAAATAAATAAATAAATAAATAAATAAATAAATAAATAAATAAATAGCAAGCGAATGAAACGATTTTGCTTCTCTTTTTATTCTGTCGCCACATCATTTCGCTGCGAACGATCCAAGCTGTCACCACCGTTCCTTCTTTTCGTTGTATAAAAGCCCTTTTTGTTTTACCCACAATGCCTTCCAAACACACGTTTAACCAGTAATGTTACTTTCATAACTAATTGTCTTGTTGCTATGTAGTGTTATTGTGTGACTGTGTTGAAGGTATTGTAGAGTGTGGACCTGGATAGCCGACTTACAAGTGTTTCTAGTGAGTAGGATGGGTTAGATCATGCCCTGCACACAAATTACGGATTGGTGAAAGACAAATGAATATCCGAAGTGTTTTCTGTCTCTGATTTTAATGGGAGATAGTTTACAAATACAAAATAACCTTATAAAGAGCTTAAGTGGTAACTGAAATTTTTTTTATCTCGTTATGTCTAATTCAAATTTTTAAATGCCTACCTAACATCTACAAATGCACTATTAGATTGATTTTATATTTTACAGAGAAAAAAGTTTCGTCACAAAGAACTGTTAGATTCTTTTTATAAATGAACTGTTAGATTCATGTTATATTTTACAGAGAAAAATTCTGTGCCACAAACTGTTGGGTTCATTTCGCATTTTAAAGAAAAAAATTGTCACAAATAAATTAGGTTTCATTTTATATACAAACTTCTAGATTCATTTAATATCTTAGAGAGAAAAATTTTGTGTCAGAAATAAATTGCTACATTCATTTCATATTTTAAAAAAATTGTGTCACAAACTGCTGGATTCATTTCATATTGTAAAAGAAAAAAAAATGTGTCATATACAAACTTCTATTTCATTTAATATTTTGCAGAGAAAAATGTTGTGTCAGAAATAAACTGCTAGATTCATATCATATTTTAAAAAATGTGTCACAAACAAACTGCCAGATTCGTTTCATATTTTACAGTGAAACATTTCGTGTCACAAATAAACTGTTGGATTCATTTTATGAACAAATTTCTAAATTGAATAATTTCGAGGGAAAAATTTTTCCGGAGCCGGGTATCGAACCCGGGACCTTTGGTTTAACGTACCAACGCTCTACCACTGAGCTACCCGGGAACTGTAACCGACACCGATCCAATTCGTTAACAGAAAACCACAATTTAAGTCACACGGATTTGCTTGACGGTTGTCAAGCCCACTTTGAGGTCTGTGGATATAGAAGGAAAAATTGGTTGCTTGACGGTTGTCAGCCCACTTTGAGGTCTCAAAATTATTCAAATATAGAGGGTTAAACCTGAAATCTTGATTTGATCGGTTCGTTGACGAAAACCACAATTTAAGAGTTGCACTCGAAGTTGGTTGCTTGACGGTTGTCAGCCCACTTTGAGGTCTGTGGGTAGAGGGAAAAATTGGATCGGTTGGTTAGAGTTCCCGGGTTAAACGTTAAACCAAAGGTCCCGGGTTCGATACCCGGCTCCGGAACAATTTTTCCTCGAAATTATTCAAATCAACTTTACAGGGAGTTATACCTGAAATCTTGATTTGCATAATACACGTCACTGTTCGTTAACAGAAAACCACAATTTAAGTCACACGGAGTTAGTGTGCACTCGAAGTTGGTTGCTTGACGGTTGTCAGCCCACTTTGAGGTCTGGATATAGAGGGAAAAATTGGATCGGTGTCGGTTAGAGTTCCCGGGTGGTAGAGCGTTGGTACGTTAAACCAAAGGTCCCGGGTTCGATACCCGGCTCCGGAACAATTTTTCCTCGAAATTATTCAAATCAACTTTACAGGGAGTTATACCTGAAATCTTGATTTGCAAATTGCTAAATTCATTTCAGATTTGAAGAGAAAGATTTTGTATCACAAATAAACTGTTAGATTCATGTTACTTTTTACAGAGAAAAATTATGGCCAAGTCTCCTTAGATAGTCTGGAATCCATCCATCATCTTTGTAAGTTTACTAAAGCAGAATGGATTTTATCCGATTTTGTGATGTTAGGGACTTTTTATTTGGTTTACGTTTTACAGCTGCCTAAGAAATATCTGAGACAGAGCAGTTGCAATATTAGCCTGTTCTTTAATAAATTCTTGTACAGAGATGAATAATGCTTTCCAGTCACAAGCTGGAATAGTATGATAACCGTGTCTTATATCGTTGGTCAGCTTCTATAGTCCACGACTGTGCTGTGCTTACTTTTTGATAAATGAATTACTTTCCCAACACTAGAGTTATTGCTGTAGCTTTACATTTGCTCTTTCCAGCACAAGACCAGTAATCTTTTACGTCTTTTCAAGCACGGCTGAAGTACATATTTAACAGCAGTTTTCTACAAGCTCGTACGGATATTATAATTTCCGACAATTCTACGATTTATGCTCACTTTGAATTCTTACTTCAGATATATCGATATTACATAAATTAAATTAGAATGCCTGCACACGTGTCTTCCGCACGTTCCCTTCCGGGCAGGACTCGGGACAACATCCTCTGTCGGCGATGCCACAGAGAGCCAGAAACACTTGCACATGTCCTGGGCTCTTATCCGCACGGTGAAGTACTCCGTAACTCACGACACCATAGAATTCGTTCGATGATCGCCAAACAGTTTAGAATTTTCAAGTGTTCGAAGAAGTTCACGGACTGGCAGACAATGGCAGTACAAGAAGAATAGACATGATTGCCATCCCGCCAAATAACAACAATGGCTACATCATCGATCCCACCGTTAGATTTGAAAAACAAAAGAGCTAACCTGAAGATGTAAATAGGGAAAAAAACGACATCTATGTACGTACCTTCCATATTTCATGGAAAAATACGGTCTACAACAAATTGAAGTAATAGGCCTTATGGTTGAACTATTTCCGGTTTCTTCTTCCAGACCTGGCAACGTTTCGGCCTACAGAGGAAGGCAATTGATGACATCGTTCTTGCAGCTCTGAGAGGATCAATATTTATACTCCGCAACCATGTCTATGGTCAACAATGATCTTCAACAAATTAATTAGTAGCTACTTATTTATTCAGTCATTTCTTGTCGTTGCTGTAAGACTGCCTTCAACTTAAACATATGTATATATTATTTATACTTCCAACTGCCTATTGCACAATATGCTCTGTCTCTGTGGCAGCCTGTTAATACAGGGAGCTGTTATCGTTTAGATAAATAAATAAAAATATAAGAATAAATACCAATGTATTTATAACGGAAATCACGTACTTTAATTTAGAAATATATTTATAAATCCAACTCGAAACCGTGGTTACCTTAATGATACAAAATTAGTAACATTGGGAACATAACCTCTAAAAAAAAGTTGGTTTTAGGAAAAAATACATGTGGAATAGATTGATTTCCCAATGCGAGGTTGATAATTATGGATTAGAAAAGTGGAATTGGCAAATAAGAATTTGGTTACTCAATTACTAGAACAGTGGAACATCTAACGACACTTCAAATAATATATTACGATACAAGGTTGGGAAGTGTTCTTTACAAAATCGAGGAAAAGTTTAAGAAACGAGCAGAGTGAGTTGTTCAATTTCCGAGATTTTGTAATGCACTTCACAAACGTGAACAAAATTTTTTGCGCGACCATTACAATATATTTTGTATTCCAAAGCCTCCGCAAAATTGTACTACATGGTAACTAAGTAACATAAGTGCACTGTAGTGAGTCTATTCAATACATTTTATATTATGAAGAATTTTTTCCTTAGCAATAAGTTTCTGTGTGGGAATTCTAACTTTCAAGGCCTAACAACAATAGCTGTAAATACAACAAAAAACATTTGCTTTTGTCTCTGATATTACTCCTAGAATTTTGAGTATAGAATTTAGATACACCCTGTATGTATAAATTCTCTAGCATGCAATTATCTGTAATATATTTCATGAATTTAATGAATGGAATCCGAAGAAATGAACGATAGGAATGTCCACTGTAACAATGAAACTATCGGAAGAATTTCGTAATTTATTCTGCACGAGATTTGAGAACTTGTAGAAATGGGATAGCCTGGAGTAACGTCGTATCTTCACCGAGTCTCTTCCAACTGAATCATGAGCGATATAGCGGACTAACGCACATTATTAGCTAACTATACAATGAATGATGGAAGTTCCAATTCAATGAAAGTGATCATCAGGCTGAAGTCGCCAAATTTATAGCACAGATTATACGTATTTAAAATGTAGAGATGTTCATCTGATCGTACCATACTTGACTTTCGTATACTCAGCGCCTTCAATAGTCTGATTCTATGAGGAGCTAAAAATATTGATTGACGATCTCTGGCTACGGAAGACCTGGCTTCTGTTGCGAAGTCCAATCATAACACATGAACAGTTCCGATTGCTCTTCATACAAACGAGCTGTTGATACTCTCTGACCTTTTGCTACCCGTCCACTTAGAATGCACCTCTCATTCATCCAAGGGCTCTTAACACAGCGATGCTCCTGCGAATTCACGAGGAAGGGTGACATTCAGAAAGTAGGGGAGAGTTGCGTAATTTGTACCTTTGCCTAAATTGTACCACCGTCTTGAAAATTAGTTCCTTGATAAGTGCTGTCATCTACGTCAAACATTGTGAACTACATCTACAAACATGCCATTTTATGAAAGACGAAGCCTGTGGATTGTGTTGTGTAGACGTGAAGTGAAAGAACTTGTTTTAGGTAGTTTCAATCTAGTTTTTGCGTTACCTGGCTACAACAATTACTTCCGAAAGATAAGTGAAAGTCCACTATGCTATATATTATTTAAAACTACATTTATATATTGTAATTGTCATTAAGTTACAGATTTCTGTAAGATACCGTTAAGCAGCAACAATTTAACAAAGATAACATGGCGAGGTTGCGTATTTTGTACCGGCTTCAGTTTCCTATAATGTACCGGTACAATTTAGGAACTTTCATTATAAATGTTTGAAATTATAGTGACGTATGAAGAATAACATACCTACACTGGTGGCCATAATTCTGGAACTTTTTGTGTTTGTATTGAATTCTCATAACATCTGTTTTTATTCACACATTAATACGATTCAAAATATTACTCGTGACTGAAAACATCAAACAAATATTGTCTATTCTATTCTTGTAGAAATACATCAAAGTGTATGAGAAAACATATATTTATACATTAACACTTAGAAACACTTTCTTGTTATTTTTTCATTCACTCTGTAAACAACCTTTATTTTGTGGGACAACCTTTATTTTTAATGACAGCATCAATTCTGCGGGGCATTGAGTTCACCAGACGTTGCAGTTCTTCCTTGCTGATGATCCGAAACCAGCTGTGAATAGTGGCATCAATGAATTGAGTTTTGCTGCTGGAATTTTTTTAACACCAAACCTTTTTACCTTGACCACAAGTTTTCAATTGGATTAAAATGAGGACTATTCCCAGGTCACTTTAACACCTCGAAACAGTGCATAACACTCTTGGCAGTATGGCATGGACCACCATCCTGCTGAAATACAAAGTCATCACAATTTGGGTGTAAGTCAGCAATGGATGGTTTCAATTTCACTTCCAGAATACCTTTTTTTGTATTTTTCCGCGTTCAAGTTCCTTAAAAATATGAAATCTTCCTACTCCATTCCTGGACATGCATCTCCATGACAGCAACAGGATGTTTCATGGTTGCGATGAACTCTGGGATTCAAATCTGCCTCACAACAGGTTTTCTACCAGTAGGTGCTATTTTACACGATTTAGTGGATTTGAACCTCTGCCATTTCTTCTGGACGCCAGACACTGTAGCACCATTACCAAGCTTCCTTGCAATTTCCTTGAATGTGTAGCCTTCTTCTGGAAGTGTGACGATTAGAAGGTGTTCAGTACTTTCATGGAGCCATTGTGATAAAATTATTATCAATAAAGTTTGTTATAAACCAATCAGGTGTTAACCAAACGAAATTTGTCAGACTAATGATAGAAACACACTAATAATGTTCATATTTTATACTAACAGTGCTCAACAATGCTCCTAATGATAAAAAATTATCTTAAAATCAGGAGTGGACTAATTTTTATTACAGTAAATAATGGGAAATTATAATGAAATCTGAAATTAATATTTAGATCTTAAACTACAAAAACATAAGTCCCCACATAATGACTATTTATTGTTAAAATATTAAGAATTTAATATAATACCTTTATTATAACTCCATAATTGACGAATCAATCATGAGTAATATTTTAAATTGTATAAATCTGTGAATAAATACAGATATTATAATAATTCAACACAAAAACAAAAAGTTTCCAGAATTATGGCCACCAGTGTAATTTTAATTAGCAATTATAATTTATTAACTTCTAATCATTTCAATATGAATATAATACTGTAATTTTTATTTTTAGGAAATAAAACACATTCAATTCTGAATTTAAAATAGTCATGTCAGACGTTCATTAGAAATAATAAAAATTACTGTGACATAAAAAATAATATAAACACACTAAATTATGCATTTAGAATTTAATTGAATAATTTCCACATTTCATGTTCTCATGATTTTAAGTTTCTTCCTTTGTAACAAATTATAATTGCATTTTACATTAATTACAGAATGGCAAAAATCTTGCTGTTGCTGCATATATGAATGGCGATCATGGAGTAAATGAATGTGCCCGAATGTACAATGTGCCTAAGCCTACAATACTAAAACATGCGAAAAACAAAAACGTAATTGCTAATGGAGACGTAAAATCGTTTGGAAGAACCACAGTATTTTCGGCAGAAATTGAAAATGAACTTGAAAATCACATTCTAAAGTTTGAATAAATGATGTTTAGATTAACTCCAACAGATTGTATTGCATTGTATTTATTAACATTCCATGGTATTCATACATGCTTACAACTAGAATATGGAACAAGTCAAAAACTTAATACTATTATAAAATCTTAATTTATAGTCACAGTCTAGATCAAATATATACAGACGAGATTTACAATATAGTCTACTAGTACAACACAAAGTTTTAGTATCAATTTCATGAAGCGTTATTGAATGTCATGAATTCACTTACAGAATAGAAGGCGTGAGAAATTAGGTACTTCTTTAATTTGCCCTTAAATACTCTTATCTTTTGACTTTCATTTTTTATATCGATAGGGAGGCTATTAAACATTTTTACTGCCATATAACGCACTCCTTTTTGATAGCACGATAGACTTGCCGATGGAGTATGAAAGTCATTTTTTTGACGTGTATTTATGCTATGAACTGTTGAATTAGTTACAAAGTTTTCACGATTACATGAGGGGAAGATTATTAATGAAAAGATATACTGACAAGCCATGGGCATTATTTGTAGTTTTTTGAAAATAGTCCAGATGTTAGGAAACTTGCTTTTGATACAGCTCAGAGAAATGGACGGCCACTTAATTTCAATCGTGAAAAGGACCAAGCATTGAAGAAATGGTATCATGCACAGCCTATCTGAAGAGGCATCCCAAATTGTGTAGGCAGACAGAGGCAACATCCATGGCTCGAGCGAAAGGGTTCAACAAGGAACGTGACTATGAATTCTTCGATCTACTGGAAAACATTAGTGAAAGATACAGATTGGAATCCACGAGAATTTTCAAAGTGGACGAAAGCGGCTTCTCCACAGTGCAGAACAAGACACAGAAAATCGTAGCGAGGAAAGGCAAGAAAGAAGTGGGTGTGATATCGAGCGGAGAAAAAGGAGTGAATACAACGATGTGCCAGTGCATCTGGTCAATATGTTCCTCCCATGATAATGATCTATCTGTTGGTGCTCCACCGGTCATTATTATTACAGTTTCAGAAACTGGCTACATCAACTCTGAATTGTTCGTCAAATGGATGCACAATTCATTTCCTCCGCCCATCCTGTCAAAGAATGGCCAGTAGTGCTGTTGCTTGATGGACACGCCATCCACAGCAAGAACTTCGATGCCCTGATGTATGTGGTACAATTTAGGAAACCTATTGCCTAATTTGTACTCATTGCAGACATTTATAAAACTGAACGTCATGACTTTGTGTTAACTTGAAGTAAACTTTTCTTCTTAGGAAAATCCTCCCAACATGCCAGGAATTAACATGTCGCTATTGAAATGATTCAACATTTGTCAGTTAAAATTAGAAAAAATAAAATGTGTAAAATGGTACAAATTAGACAACTCTCCCCTACAGTTCAATTCTGCTACTTACACTTCTAAGGGGAGTACGTTACATGGCGATAAAATTGTTCAATAGTCTTCCTGAAGACATTAAGAATCATAGCCAAAACCCTGCATTATTTAAGACAAAACTAAAAACTTACTTAATATCTCACACTTTCTATTCTGTAGATGAATTCTTGACATTTCATAGTACTGTGTAAATATTATAATAATATTAAATGGTAAACATATAACATTGTATAAAATATTATTGTTATTAAGGTATTAATTCTGTACATATTTCATATTTGCATTTTATATGTATTGCATTTTATTGTTAAACGTAAGAATTGGACATGTTCTTTCTTCTATGCTGTAAAGCAAATGTAAGAATATTATGGAACAAATAAATCAATAAATCTATCTATCTATCTATCTATCTATCTATCTATCTATCTATCTATCTATCTATCTATCTATCTGTCTGTCTGTCTGTCTGTCTGTCTGTCTGTCTGTCTGTCTGTCTGTCTGTCTGTCTGTCTGTCTGTCTGTCTGTCTGTCTGTCTGTCTGTCTGTCTATCTATCTATCTATCTATCTATCTATCTATTTATCTATCTATCTATCTTGCCTGCCTGCTTGAAAGCCAGCCAGCCAGCCAATCTGCCTGCCTGCCTGCCTGCTTGCAAGCCAGCCAGCCAATCTGCCTGCCTGCCTGTATATCCGTCTATCCGTCTATCTATCTATCTATCCGTCTATCTATCTATCTATCTATCTATCTATCTATCTATCTATCTATCTATCTATCTATCTATCTATCTATCTATCTATCTATCTATCTATCTATCCGTCTATCTATCTATCCGTCTATCTATCTATCCGTCTATCTATCTATCCGTCTATCTATCTATCCGTCTATCTATCTATCTATCTATCTATCTATCTATCTATCTATCTATCTATCTATCTATCTATCTATCTATCTATCTATCTATCTATCTATCTATCTATCTATCTATCTATCTATCTATCTATCTATCTATCTATCTATCTATCTATCTATCTATCTATCTATCTATCTATCTATCTATCTATCTATCTATCTATCTATCCATCCATCCATCCATCCATCCATCCATCCATCCATCCATCCATCCATCCATCCATCCATCCATCCATCCATCCATCCATCCATCCATCCATCCATCCATCCATCCATAAGTTATATATTTATATATAAGCAAAAAAACAAATCTTTCCCCATAGAAATCAAATAAAACATAAGTCTAATCGACATGAATATCGTACTCCAAGATAAAAGTCTACTTTCCCATTAATTGAGCCTAAATGTCATACAAGTGCAGCTCTTAAACATGGTGCTAGTTTCGGCCCAAGACTTTATAATAAAATTACAAACCATTTTCCAAATTTGAAATATTTTTAAATTGAAGCTTTTAAAAAGAAATTTGTAAAATTATCCATGATATGTAATATTAACAAATGTATTTTTTTACCTTTTATTTCTGACGACTATATTCATGTTTTTATTGAATATCACTGGCTTCTGTCGGATTGTCAATTTATATTAAATGTGTATTTTTCTCTCTTTTTCTCTTTCTTCTTTATTCTTGCTCCTGTGTTGTATTTATTGGTTTGAATTAAATTACTTACTGTATTTAGTAAACTGTCCTTGTAAATTTTATGTTATAGCAGTTAGATCTCTCCCCGGTGGAAGCCTTAGCAATATCCATTTCAGGAGATGCAATGAGCATGAAACGTTACCCCACGTGCTAGGTTTCTGCCATCAGGGCGAATTACTGCGAATTGACAGACATAACACAGTCCGCTCAATAATTGCTAACAGATTAAGGGAACATGTTGAATACGAAGTATATGAGGAAGTTCAATGGAAGGATCGACACGGCGTGCTGACGTCATAATAATTGACCGAGATAAAAAAAACTGGTCTCATGCTTGACCCCACTGTAAGAAGGTTCGAAATTAATGAAGATCAACCAAAGCAGGTACATGAAGAGAAACGCGCTATTTACCTTCCATGCTGTGATGATCTCAGTCATAAATATAATATTCAAGATTTGAATGTCATTGGACTTATGTTTGGTGCGCGAGGAACAATTCCCAAATTTACATTGGAGATCCTCAGAAAATTAAAGGTTCCTGATAAGACTCTTCAGACAACTGCATCAACCATTTTAAAATCTTCACTGAACATCATCAATCACTATCTCTATTCATCTTTATAATATTCAATGTATATTATTTATTTTCAATAAATTTTTATCGTTTTAATAGCCACCACATCTTGTCGCAGAATATTCTTTTTTAAAATTTCATTAACATTAATTTACATTTTCTCTTTGTTCATTTGAATTGATTAGGATGCCGATATTTTAAATCCAAGATTTGGACGGCTATCGTTTCGATGATATTCTCTCTATTGACCAAGACCACACCGTACACGAGCCTGGCTCTTACGGTAGTGGCAAGAAACATTTTTGTTTTATAATTTTAATTTGTACCCACTAGCTAGCTAGTTAAATAAATAAATATTTTTGTGCGAGATCGTGCGTATTTGCTTGGTTTCCGCACAAAAGCAATCCGCGGAAAGTCTAAAATTCCACATTCAGTATTCCCAACCTAACACACATAACAATTTCCCTCTTCTTACCGCTTAAGTGACATATTGATTTTACTGCTTTAGGCTTTTAACATATTATTTTTAGAGACGTTCAATATAGTAATAATTATAAATTGAAAACTTACCACTGCAATTTCACCAAATTGTACTGTTAATTATTGTTTTTAAATATTTGCAAAAATTAAGTAAACTACAATCCACTAAAGTTACTGCATTCGTGATGCAAGTAACATTAAGGAAGCCGTGAAAAATCAACAAGATTCCAGACTCATCATAGACTGAGGGAAAAAAAGACAGACGTATATCACGGCCTGCTGGAGTATAGTAAACACAGAAAATATTTTAAAGCAACAATGTTGAAGATAGATATTTTTGTTTTGCAAATTTTGCCGTCATTGAACAGAAACCAAGATGGAGATTTCATTGCAACTAATTAGAAATTCCTCTTTCAGGTATGTAATAAACGATCTTCGCACAAAATAATATACGATGCACGAGCGGTATGTTTTCTTTCAATTCTCGGAAATTAAAAAAGCTCAACTACGTTTCGCTTTTTCAAACTTTTCCTCCAACATGAAAACTTCAACATACCGCTCTTGTAACGCATATTACTATTTTCATCCATGATGTAGCCCGTGAACAAGAAATTCACCACGCCCTACCAAATCATTGTGTTATATGGGACCCTCGATAGAAATATCAGTTGTTTAAAGCAATTGCTAGTGGAAGCTTATTTCGGTTTGCAATGTGCGCCTCTCAACGAGTGTTTAACGAGTCACGGGCGATACGGAAATAAGTGAGACAGCCTTCAGGAAGACTATCAGAGTCAGGATATAGTTCACTATTACACGGCCAGCCCCGAGAAGGGCCAGGGTACGAGACGAAAACGAGAACTGTAACATGGATGAGATCCCAGATTGTCTGATTGGCTATGCACCCGGCTGCTCGACGAATGCGTATATATTCATGTCAGCAGGGGAGATTGGGGTGTAATGGACTTCCCTTCCGACTCACACCCCTACAGACTCAGTCAAACATGGTAATTAACCCACACAGAACTAAAAAAAAATCGCACATCGGGGAGGTTTGGCATTATGAAAGTTAATATTGTTTTTACCAGGAGCGATGGGTGGAAGTAACCCAAAACAATTACAGAACTTGTGTAAATATAACGTATTCAGAAGGCTGGTTGTTTAATACATGAAGCAGCCACGCTGATTATTTATTTGAAATAATTTCCAAGGTCATTTTCACAGAATGAAACCGCTGCCAGTTTCTGTGGCAGATATTTACAAAATACCAAATGTTTATATTCGGTTAAAAAACTGTATTTTATTCCGATTTCTTTCATAATTCATCGTCTTCTTCCTCCAAATCAGTTTCAAGAAGGACGTAAACAACGGAGAAATCAATGATAGGCAATTTATTTGAAGGATGAGTTTCCCAATGCCAGTGAAGTCAAAGCAAAAACGGAAAATGTGTGTTTCTGACCGGTGACTGCAAATGCAATCATGTACGAAGATTCGAAGGAAATAATGCATGGAAACAGAAACTAACAGTAAGTTGAAGTAGATAATTCTTTGGAGTAAAATGAGGGAATATTACACATTTTGATTCATGCCTTCCGAAACCATTATTTATGTTCGCACGACTACACGCAACAATGATATTTCGTACTTCGTCTTGTTTGCATTTACTTTCTTGCCATAATAATATTTTTATATTAAAACTAGCCGTACCCGTGCGCTCCGCTGCACCCGTTAGAAATAAATATAAAGTAATTATATAATTAAAATAGTACATTTGACCCAGGAAACATTCGTGTTTGATAGAAGGATAAATCGTTTATTATGTTACTTAATTTAAATTGAATTAAAAATGAAAATGCGATCATTTTGATCCAGAGACTACTCATTTGGTCATAAAAATTATTTTAGGAAATACAGGAAACGAATATACAAAATAGCCTATCAAGTTTTCTGTGCATAAGAAGCTATTTTAATCTTACCTGTCCTCAATTCACTCAGAAGTTACTGTAATAACATTATAGCATTATGCCCATCTAGAGAAACTACACTTTCCATTGGTGAATTAATAATTAATTATACAAATCGGTTAATTTATCTTCCGATATTACTTCATAGAAACGCAGAAATATTATCTGTAGGCTATCTTTCATAACTTTCGATTGTTGCTGTCCAAGGCCCCTTATAGACGAAGTCATTTGTTTTTTAATTCATTACACGGCCTTAGATGGCAGTTATTTTAATATTGAAACTCATTTATCTCATTAAATATCAGTCCTATCAAAATTTTTCAAGAATAAAACTTATCGCAAATTATTTTTAAAGAAACTTTTGTTATGTAACATTTTTCACAAAAATCAATAATGAGCGAGATATTTCGATTTATTTAATTCAGGCCCCCTTATAGCCCTCCTTTTAAATAATGTATTTTGAATGCCATATAGCCTAAAATCTAAGTTACAGCGAACTTAATTTATATTCCAATTTTCATCGAAATGCGTTCAGCCATTATCGCGTGAAAAGGTAACAAACATACAGACAGAGAGACAGACAGACAGACATAGAAACAAAAATTTCAAAAGAGCGATTTTCGGTTTCAGGGTGGTTAATTATATATGTTAGGACCAATTATTTTTGGAAAATCGAAAATTACCAGAAAAATTTCGGCTACAGATTTATTATTAGTATAGATACTGCCTTTAAATTTTGTTATATAAAACTGTGTATTGTGAACTTTAAATGAAATATTCTTAAGGTGAAATATTTCCCTTTGCGAGATATTTTATGAATGAGATATTCTCTGATCGTCGACTGATCAATTACGTTCTTAGTGGAAATTAAAACTCGTTATATTATCAATGCAACTACATCATGTTCATCTACATTAAACTGTTAAATTTGTATTAATTGTTTTATAAGGTACTAACATCCAGAACATATCGCCCATTATAGATGTAAGGGCCAACGTAACAATTTGGAGAGTTTGGTATCAAAGACTTTTTTTTTTTAGTTTTGGGGTTTTGGTTAATTCTTTTTATGCTGAATTCGATTTTACAACTCTTCTGCTTCATAAAAGAAAGACTTTAGGTAAAATAGCACGTTTTCCAGTTCAGAATCAAAATATGGACAACTCCACTCTTGTTTCGTTTCAAAGAAAGACAACGTCTTCAGTAGACAATGAAAAGCTACCATTTTTGCCGTCTGTTCCCAACATGCATCGCAAATCCAATATGGCCTGTAATGTGTGCATTTCGTGACGGTGTTCATTAATTAACGTTATAATCTATACTAATAATAAATCTGTAGCCGAAATTTTTCTGGTAATTTTCGATTTTCCAAAAATAATTGGTCCTAACATATATAATTAACCACCCTGAAACCGAAAATCGCTTTTTTTGAAATTTTTGTTTGTGTATCTGTCTGTCTGTCTGTATGTTTGTTACCTTTTCACGCGATAATGGCTGAACCGATTTCGATGAAAATTGGAATATAAATAAAGTTCGTTGTAACTTAGATTATAGGCTATATGGCATTCAAAATACATTATTTAAAAGGGGGGTTATAAGGGGGCCTGAATTAAATAAATCGAAATATCTCGCTTATTATTGATTTTTGTGAAATATGTTACATAACAAAGTTTCTTTAAAAATAATTTCTGATAGGTTTTATTCTTGAAAAATTTTGATAGGACTGATATTTAATGAGATAAATGAGTTTTAAATTAAAATAACTGCCATCTAAGGCGGTGTATTGAATAAAAACAAATGACTTCGTCTATAAGGGGCCTTTGACACAACAATCGAAAGCTATGAAAGATAGCCTACAGATAATGTTTCTGTGTTTGTATGAAGTAATATCGGAAGCTAAATTAACCGATTTGTATAATTAATTATTATTTCATCATTAGAAAGTGTAGTTTCTCTGGATGGACATAATGCTATAATGTTATTACAGTAACTTCTGAGTGAATTGAGGACAGGTAAGATTAAAATAGATTCTTATGCACAGAAAACTTGATAGGTTATTCTGTATATTCATTTCCTGTATTTCTTATAATAATGTTTATGAACATATTCATTTTTATCTCAGAGAATTAACGAACAACGAGATTTTATTGATTTAGTATGCAGTAATAGTACGTTAGCTTAGCAATCCATTATTTTATAATTCAAATTTTAACTATGCTCAATTGAATCGTGTTAAAATACATATGCAATAAATGTAATGCAAAAAATTGCGTAATGAGCCAAGCAGATTATGTTGCGCTGTTGTAAAAGTTGTTCCTCCTGAGATTCAAGAGCTCCCACAACAAATTAAAAACTTTCTAATTCGAGTACATCCGTTATCAACACACTTTTTCATAATATAATATAATATAATATAAACATAATAATAAATCTGTAGCCAAAATTTTTCTGTTAATTTTCGCTTTTCCAAAAATAATTGGTAATAACAATTAAGAAACATGTTAAAGGAATTGTCATTGCACCAAATGAGTGGTCTCTGGATCAAAATGATCGCATTTTAATATTTTAAATACAATTTAAATTAAGTAAAATATTAAACGATTTATCCTTCTATCAAACACGAATGTTCCCTGGATCAAATGTCCTATTTTAATTATGTAATTACTTTATATTTATTTCTAACGGGTGCAGCGGAGCGCACGGGTACGGCTAGTGTTTAATAAAGTAAAAAAATGGAAATTCAAGTTAAGTAGTTTCTCTGAAAGAAGCAAGGAACCGAGCAATTGAAAAGGCAAATTGGAAACGCATAAAATAAAAGATTGGCAGGTGAGTAACTGGAGTATGATTTCAGTCCAGTGACATAAGAGTTTCATTTTGTATTAAAAGCAGATTTATGTGGATTTGGGTCTCTTAGTGACAATACAGAGCATAAATTTTTCAGGGCGAGGGAAAAAGTAAATATCAATAGACCGACAAAAGAATATTAGATAATTCGGTAGAAAACGTTGGTGAATATGATATCATCGAGGATCAGTGGGCCTATTAATATTTAATTACTTTTTTCTACCTCCTGAAAAATTATTTTCTGCATTGTCACATGGAAGGTTTCATAAAGTCAGCGACGATATGAAGGAACACATAAATGCAAATTCAGAATTCAGCATCACTTAACATTTTCATGGTTTAAATTTGCTGTGATTTCAGAGAAGTTAAAAATGATTTTCCTCTATAATGGAAATTTTATATCATCTGTGTATGAAAGTACGAATATAACTGTTTATTTTGCAACATATTAAAACTTGAATTTAAAAAAAAAAAAAGTCTTATTTGTAATATCCATTAAATGAAAATCCCCGGGGTATTTTTATTGCGACAGTTGGTAGCTCAAAAACCCAAAGGAACAAGCTTACCAGAATAATAAAATATAGGCCTATCATCGACAATATGAATGGACAGACCAAAACAACATTTTGCAACATAACTAATTACCAGCGCAGAATGTTAATAGCTTGTGTAAAAGTTTATTTTGTAGATTTACATTTCAGCGTGTTGGAGTTGTGCTAGAGTTTACACAAACAATGAGTGTTTAAATAAATATTGAAACAAAGAACGGCATATCGCTAAAAATTGTGGGAAAATAAAACAGTTCACAAAATGGAACTCTGCTTTCATATATATGTCTTGCTTACCTTATTACGTGTAACACGTTTTTGTTTGTCGATATGTTCGCGTGCAGCCGGTGACGTTTTAAACCGTTCCAGTTTAACTGGGCGCACGTAATCACCTGCGATGACGTCACCGCCCTTCTGCAAACGCAAAATTTAGTGGATCCGCTATCTCCTCGGTATAAATACGCGCGCCATTTAAAAGATGAACAAGGTGTGGTCGACCCATCCGGTAATGACTCCTGCATACGGCAATTAAATCATGCGCGAGCAACAACATTCGTATTTCGACACGCACGATTTGTGTTGCGTGGGTTGTTTGTTGCATTAGACAAGGCAAACTTCCAGTTTTCAGATAATTAATATTTTAGTGTTCGTAATTGCTAAATCCCAGGAGTAGGGAGTGTTAAATACGTGAGTACCTGCTGGTAAATTATGTATTCTGTCAATTTGGGAACAACTGGATAATGACAGCAGACCAATATCGATAGTCGACTCTACTCGTCCACTAGTCACCGGGCTGACTGTATCAAACAAAATATAATCGAAATGGTCTTATTCAAATTCGCATGACTATATTCTAAAAATAATTCAACAATGGATTAAAAGTTCAAGGTTTTCTTTACAATGGTACAACGGCGGTTTTTGAATGCATTAAATGAAAATGAAGATGTAATAAGATAATAAACTAGGTTATCTTTTAAGGAAATTAACAGGAAAAAGATGTGTTTCACGGAATACATTAAAATGATGGAAAGAAAACGGTTAATGTTTGCAAAGCGTAAGTACGTAATTATGACGGCGTTGCTGTTTTATTTTGGCCTAGAAAAATACCTAGCCTTTTACGAAAAAAATTTAATTTTGAAATTATTTCCGCTTTCATTATAGGCTATTATTTTTTAACAATATTACAATCAAAAACTTTAAATAAATTTAACAAATGAACGAACCAAATCAAGCTAAAAAATTGTGGGAAAATAAAACAGTTCACAAAATGGAACTAACCTAACCAAATAGTGTAATCTAACCTAACCAAACTGTAACACTTTAACCAAAGTAATATGTTCAAAGCTAAGCAGCCGGTGAAAGTGCGTTAACCAAAGCTTTTAAACCTAACCTAATTAACTGGGCTAACATACTGAGATAACCTTGATAAATGCAAGGCCTGTAACCGGAGCAAGAAGGGATCTCAATCATTTAATCTGCAAGTACACGCAAAAATAAATTCAAGTAAGGATCCGCTCTCCACTGCATAAAGGTCCGCGCATGCGCTAAAAGCAAAAGGTTTCTGTCCCGAACCTCTCATCTCCGGTCATGACTTTACTGCAATATTTGGCAAATAAATCATTGTCGCTAACAGTGGTGCTATCTCTCAATAATGTTCAGAACGAAGGATTTGTAGACAGAGGGAAAAAATTCTCCCGCCAACTACGGCACCAACGTCACGTTCTTATATTTTGGTGTTCTGTATTACTTAAATTTGGTGCTAACGTAACGGCACGGTTTAAAAGTGACCTGCTGGTAAATTATGTATTCTGTCAATTTTGAACTTCATTAAACATGTTGCTATGTTGGACTGAAGTGCATTTGTAATAACAATAACACTACTTCAACATGATGATGTCTCTACGGGATATTATTCCGTAATTTTTTTAACTTAGTAGAGAGTTTTCGCACCCTCTTGGTCAGCTAAACTATTAAAGTTATGTTGACGTCATTGATGAAAGAGCCAATCAGAGCCATTCAATTCACGTTACGTTATCTCTACGCGGAAACGTGGAAGTGAATAGAGTTTACCACAGACGTAATTCGGTATTAAAATATGACATCTCGTTTCAGATTTACCACTGTGGACGATATTCATCTACTTAGAACAGCTCAAGATCGATCAGTTAGTCCACACCTGTGGAGTAACGGTCAGCGCGTCTGGCCGCGAAATCAGGTGGCCCGAGTTCGAATCCCGGTCGGGGCAAGTTACCTGGTTGAGGTTTTTTCCGGGGTTTTCCCTCAACCCAATACGAGCAAATGCTGGGTAACTTTCGGTGCTGGACCCCGGACTCATTTCACCGGCATTATCACCTTCATTTCATTCAGACGCTATAAATAAAAATCGAACAATTATTCAGGCCGAAGTACAAGAAGGCACAGAAAATAATTTTTGTTGAAGTTCCAACAGAATAAAAGATGAGTCGTGAGTACCCTGCCAAGCGAAAACGCTCCTTTAACTCGTCGTAACTCGGAAACCAGTTAATATTTTGAATACCGACTACTTTTAAAACTAATTTCCACTCTTTCTAAACATTTCTCTCGCTCAGACCCCCATCTAATCTGAAAAATAAAATGTTTGCCTCTTACCTACTATTGAAGGTGTAAATGTCTATTATGAACAGATCACATCGAATTTTGCATTTTCTTCTCATTTTCAAAAATCGTTTTCATTTCGATTTTTTTCTATGTTTTCCTTACACATTTAACCATCAATTAAACAAAATTACAGCGGGATTCATCGACAATCATAAGAGCTACGACATGATAAACGTTTAAAAGGAGCGGAAAATATCGCATAACAGAGCCTTACGTTAAAGAAATTCGTGTACCGATCTCATACGATTATTTCCGAAGTTTTACGAACATTAACATGTCGCCAAATATGTCACTACTGACTTCAACATAACGGTAACAATCTAGCGGACCAGGAATGTGTGAAAACTCTCTATTAATTATCAATCTTAGTATCATGTGAACATGAGAAGCCAGTGTAAGGGAGACGGAGTAAATAAACATCTGTGTGAAACCAACACCGAAATACCACATGCAAGGTTGAATACGGCGTTGCCATTCTTTTATATTGATAGATTGGTGACTAACACACGAAAAGGTTAGTTTAAAAATATAAATACACAGCAGGCTCAAATCTGATTCAGCCGCATTCTTCTACGCAGCACTACGTCATGTGTTGGATGATAAATAACATTTTTTCGAACAAACTGAATTGCGATTCCGGACGGCCTAGGCACAAATTCGATAGTTGAGTTCGAAAATTGCTCGCGGCGCAAACCGGTGTCTCTTTCTAGCGCTCTTGGAACCGTTCAATTCGCTCGGTACTGGTGGTTCGATTCTTTTTGACCTGGTCTTACCTTCTGTTGAGATTTCCAAAATTTTTATTAGCTTAAGTTCTTAAGAGGTTTTGCGTGGCAGCTTCCTGAAAAAGTTAGTATAATTAATTTCGCTTCGAATAAAATAAATTCGCTTTCTCGCTATCATAATATTAATACTCGATCACAACGCGATAACACGCTAGAAATTCCACTTCACACATCATCTCTGTATCCCTTATCTTTCACTGTTGCTATCTCTCGTCACTGGAACTCTCTGCCGCCTGAAGTCAAGGGCTGCCGAACATTGAAATCTTTCAAATCCAAGTTAGAAAATTATCTTATGACGAGTTGCCAAACCAACTTTATATTATGACAGGTGTTGTATTTATAAAACGTATTCACATTTTTTTTTATGTCTAATGATATTTAACGTATTTTATATTTTTGTTTTCATATTTTCCGATATTATATCTATAATGTGATAAGTTGATATATATAATCACAATTTTCCTTACTTGTGTACCTAAAAATATTGTATTCATTGTATGCTTTGTACTGCACTATTTTATTACTATTACTATTATTATTATTTATTATTATTATTATTATTATTATTATTATTATCAATAATTGTCTTATTTTTATACTTTGTATGTCTCATTTATTTTGACCTGCTGTTCACATTTTATTATGCTTTTTCTTTCTTTCTGTATGTTATATATTATGTCGATTTCTACTTACTTGTTGTTTACGTTTTATTATTATCATTATGTTATTCTTTTGTACGTGTAAAATTGTAGTGTACTTTGTAAATTTGTAGTGTTTTTGTAACGCAGTTTTACTCCTGGTTGAGTGTTAGAAGGCCGTATGGCCTTAACATGCCAGGTTAAATAAATCATTATTATTATTATTATTATTATTATTATTATTATTATTATTATTATTATTATCATCATCAACAACAATACGATTTGGGCTCATTGGCCCGTTTCGTCTCCATAGCAATATTAAAATTGGTCTTTCCAGCGTTTTCTAGGGCGTCCGATTCGTCTTTATTGGGGTTTATAATGGTGTAGTCGGTATGGAATGCGAGTTGGTTCCAACATATATGTTCATGCCATTTATTCCTATATTCTGTGATAGTTTCTGTAATATTTGGCATATTTATTTCCTGTCGTATGTCTTCATTTCGCTTGTGGTCCAATAAGCTATATCCTGCTATTGGCCTTAGCAGTCTCATTTCAGCTGCTTCTATTCTCTTCATTTGTTGAGTTGTCATACACCATGTTTCGGATCCATAAGTTAATGTTGGAATCGCCATTGTTTTGTAAAATTTTAAAATTGTGTCAGTCCTAACTTTCTTCTTTAGTGTTCTTTTTATCGTGCCAATTAACTGCTGGAATTTAGAGAGCTTCCTATTTATGTCGTTAATTTGTTCATATGATATCATGCAGCCTAGGTAGTTAAAACAGTTCACTTGCTCTATGATTTCATTATTAATAATTATTTTTGTTCTTAATGGCGTTGTTCCCTTAAAACCCATCACTTTAGTCTTTTTAGTAGATATCTGAAGATCATATTCTTTGGCGATGCAGTTCAGTTTAAATAAAGCTCGTTGGAGGTCATCTTCTGTAGTTGTAAATATAGCCTGATCATCAGCAAACAATATTGTATTTAGAGGTGTATTGGTTCGGTTAAAAATTGTTTCCATATGTAATAGCCACCTTCTGGTGACGTCGTCAATGTATAAATTAAATAAAACAGGTGATAAAGAACACCCTTGTCGAACACCTCGTGTTATTTCTTTGCTTTCTTTGCTTATTCCATTCTTTAGTTTAATTCTAATTTTAGTGTTACTATATAAGCCTTGTATTACCCATTTATTAGATGATCTGGTAATTATTATTATTATTATTATTATATTAAGTAGATATGTTCGAGTGTTTTAGAACCACGCCAAAAACGAATATGTTACGTCAACCGAATGCTGAGATAAATTGAGTGCAATGTTACCACGAAGCAGAAAAGTTACGTTATATTCAGGTGACACCCAGTGAAGGTGCGCTCGATTTCGATATACATTACCGCTACGGGACTCCTTGTTCTACGAGTGGGAGGGAAGTGACTAGGCATGATTAAATGGCTGTAGAATTTTTAATATCGATGCAATCATAATGAAAATAGTGTGTACATATAGGTCATTAAATAGGATTTAAACTTTCGGGCATCGGTAGTGCAAACGGTGGACGTGAGAGGAAGTGCGCGCAACAATAGACAAGATGGCTGATCGCCTGTCTATTCGCGAGCGCAGATTGCTGCACGCTATGAAGTGTGGAATTTTGTTGTTCTTGTATACAGAGATGGTGGCGTACGGTGAAGGTAAGCAATGTCACAATCCATCCAGAGACAATAAAGAATTGTCATAGAAAGCTAATGACCACAGGTTCGGTTAAGAATGCAGGAGAAAGTAGCCGTCCATCCACGTCTCGGTCTGAGGAAAATGTGGCGATTGTGTTCGAAATTGGACGACGCCACAGTGCCTACGTTGAATTTCGATGTATGCATCCGTATTCCAATTAGTAGTATAACATAAAATTAATTTCAATAAATCAACGTTGTAAATGCACATTTTATACGCTTTTTTTTTTTTAAGACTAGTTACTTTCCGCCCACTCTGTATAATAATATTACATTATTACCATTGCAAGTGTATTACTTTAAAATTCTTAGCGCTTTTCATTATAGGCTGCTTTAATAGACGTATTGGTACGTAAAAATGGTTAATTTATGTGAAAAATTAGCGAGTTAAATTCAAATAATAAAAATTCTTTAATTGATCAAATGTGATATATGTTTAATTTGTTCATGCTCGACCATGCCGAAATGTAGTAATTATACACCTGGTAGTACCCCTTTAATACACCTCATTAAAGTACACCTATTCATTATAATTCAGTTGTTCAGCCAATGAGAAATCACCATTGTAGCATTATAAAAGCGCAAGTATCGATTATCCCTTATTCATCTGTCGTAAAAATCTTGGCTTCTTTTTTTTGATAATAATCTAAGTTGGAATTTTCAAGTTAAAGAAACGATAAAGAAAATCTGTTCCTCCTTTCACTCTTTGAGTCGCTTGAGAAACTTCTTGCCCCAGCAACTAAAACTTACCCTAGTACAAACCCTAGTAATGCCGCACTTCGATTATTGTGACGTTTTGTTAAGTGATCTAAGTTCTGAACTGTCAGTCAAGTTACAGCGAGCTCAGAATATGTGCATCAGATACGTGTGCAACATCCGACGATATGATCACATATCACCGTCCTTCGCAAGTCTCTCGTGGCTTCGACTTAAGAAAAGAACGTCTCGGTGCGCAGAACTTTACACTCTTTGTCTTTACTCTTTCGAATTCTGCACACCTCAACACCAAATTACCTTTCGTCTCGTTTCTCTTATCTATACTCTAACCACGACGTAAATACCAGATCACTTATCTGTGGCACGCTAAATATACCTCTTCATAGAACATCTTGTTATTCCTCATTTTTACAATATCCACCTCGCGTCAATGGAATTCCTTGTCACAAAGTATTAGGGGCTGCAAGACAACAAACACCTTTAAGAACAGCTTTTTTTATTAGCATTTCACTCCAATCATACTGATTTAAAATATTACTGACTACACTGTTGCAAGTTTTTTCTTTAGACATCATCCTGATTGTGCTGCACTTTCAAAATTGTCTCATAATAATCTCTTTCTATTATCTAATATAATTTGAAATATATTAACATTCTATGTATTTTAGTTTAATTCTGCTACCCAGTTTATTTCAGTGTTTAACTAATAGTTCATAGTATTTTGTTGTTTAATTCGTAAATAACTCTTGTATACATGTAACTCTCATCTAAATCAAATTGTTGAATTCTTTGTAAGTTCATGCATATGTATATACACTTTTGCTGGTTTATAAGAAGGCCTTACGGCCTTAACTCTGCCAGCTAAAATAAATCATTATTATTATTATTATTATTATTATAATATTCTCGGATATGCAATCGAAAAACAACTAGCAAAACGTCACGGATGGCTGGAAATCCAATACTGTCGCAGAAGATTATGTTCTGTTACTATAATAATTAGGGGTTAATTGTAAATAATATTCAAATAAATTCAATTTGTCATCTCGTTTTTCAATTCTAAATCAATTTCCAGCTTATATCAATATTAATGTTCATGTTATTCTCTAGATTATATCAAGGTCAATGACATTCGTCCCTCGGAAAAAATCAATACTTTCGCGTCTGCGCACATCTCACAATTTAGAAGGTCAGTTCCGCTCCTCACTTAGATAACCATAACATGAATACTTATGAATAATTTCAAGTTAGAAAAAAAAGTCGTATCAAACTTGCCTATAATGGTAATTAAGACGCTCGTATGAAAATTATGAAACTCGCTTGCGCTCGTTGCATAATGTACTATTCATGAACACGGAAAGTACATAGGCTATTGTGTGCAATATTATTATGACTCGACGGCACTATTTTTATTCGTAAATGTAATATGCAAACATATCGCATAACTAGGCCTATAGGATTTAATACATGTGTCTAAATCTACTGTATATACATTACATTACAATCAAGCTTTTCCTCCTCCTTAAGAAACCAAAAGTATTTCTTATCGTTATAGAATCTCAGCGATTTAAACACAATTTTTCCATTAATGATGTCTCTTACTGAAAACGTTTCATCAATTTTATTTTGTGAATATTTAAAGGATAAAGTAACAAATTTCAAATTAAAATTTAATTGTAAGCATGATCCTATAAAAAATGCAACATTTCACACTAGCGTGAATTTTTACACATTTCAATTGCAAATTACGTAATTGAGAGAATCTGGCATGAAAGCTAGAAGCCGGCACAAATTCAAACAATGGATAAATCCCAGAGATTTTCAGAAGTGGTAAATACGTGCACAACAATTCTGACAAAATTCGTTGTCACCTGACTTGTACGCAACTCTGTAAATTACATCTCTGTTTGTTTGTTTGTCCTTTTTTGTAGCCTGCAGCACAAAATACAGTCATTTACTGCATTAACAAAAACTGTGTTGGTAGTAATTCCACTCAAATGTAGCTCGTGGTGGTCCCGCCCCCATTTCCTGAATTGAACGTGCGCTGCGTAGCTATAAATCACTGACCAATATAAAAATGGATGTCCCTTGCGTTGGGCCATGAATCGCGATTAACAAAAGAAGAAACATGGCTGGCGGGTGACGTTCGTAATAACGGGGGCAGCCCACGCCGATAAGACACGCGTCAGACTGATCTGCGGTTGGCGTGATGCACTTTACGAGTGTGACTAATTTCTGAAATTGGAAATGTTACGCTTTTCCGTCTCATTTACCTGTCCACCACTGAACAGGGCGGCAGATAAAGAAGAATTTATTTCCCTCAAAATGTCTAATAGAAGCTCCTAATGTTCTCCCTCTGGTTTGCAGTGACATTATCGCTGGCTCTATTTATCATCGGCATGAAGCTTCTTTGTGCTTCGGACCAACAAAAAACACAAACCGCTCGCTTATTGAATTGTGGTTTTGTAACATACGCATTCAAGAGATCCTCCTGCAAGATACATCACTATGAAAGAAACTATTCTGCATGTGACGTTGAAAAATAGGTTGTGGTTTGTTTTACATCAGTAGCTGTTTATACAGGTAGCAGCCAGGAAATTCCATTGTTCTCAATTGTGTATTCAGCTTCATAAGCTGAAATGTCAATAGAAATGTTAGAACAAGACCATATTTCCTCAAAACGTAAAAAGAAATGTATTAAATATATAAAATAAACACAAAACACTTTTATATTAGTACACTGACACACGTTTCATGTTACTTAATTATATAAATTCAATGCATCCATACCAGACACCGCTGTTCGTATCTAGATAGACACTCAGCCAAATAGATTCCATTCCCGTTAAAGAAGTGAAGATACGGACGTATTCCAAGCAGCGCCACTCCTCTTTCAATGCGTTCCACATCACCACTCTTATTTCGCTTGTCTCATGTCGGTTACCATGGCAACTTTCAGTTCGCAATGTGACTAGTCCAAGTTATTTCTTGCATTTCTCGTCTTCCCTCGAATTTATGTTGAAATGAAGAAGATTAAACCATCAAGTGGATTCAGACACTTGTGTCGGATAATAATGATGAGAAAAGGAACACTTTAATCACCAAGTGGCGTCAGACAATAATGTTGAAATGGGCATTAAGCTACCAAGTGGTGTGAGATAATACCACCAAGTGTTGTTAGATAATAATGCTGAAGTGAAGATGATGTCAGATTTGAACCGTATAATTTTTCCTCTTTTCACCAAGAATAATTCATGTTTAAAGAAGAAGATGGCGGTTGTGTGTTAAGTCCTATATTAATGAAAAAATAAATAAATCTCATTAAATAAATGAATGAAATATGTTGTTGTTTTCTAATGCCAGACGTTTGACAATAAAGTCATTTGACCTCTTGCAGACAATAGGCAAAGATATTATCATGGTCAGCACTGAAGCACAGATTTTGAGGTGTTAGAATCCATTTCTTGGTTTGAGTTGACAATTGGCAGTTAGGGGACTGATATATTCCAATTCTATGCAGGTGTTTGGCCAAACAATCATGGCCTGTTGCCAATCTAAATGCATCTACAGACGATTTTCGTGGTAAATCGGGAATTAATGTGGATTATGATGCAGAGAGTTCCATTTTTTCCCTTGAGATTGTGTTATCAAATTTTGTTTGTTGAAGTCCAAGTATGTAGATTTATTAAATCTTTTCGCAAAGTAATATGTAGATTTAGTAACAGGTCTGTAAGTAGTAGTGATGCCCTTCTTTGCTAAAGCATAGCATTCTCGTTTCCCAGGATTCCACAATGGGATGGTATCCATTGGAATACAATTCTTTTATTGAGTGATATTAATTGAGAGAGCATTTTAGTTATTTCTGCTGTTTGAGATGAAGGTGTGTGTTTAGAGACTATTGACAGAATAGCTGTTTTGGAGTCCGACAAAATAACTGCTTTCTTAAATTTATTAATGTGAAATAGAAGATTCCTGAGACTTTCACTTATTGCAACGATTTCTCCATCAAAACTTGTTGTTCCATATCCAAGAGATCTATAAAGTGAGAAGAGACAGCACGTAACACCTGCACCGGCACCTTGTTCTCTGGAGATCGAGGATCCGTCGGTGTATAAATGAAGCCAGTTTTGTGGAAGGTACCTTATATTATAATAGATACGCATCGTCTCTGTATTCCTCATCCTTCACTGTTGCTACCTCTCGTCACTGGAACTCTCTGCCGCCTGAAGTCAAGGGCTGATAGAACATTGAATTCTTTCAAATCCAAGATAGAAAATTATCTTATGACGAGTTGCCAAACTAACTTACTATTATGACAAGTGTTGTATTGCATGTTTCCACGTATTACATTTTTTTATGTTCTAATGATATTCAACTTATTTTATATTTTGTTTTCATATTTTCCGATAATGTTATATCTCTAATGTGATAAGTTGAGCTATATATAATCTTAATTTTCCTTATTGTGTGTACTTAGAAATATTGTATTCACTGTATACTTTGTACTGACTATTTTATTACTACTATTATTATTATTATTATTATCATCATTATTACTATTCTTATTCTTATTATTATTATTATTATTATTATTATTATTATTATTATTATTATGAATAATTGTCTTTTTTTGTATGCCTCATTTATTTTGACCTGCTGTTCACATATTATTATGTTTTTTTCTTTCTTTCTGTATGTTATATATTATGTCTGATTTCTTCTTATTTGTTGTTTATTTTTATTATTATTAAATTATTATTATTATTATTATTAATTATTATCATCTTATTCAGTTTGTGTGTAAAATTGTAGTGTAATTTGTAAATAAATAAATAAAACAAACAAAGTCTTTACTCCTGGTTGAGTGTTAAAGAAGAAGATGGCCTTAACTCTGCCAGGTTAAAAGTTATTATTATTATTATTATTATTATTATTATTATTATCATCTTATTCAGTTTTGTGTGTAAAATTATAGTGTAATTTGTAAATTTGTAGTGTTTTTGTAACGCAGTCTTTACTCCTGGTTGAGTGTTAGAGAAAAACGTATGGCCTTAACTCAAACCAGGTTAAATAAATCATTATTATTATTATTATTATTATTATTATTATTATTATTATTATTATTAATTGTCTCTAAAGACAATTGTTTCATTGTGAATGAAATATTAACTGTTATATTGTGTCGAAAAAGGTGTGAGTTTTGAAATTCAGTTCAATGTTCAGGATATGATAAAAAAAAACGTATAAGCACACTACAATACAAACATAATATATCCTCAACACACAACCAGAATTTAGAAACTCACTCCCTGTTCGACACAATATTATCTATCACAGACACACTACCACTACTATCCGTTCATAACCCCACAATGAAACTAAGCAACAATACCCTTGGTAATTTTATTGGGAACAGAGCTTCTCATTCCTTATCTCTACGAGGTTAAATATATACATTCTAAATATTAATGCGCCGAAACCACGCGCAAGCCTCAGTAGACTGAAAATGGCGAACATCACGCCGAAACTAGTTACAAAGTTATATAAACTTCTTAAATTTCAATAATTCATTCAAACAGTACTTAAAAGTTGTTAGTTTAATAAGTTTTAACGTTATCATATTTAATTGTTTCTTTTGAAGAAATAGAAAGCCACAAAACTTCTCTTCTTCCTCTAATTATGTTGCGAAAATATATAATCAAAATTTGTTTGAAAAGGCGATTGGATTATCCAACACATTTGATCCATTCCGAATTGAATGTTTTTAGAATTGACCAAATTTATAAATGCTCTTTAATGAAATTCTATCATAAAAATAGAAGAAATTTGTGGCTCAACCACATGATCATAATACAAGACAAAATGAAATTCTTAAATTAATTTAACCTAAATGTTTCACATCTGCTGCTTTACTACACAGTACAAATTATGGTCCACGGCTATATAATTCGATAATAAAATTTCATCCAGAATTGACTACTTTAAGCAATGAAATTTTCAGATCCAGAATTAAAAAATTTATATGACAGACTTCCCTGTATTATATTATGTACCATGTATTGTAAAACAAGTTTATTTCTATCCTAAGTGTAGTTTTTCTATCTTATCTTTGTTACTATATCAACATGACCTGTACTTATTAATAAGTTAACAGCCTATTAATCTATCACCAGTCTCAACATTGTCTCTTTTTACACTCAGTTATTACTAGTATTAGTATTACTAACTTTATTATCATCTTTATGTGACCTTTTTTCTTAAGTATTTTGTCTACCAAGTATGTATAAGAATTTTAAATTTTATTTTAGAAACAGTAGAGATTTCTATTTTTGTGAATTGCCGGTATGTATAATCTGTGTAATCAGAATCTTACATTTTAATTCAGAAGAAATAGGTATGTATGGTGAACAATTTAAAATTGTATGTCATTTTCAAGTCTTTCTATCAAAACGGAACTGTCCCCGAACACGAGCTTTACTCTTTCGAGGTACTTTCATGTAGCGTTTTTTATGTATATGTTATTATTAAATAAATAAACAAATATAAATAAATAAATAAACATCTTTAATTTCATGAGTAAAATGGTTTCCTGAAAAGTTACAAAAGGGAATTAATCGTGTAAAAACATTCGAAAGTAAAGCTAAATGTTGATATTCAGAATCGCGGTCTCCATGACAACGATGTCCACGCTTGTTTCATTCATGAACTAATGCAGCTTTGTGTCCGGCTTGAAGAAAGCAGGCAGACCAATCCTGGGAAGTTTATGCAAGTGTTTATCTTGACATTAATGAATTTTAAAGCAACTCCGGAGCCGTGAGGGCGTTCTGTGTGTCCTGACATCAGGATTTACGTCCGGGATATCCCCGTCGTCAACAAAGGAGGCGTGTGGAAATGGAACCATAAACAAAGCAAGTACTCGACACCAAACACGTGCAATTCCCGACTGGCGTTTGTTTGTGGAATACAATCCAGCATACGACAGCATCACAAACTGTCCGTGTTTGTGTAATGTGTTCAATTTGTTTATTAAAATGGAGAGATATATGACGTAGATACGTATGTTACAATTGCATAATAGAATCGAATTTCGGTATCTCGAAGTGCTTTCGGAAATGGATAATGCTTGGAGTTATCGAAAATTCGAGATACGAAAACATGACAAAAGCGTCTCAATTATGTTCAGCCCATTGCAGAAGTACACAACTGCAATACACTGCATTTCTGCTATTCTACTATTAACTACAATAATTTTAATATTGATTGTACAGGGACATCATTTTATTTTTACTCCAATTTTTATTGTACCTGAGTTTTTGAATGTATTTCACTCCCACCCTCTCTACTAGTAAATTTCCAACCATCCTCCACACAGAACCAAGGCCGTGTATGCAGTACTGAGTTAGTGAGTATAGTACGTTCCAGAAATATGTTCGCGTTTTCCAGTGACGAAAGAGCTTTCAATTTTGAATCATATTTTCGCACAGGTACTGTCGTCCGTTTGCCCACGTCGCATCCCGGTTTCCCCACCTGCTTCTGTTCGCCCCTCTGTAAAGTCTAGTAGCTGGGCCGTCTTAGCACTTTTCTGAAAACACTAATTTCTGTTAGGAATTGGACGTCTGCGTAATATTATACAACTGTTTAAAATAACTTAAATAAAAGGGCCTCGTTAAGTAATTAATTGTCACGTGATTTTCCCCCGTTTCTACGACCCTGCGGCAAAACCACTTGACCGGACAGTAGATAGCATTTCTGAGTAATTTTATCTTTTCGGATCGGGCAAAAGTGAAGGTTAAATTTACAGTACGTAAGGTACTCTTTTATAGAGTAGGTACAGAATATTTTCAACGTGAGTTACTCGTATGAAGGACGAAACTGGTAATTGGAATTAGGTACAATAGTCTATAGTGTGATAATATGCACAAAAGAACTGAAGCCTGTATCGAAATTAACGGCCACCATTTTCAAAAATGTGTTTAAATATCCATATTATGATTATTTTTCAATTTAATTTCATTCTCTATAGTGTACGTTAATGTGCTGTAACAGTATAATATACACTCCATAATTAATAAGGCCGAATGGATAGCTCAGTTCGTGAGTAAAAACACTCACTGTTAATACTGTACTGTATTTTGATTAAACAAAACCTAATGAAAATTATCAAACTCAAAATTGCGATATTTCCTAGTTTACATAAGTGGATGAACTACTTTTCTTCCCTCCTATACCTAGTAAAGTGATTTGTATTTTACGCCAATATCATCGAACTCCAGTCTTGGAAGGGGGAGCAAGCGATGTTTCCGGTTCTAGACCTTTAATCCAAAGATATAGCCAGGTTAATATTAAAAATGTTATTAAAAATAAAATGATATCCCTGTAGTTACAATTCTGTAAGTGTTTTCGATAAATATGACATTAATTTATTTTGCATTCGATTTGCAGTGTTTTATGACGATTATCAACAACGAGGTCATCTAGCATCTGAGTGAAATGAACGTAATAATGCCAGAGAAATGAGTCCAGGTCCAGTGCCGAAATTTACCCAGCATTTGCTCTCACTGGGTTGAGGGAATCCTCCGGGAAAAGCCTGAACCAGATAACTTGTCTCAACCCTTTCATAGGCCTATTAATAAACTAATGTATATATTAGCGTCGTGCATTACAAGCCCTACGTTCGGTTCCAGTTTGTCGAGTATGGCTAAGTTCGATATTCGCAGATCTTCGCTCTGCAGAAGGAGTCTGACGTGTTTCTTCCACCTTGGTATGAAAATATTCGCTGTCCTCCACTCCCACCCTTTCATCTTTTAACCGCTTAAGAATTTTAGCACAGATTTTGCGATTCGTATTTCTTATGGAATAATACGAATTGTTTGTAGTGTCTTGGTTGCCTCTTCCATGTTCGAACTAAGTGTGCATACACATACTTTTACTTCAAATGTACTAGAGTAATATAAAATGTTACGAGATTATGATTCATTTTTTATTCATATTTCTTTTTACAAACTTATTTTAAATTAGACCTAAACACATTTATAACTTTCCTAACCCGAGGACATGACTCGTATTTATCATACAAATACATAATTTGCCATATTTTAGCACAAAGTCATATTTGACCAAAAATAATAACGCATATATAACACAATACAAACCCCAATTATAAATTTGTGGCTATAAACATCCATTATTGCTTGAAAGACGTCCTTTCGTACCGTTTTATTGGTCAAAATTAGTATGACCTACTGAAAGTGCAATAGTCATTGAAATAATAATAATAATAATAATAATAATAATAATAATAATAATAATAATAATAATAATAATAATAATAATTTATTTTAGCTGGCAGAGATAAGGCCGTAGATAATAGGAAAAGATTATTATGAAATGCCGCCCAGGTGAAAGAAATTCTAAAAAATTATTCATGATTTCAAAAAATAATGGGTTTTGAGAAATATTAAAATTATTTACCGATGGCCAGATAGTGTATATTAAGCATTCCAATTTTTGTTTCCAGCGGATCTATATATTGTGAGAAAAAACCGTTGAAATATAGTAAAATTATTCTGACGAAAAGTGTTTCTCCCCCCCTAATATCGTTTGTGGTGGACAAAAGTACATCCGTAGTTTTCTCTGACTACTTCAGTGCCTCCTGCTGTTTTGTCCCTTATTTGCTTTCAGCCTACTGGATTATCTCCCACTTTCTGCAATCGAAAACTGCATACTGTATCTGTATTGACGATATGTATTTCGGAATATGTATGATAAGAACTTTCTTATGTTAAATATTAACGTACCTTGTTAACATGTTTCGACCTATTTTCGGTCATCTTCGGAACTGGTCGTTGTTGGTCTTGGCGCCTGTTTCCTGTGTGGGTGCGATTGTAGTGTAGAGTCAAAGAGTGTATGTGTTTTGAAAGTGAGTTGTGTGTTGAGAATATCGTTGGGGTGTGTTTTCGTGTGTCTGTATATTTCGTATTGTTTTAGTGTGTTTAGTTTCTGGCTTTTTGGTTGGATATGCAGTATTTCCATGTCTGTGTTGATGTCTCTGTAGATGTGGTTGGCATGTATGTGAAGTAGTTTTGTGATGATATCTGTGGTGTGGATGATTTCTTTGATTTGTTCTTGTGGTGTGTTGTTGTTTCTGAGCATTTATTCTAGTATCTGTAGTGTATCTTTTATGGGTTTGTTTGTGTATAGGTTAGTTATGTCGAAAGTTGCTACTGTTGTACTGTGTAGGGTATTTTTGTCTTTTATTTTATTTACTATGTCTATGTTGTTTCTTATTGTTGTTTGTTTTCGAATTTTATGTTGTTCCTTATGGTTTTGTCCATGTATGTGGCTAGCTGGCAGAGATTAGGCCATAGATAATAGGAAGAGACTATTATGAAATGCCGCCCAGCTGAAAGAAATTCTAAAAAATTATTCATAATTTAAAAAAAATATTGGGTTTTAAAAAATATTAAAATTATTTACTGATGGACAGATAGTGTATATTAAGCATCCAATTTTTGTTTCAAGCGGATCTATATATTGTGAGAAAAAACCGTTGAAATATAGTAAAATTATTCCGGCGAAAATTGTACCTCCCCCACAATATCGTTAATTGTGGAGGACAAAAGTACATCCGCAGTTTTCTCTGACTACTTCAGTACCTCCTGCTGTTTTTGTCCCATTTTTTCTTCCAGCCTACTGGATTATCTCCCACTTTCTGCAATCGAAAACTGAATACTGTATCAGTATTGACGGTGTGTATTTGTGGAACCCTCTTTCTGCTAGAATTCAATGCGGTTAGACCATATTCACGTTAACTCATTGATTAAAGTTCACGTTAACACTTTGTTTGTTAAAAACATAAAATTACTTCGTCACACGTTAAATAGTGTTAAAATTAAAAAAAAAAAAAAAAAAGGTATATACCTTTGACAGACGGCCCGTTTCGACGTGATGTTACGTCTTCTTCACTGTCTCCTAAACTACTGGTGATCTTGAATTCTACGATGTGCATTTGTCGGTTGTAGGGGTGGGGGTATGTTGCTCTTATGGTGGGGGCTGGTTGTTTGTGTGTTATGACGTATCATGACGTCGAATAATGTGTGGGTATTGAACTGTGATTGTGTATTAAGTATATGTTGTGGGTATGTTATTGTATTCTTATATATTTCGTATTGTTCTAAGATGTTTAATTGTGAACTTTTTGGTGTGATGTGTAAAATTTCCATATCTGTTTCTATATTATTGAAGTCATGATTATTGTTGATAATGTGATCTGCATAATTTGATTTGATGTAGGGTTTGGTTATATATTTAATATGTTCATTATATCTTGTGTGAAAGGATCTTCCTGTATGTCCTATGTAAAAATGTGGGCAACTATTGCATTTTAGTTTGTAAACTCCAGTTGAATTTTATTTATTTGAATGTTTAATGTGATTATTTTAGATATTTCTGTGTTGTGTTATTGGTTTTGTATGCTATCTTGTATTTTAATTTTCTGAATGAAGTTGCAATTTTGTGAGTATTGGTATTGTGATATGTTAATGTTGTGTATCTATTCTCACGTGGTGTTTGTGTTGGTTTCTTCTGTTTTTGTTTTGCCTTTTTTATCAGTGTGTCTATTATGTTAGGGTTGTATCCATTGTCTTGTGCTATATATTTTATTGTGTTTAATTCTTCAGTGTAGTTGTCATTGTTCATTGGTATATTAATTAATCTGTGTGTCATTGTACGGAAAGCTGCATGTTTATGTTGTATGGGATGGTTTGATGAATTGTGTATATGTGTTGTGGTTGTAGTGGGTTTCCTGTATATTTTGAATTCACGTTAACTATTGAAGCATTAGAAGGCCGTGACGCAAAATATAACAAATACTCGCGTATATATACTTCAAGTCAGTCCAAGGAATTGTCGGTCGAGAAGCTGAATATTTCATACTTATAGGTTTGTCCAATTATGTACGACTCCCCGGCGGGACAGCCACGAGAATTTCCATTTTAACGGGATAGCGGCGCCGATATATCACGCAAGACAGCCCAAAGTATGCGCCCGTCCTACTGTACTCCTTCCTGCTCCCTCTCCATTCCGAACCCAATCTTGAAACAGCGCTTCAATAAATTCCGCTCTCTTTTATATTATGTACGTATTTTGCAAGTGTTATTAATTTCTGAAACCGTTTGTTTCTAGCATCTATTGAAGCAATGAATTACGTTTATATGTCACATTAACAGCGAGGGCGTTTTGTTGTCAGGGGAAGGGGGGGCAGAGGAGCGGGTGACTTCGCTAGAACACAGCCATAATTGTAATTGCAAACTTGGCTCCTTGTAAAGACGCACTTTACATGAAAAGGTGTTAACAGAACCCTCTCCCCACCTCGCCTTGCCTTTCCTGCATCACTCACCGAAGTGCAGACGATGAGAAACGTGGCATATTGTATAGATTGAGCGAACCACACAAGCAATGCTGGAGGTTGTTGGAATATGCTCTATTTTGTTAGTTTAAAGTAGGGGTAACAATTACCCGCAGACAGAGGCAACAATTAGGGTGTCAGAATAAGCATTGTCTTCCCTCTATAGCAGCGGTGACCAAAACGGTTGTAGTGATTACATCGTGTAATCACAGACTTTCAAACGGGTACGAGGAGTTTCCTGTACATTGCTGTGTGTTTCATTCACGTACTGAAGGCAAGCAGTGGCGGTATCATGTCGCTCTACAAACTCTGTCTCTAGTACAAGCAGTAAGAGGTGGTTTCGTAAAGAACTTTTTTTTTGTTGTTCTGTCCGACAAAATTTAATACGTTTACTTTGCTCAACGGTTCAATTAGAAGTATATAGAAACATTAATTGTCACGCTGAATAATGTATTATTATTATTACTATTATTATTATTATTATTATTATTATTATTATTATTACTGACCACTAAGTATGTGTTTCTATAATTCTTCTGTACGTGCACGAATATTGATATTTTCAGATCTTCTCCCTAGAAGGATAAAATTATTGAGTTTTGTCTCAATTTTAATCTTCTTAATCTTTGGATGAAGGTAACTATTAATTAGTTATTCATTTAATAATAATATTCAGTTGGTAGAGCAGCTGGCTACGGACTGGAAGGTCCGGGGTTCGATCCCAGGTGGTGACAGGATTTTTTCTCGTTGCCAAACTTTCAGAATGGCCCCGAGGTTCACTCAGCCTCCTATAAAATTGAGTACCGGGTCTTTCCGGGGGTAAAGGCGGTCAGAGCGTGGTGCCGACCACACCACCTCATTCTAGTGCCGAGGTCATGGAAAGCATGGGGCTCTACCTCCATGCCCCCAAGTGCCTTCATGGCATGTTACGGGGATGCCTTTACCTTTACCTTTTACCTTTACCTTTAATAATAATATTGTAGAAAAACTGATTCAATATTATGTGCCAACGAACTGTTAAACGCCAGGAATTGACATGTCTTAAATCATAGCCAGGAAGAGAAAGACAAGATGAATAAATGTAAGGAATTCACCTACCTAATGGGGTTTGAAATATTTCGTGTTCTAAAGCCTTTTAATAGAACAGAATTTCTCAAAAGTATAATGATATCTGAAATAACTTGTCCAGTTTTGAAAAAAACTACGAATTTTTCGATCAAGTATCTAGAGAAGAATTTAGAACATTCCTGATTATATTCAAGGGGAAATTAAAAAAAAAAGAAGCAAGAAAAATCGTATATTATTCACTGGCTCTTGATGACAGCAGTGACATTACTGATACAGCAAAGCTTGGGATTTTTATCCGCGGATTGATCAAGATGTTAGTACAGGAACCGCCACTGGTTGTAGTTTTCACGCCAAGTACCTTTCCTCCGTCTCCTTACTTCATAGGCTGTCTGTCGCATGTAATCACTGCAGCTCGAGTTTTGGTCACCGCTCCTCTAGAGTTTAATATTTTAAAAAGTAATTGAGTACCAGTACTAAAGGGGAAAAATATGAGAACCGTACTTTTAACATTAAAATATTCCATTTCTATAAACGCTTAAGAAATAAAAGAAGAACTAGGCCTATTTAATGACTTCGTTCAAATGAAACCAAGATCTTATCGTTTGCTACATTAGCGGTTGTTACCTATCTATACTTACTTACTTACAAATGGCTTCTAAGGAACCCGAAGGCTCATCGCCGCCCTCACATAAGCCCGCCAGCGGTCCCTATCCTGAGCAAGATTAATCCAGTCTCTATCATCATACCCCACCTCCCTCAAATCCATTTTAATATTATCCTCCCATCTACGTCTCGGCCTCCCTAAAGGTATTTTCTCCGGTCTCCCAACTAACACTCTATATGCATTTCTGGATTTGCTACATGCCCTGCCCATCTCAAACGTCTGGATTTAATGTTCCTAATTATGTCAGGTGAAAATACTGCGTTGTGTAACTTTCTAATTCTCCTGTAACTTCATCCCTCTAGCCGCAAATATTTTCCTAAGCACCTTATTCTCAAACACCCTGAACCTAAACCAAACAACCATCTGGTAATATAACTGTTTTTTTCAGATTTTTGGACAAGATTTTTCTCAAAATAATTGCATTTCCCATATTTATTCTGTGTTTAATTTCCTCCCGAGTGTCATTTATATTTGTTACTGTTGCTCCAAGATATTTGAATTTTTCCACCTCTTCGAAGGATAAATCTCCAATTTTTATATTTCCATTTCGTACAATATTCTGGAACGAGACATAATCATATACTTTGTCTTTGTAACTAATAATAAATCTGTAGCAGAAATTTTTGTGGTAATTTTCGATTTTCCAAAAATAATTGGTCTAACATATATAATTAACCACCCTGAAACCGAAAATCGCATTTTTAATTTTTGTTTGTATGTCTGTCTTTATGTTTGTTACCTTTTCACGCGATAATGACTGAACCGATTTATATTAAAATTGGAATATAAATTAAGTTCGTTGTAACTTAGATTTTAGGCTATATGGCATTCAAAATACTTTATTTAAAAGGGGGTTATAAGGGTGCCTGAATTAAATAAATCGAAATATCTCGCTTATTATTGATTTTTGTGAAAAATGTTACATAACAAAAGTTTCTTTAAAAATGATTTCCGATACGTTTTATTCTTTACAAAAGTTTGATAGGACTGATATTTCATGAGATAAATGAGTTTTAAAATTAAAATAACGCCATCTAAGACGGTGCAATGAATTAAAAAACAAATGGCTTCGTCTATAAGGGGCCTTGGACAACAACAATCGAAACAGGGGCCTTGGACATCAACAATCGAAAGCTATTAAACATAGCCTACAGAGAATGTTTCTGTGTTTGTATGAAGTAGTATCAGAAGCTAAATTAACCGATATGTATAATTAATTATTATTTCACCATTCGAAAGTGTAGTTTCTCTAGATGGACATAATGCTATAATGTTATTACAGTAACGTCTGAGTAAATCGAGGACAGGTAAGATTAAAATAGCTTCTTATGCACAGAAAATTTGATAGGCTATTTTGTACATTCGTTTCCTATATTTCTTAAAATAATATTTATGTACACTCATTTTAATCTCAGAGAATTAACGAACAACGAGAGTGTATTGATTTAGTATGCAGTAATAGTACGTTAGCTTAGCAATCCATTATTTTATAATTCAAATTTTAACTATGCTCAATTGAATCGTGTTAAAATACATAAAATATATATGCAATGCGGTCGCACTCGAACTCAGGCCCGGATGCTGACAGTCGACTAAATGCAATGTAAAAAAATTGGGTAATGAGCGAAGCAGATTATCTTGCGCTGTTGTAAAAGTTGTTCCCTGGATCAAACGTCCTATTTTAATTATGTAATTACTTTATATTTATTTCTAACAGGTGCAGCGGAGCGCACGGGTACGGCTAGTTGCAAATAAAACGACAATTCTTTCGTGAACTGAAATTGAAATATCTTTAGTAGTATACTTGTGTGTGTTTATTTGTTCGGACCTACGTCACGCTAACAGCCATTACGTATCATATAAGTACGTTAATAAATTATGGAATGGCATTTTTGGAGAGGGCACTATGACCCAGCACTGCGACTTTAAAGATCTATTACACTAAGATTCGCTGCGTGCCCAGGTTTAGAGAAAGCAAGCCTTCCCTCGTTCCTATACCAGCTTCCTCCGTGCGTCACTAGCCGGCGTACAGGCAATGCTATGGAATGGTGGATTGGAGAAATGTTGACAGAATTATGTAATGTCTAATATGAGGAAACAGGTGAACCCCAAGAAAAATACCAACTGCGACCTTGTTCGCCACAAGAGTCGCTATAGCTTCTTCATAGAAAATTCCAGGTCTGACCAGGACTTGAACCCGGACCGCCTGATTGACAGGTTGAAAGTCTGACTACTGAATCACTATATAAATAAAACTAGACTATATTATGTGGAAACTGAAGATGTAGGCCTACTATGAAGGAGTAAATTTGACCAAAAAGAAATAAATAAAATGAAGCCGAAATCGGTCGTATTTGCCAATTAAAATAGGGTAATAAAAATAATAATGAAATGAACTTTCAAACTACGTTCAGTGATTCTGATAATAGGGAAATTCCGTGATATTTCCTTTTCAAATTTACCACGAAATTATACCAGCGACAAACGTAACTTTGATGGTATAATATAAATGGCAGAAGATGTACTATAACATAGATTTTGTTCACTGCATTCTTGCAGTGACGTGAGTAGATTTTTTGGAAATTACTTAATGAGTTGTGAGATCTATAGGTTTGAATTTGTGAGTGAGCACGCCATCCGAATTTCTTTATTGAGAGAAGAGTTTTTTGCTGTTTTTTGTGGTCCAAATTTTTTTAAGTGGTAAGGAAGCGGGATGAAGTTACAGGAGAATGGAGAAAGTTACACAACACAGAACTGCACGCATTGTATTCTTCACCTAACATAATTAGGAACTTAAAATCCAGACGTTTGAGATGGGCAGGGCATGTAGCACTTATGGGCGAATCCATAAATGCATATAGAATGTTAGTTGGGAGACGGGAGGGAAAAAGACCTTTAGGGAGGCCGAGACGTAGATAGGAGGATAATATTAAAATGGATTTGAGAGAGGTGGGGTGTGATGATACAGACTGGATTAATCTTACACAGGATAGTGACCGATGGCGGGCTTATGTGAGGGCGTCAATGAACCTTCGGGTTCCTTAAAAGCCATTTGTAAGTTTGTATGTAAGGTAAGTACTGAGATTGTTTTTTTACTTGGTTATTTAACGACGCTGTATCAACTACGAGGTTATTTAGCGTCGATGGGATTGGTGATAGCGAGATGGTATTTGGCGAGATGAGGCCGAGGATTCGCCGTAGATTATCTGACATTTGCCTTACGGTTGGGGAAAACCTCGGAAAAAACCCAACCAGGTAATCAGCCCATGCGGGAATCGAACCCGTGCCCGAGCGCAACTTCAGACCGGCAGGCAAGCGCCTTAACCGACTGAGCCACGCCGCTGGCTACTGAAATTGTATACTTCTCGTTGAAAAATCTATACTTATCAATGCATTGATTATGTAACACAGTCTTATCTTGGGAGATTATTTTTGCAGAGTTTTTCTCATTCAACGAGGCCAGTTTTTCTCTTTAAATTTTATATAGGCCTACCATAACAACACACTCTGGTGGAAGAAATGTGGAATGCATGAAACGGAAAACTTTTGTGTGTGTGTGTGTATGTGTGTGTGTTTTCAGAGCATCTCTGATAAATGACTCCATAGGAAAATATCAAGCGGCGTCAGGTCTGGAGATCTCGCCGGCCATCCTACAGCACCTCTCCTACCAATCCATTGTATTGTGCCAGGCAGACATAACAAGCAGCCTGAGCTCTATGTTGTAACTGTTGTAGTGCTGATAGCTATACAAATGAAATACTTTCCAGACTTTTATTCCATTATTGAATTATGTACATAAACTTTTAAATACAAACTAAATTTTTCTCTTAAACAAGATACGAATGAATAAAGCGCATTATGTAACAACACCAACTAAATCCATTATGGTTGCATGAGGATAAGGCGGTTAATGGGAACAAAGTGAACAAGGTGAGTTAAACGATGGAGTAGTGGATTGGAGGTCTGTCGGAACAGTCGTAGATGTTTAATATTCAAAATAAAGGAATAAAACGTAGTTTGGAACTTCATGTCCAATAGAATGATAGAGGAAAGACAATAGATTCAGAAACTATTGGTAACACAATTGCGTTTAATTGAAACCTGGTCCTCATTTCCTAGTTTCATCAATTATTGCTCTGATTTCCAACGAGAATATCATGTTTTACCCCACTAATGTTATGAATTATGGTTTAAACTTTGTCAGACAAAATGGAGATACTGCTGCTGCTCCTATTGCTATTACTACTATGTTATTAGCTTATTACCACTAATAATAATAATAATAATAATAATAATAATAATAATAATAATAGGTTGCCAGAAAATATAATACAAAGAAATTGTAAATAAATATAAAATTCTTACACTCCCTGAAAGAGACTAATTTCGTTCAGAGGAGGGATTCGATGCATAATAAAGTTGAATGCATAAATTACAATAAAATAACATCTAAAAATGAATAATTAATCATAACAAATTGCTTACATACATTTTGAAACTTTTAAGTTACATAGATGTGGGTATTCTTTTATTAAGGCTATGGGTCTCTGAAATTTCTAATTTCTATATTTTTACACCAATTAATCTGAACATTTTACCACAAATTTCTTGCATTCTGAACATGCAATACACAAATTTGCGCTTTGATATTCCAATTACTTTAATTATAATTAATTTTTTTTAATACCGAATTATAATTGTCCCAATTTTTAAAGTTTACATAATTTTCCTTTAAATTAATATTTAATTTATTCCTGATAGATATATGTAAAATATGACTTTCCATAATTTTTGAATCACCTTTTGAGGAAAAAAATATTTACCATTTTAGATGTTAGTTTTTCAATTTTTTAAAACTTATCACATCCTCAACGCATGGTGATTTGAATACTCTAAATAGCGGAAGAAAACACATCTGTCAGTTTACTTCACATGCTTTTGTGGACTTATGTGGAAATTTTCATTGACATTGGAGAAAAATTGCATTCGTTAGAGCATTTTGAATGTTACAAAATATTGAAAATTGGAAAATTGAGAAAACGAGTATCAAAATAGCCTACAGCATATAATATGATATATATTATAGATATCCCTTCTTCCTTTACAGGTCTACCACACACTTTTTTCTCCTACATAACAGCGCGAAATAAAAAGTGAATTAAAAGTAAAATTAGTTAGAAAGAAGAAAGTCTGTCAGAATGACAGCTGAGTGTTAGTTTAAAGGGCTGCAGTTTCACGCACGCGCTGGTCCCTTTAAATTAATCCTCGAGGGTTTTAAATTGTCATATGGACAAAATAACCACAGATTTAGAAAATAAAATTTCCATTTTTAATGTTTTTTTTTTTTCGTTATTTTCACCGATCCATTGCCTTAATTTGTTATAAATTCTAGGGCCGATATTACTATTATGGTTAAAAGCAATGCTCGTTTAAAACTTGGGTTCAAGCAAAAGCATGAACACCATTTTTATTAAATGTTCTTTCCAGGAAGACGACAATTGTTCATTTTTATGTCACCCCGCCTACTTTTCCTCTGACCCTTTCCCAAAAGTCCAAAACGACATTTGATTTATCCCTTCAAGGTCAGAAGAATGGAGTATAACATTTCGATTGAGAGATGCCCCAATTATCACGATGAAGTCGGAACAGAGCTTACAAGCAAACATTCTGATGGGGACACATAAAAAGTTAAATCTTTTTCTTCCATCATGTTAATAATGTCAAAAGAAGTGTTTATAAAAATTCTGGCCACTCGACCACAATTACGAGGCCGTCCAGAAAGTGATTTTCTCTGGGCCGTTTATACTAAAAAGGACAATTGCATAGAAATATTTATTAAAACAGATACAGCAATTTTTGCGCTATTTGTCAACATATCCCCCATTGGAATTGAGACATTTGTCATACCAAGGGATCAATTTTTGTGCCGTAGAAGTCAGCCGCCTCAGATGGGAACCAGCATTTGACTGCGTCTTCACCTCTCTCTTGTCGATCCCATGATATGAGATAGGTCTTCATTCCCATGTAAAATATGTTGAAAAATATCTCAACAATTTCTGTGTCTGTTCCAATAAATTTGTCCAATGAAATTGTATTTTTTTTTCTGTTAACTGCTCCTGGCGAAATTATTTTTTTTTACGGCTCTCGTAATTGTGGTCGAGTGGCCAAAATTTGTATAAGCACTTCTTTTAACATTATTAACATGGTGGAAGAAAAAAAATTTAACTTTTTTTTATCTGCCCCCATCAGAACGTCTGCTTGTTAGTGGTCTTATCAGGTTAGAAAACGAAGGTTACACTAAACAAAAGTCATAATAGGTCATTCGAAATCGTGTGACATGTGGGCCTATAACCTTTATGGAAATGACTTAATTGCACTTGTTTGGTAATATAATACGCAACGTTGCCAAATCTCCTCCTGAATACTGCAGACTAACGCAAAGCGCCACATAATGCAATTTGCCAATTCAAGACGTCAAGACATCCCGGGTAATGAAATCAGAGCGGTGCAATTGCTTAATACAGTTACTTATCAGTCAGACGAGCAATCATCTCCGGGCCGTTGGTGCCAACATAATGACAGCCCCTGATATTACGCTCTGATGTTAATGCAGAAGCTGATATCTCGTACAGAGAACGCCTATGACAGCTGACAATCGAAATTCAGACGATGAAATGCATTACAAAACGTCTTGCGCAGTGGAGAAAGAAGGAGTCTTCTGTCACTGAAGCAGCTTACTTCAACTGTCTAGTAACTGTTGGTTACCGACAAATGAATTCGCTTATTTCACAACTGATCGATTCTGTTACTCACCAGCTCATTCTTTTTCTGTCTTTCCTTAAGGGACTAGAAATCCTGCCCTACAACAGAGTTTGTCAGTTCTTTTCTGAGTTCTTACCCTTCAAATTCTGATATCCGTCCCTTTAAAGTTCTTATCAATGGGCAGGGCACAGCTTCGTTTAATATTCTCTGTGTCCATGTCGCAGGGCCTATTCTTCTCCATATATATTTCTATTACAAAAAAGAGTAATTAGAATAATAGTAGGTGCCAAATCTAGGGAATATGTAGGACTATTTTTAAAAAATTACAAATAATGCCCATGGCTTGTCAGTATATCTTTTCATTAATAATCTTCCTCTTATGTAATCGTGAAAACTGTGCAACTAATTTAACAGTTCATAGCATAAATACCCGTCAAAAAAATTACTTTCATACTCCATCGGCAAGTCTATCGTGCTATCAAAAAGGAGTACGTTATATGGCAGTAAAAATTTTTAATCGTCTCCCTATCGATATAATAAAAATGAAACTCAAAACATAAGATTATTTAGGGGCAAATTAAAAAAGTACATAATTTCTCACGCCTTCTATTCTGTAGGTGAATTCATGACATTCAATAACGGTTTATGAAATTGATACTAAAATTTGTGTTGTACTAGTAGACTATATTGTAAATCTCGTCTGTATATATTTCATCTAGACTGTGACTATAAATTAAGACTTTATAATAGTATTACGTTTTTTGATTTGTTCCATATTCTAGCTATAAGCATGTATGAATACCATGGAATGTTAATAAATACAATACAATACAATACAGAATTCAAATATTTCTATTAGTTTCTCTTTCTAGCTATAGAGCTTTGGAACGAGTGAAACTGGAGATAAGATTGAGGTTATGATTACTTAGGCATAACTTGAGAATAAAGAAGCAAATAATGTGACACAGAAGCATAATCCATCAACTCTTGGAAGTTTCTATCTTCTGAATTCATTCCAGCCCTTAAACTTAACATTTTACTATAGTAAATAAATGTCTCATTGTTGTTGATCAGGTAAATTATGGCAGTAAGCAAGGTATAAGGTTAGTATTCATGTATCTTGAATCTTACTAGCTTCTGACTAAGTTACGACTGAAGTTTTAGTTAAGTAGTGACTATAAATGCAAATTTTGCGTTTTCTGCTTATTGGAGTCGGGTGTAAGTGAAGGTGAAGTTGAAGTGACGTTCCTGAATACGACCCTAAGGTTCAAATTTGGTCCCATAAGTATTCTTTCAAACAAAAATTTTTGCCTAGAATTTCCGACTGAATTTGTGGTTATGAGAGTAGTAATTGTACTTACTTACTGGCTTTTAAGGAACCCGGAGGTTCATTGTCGCCCTCACATAAGCCCACCATAGGTCCCTATCCTGAGCAAGATCAATCCAGTCTATATCATCATATCCCACCTCCCACAAATCCATTTTAATTTTATCTTCGCATCTACGTCTCGGCCTCCCCAAAGATCTTTTTCCCTCCGGCCTCCCAACTAACACTCTATATGCATTTCTGGATTCGCCCATACGTGCTATATGCACTGCCCATCTCAAACGTCTGGATTTAATGTTCCTAATTATGTCAGGTGAAGAATACAATGCGTGTAGTTCTGTGTTGTGTAACTTTCTCCATTTTCCTGTAACTTCATCCCTCTTAGCCCCAAATATTTTCCTAAGTACCTTATTCTCAAACATCCTTAACCTATGTTCCTCTCTTAAAGTGAGAGTCTAAGTTTCACAACCATACAGAACAACCGGTAATATAACTTTTTTTTTTTTTTTTATAAATTCTAACTTTCAAATTTTTTGACAGCAGACTGGATGATAAAAGCTTCTCAACCGAATAATAACAGGTATTTCCCATATTTATTCTGTGTTTAATTTCCTCCCGAGTATCATTTATATTTGTTACTGTTGCTCCCAGGTATTTGAATTTTTCCACCTCTTCAAAGGATAAATTTCGAATTTTTACATTTCCATTTCGTACAATATTCTCGTCACGAGACATAATCATATACTTTGTCTTTTCGGGATTTACTTCCAAACCTATCTCTTTACTTGCTTCCAGTGAAATACCTGTGTTTTCCTAATCGTTTGTGGATTTTCTCCTAATATATTCACGTCATCCGCATAGACAAGCAGCTGATGTAACCCGTTCAATTCCAAACCCTTACTGTTATCCTGGACTTTCCTAATGGCATATTCTAGAGCAAAGTTGAAAAGTAAAGATGATCGTGCATCTCCTTGCTTTAGCCCGCAGTGAATTGGAAACGCATCTAACAGAAACTGACCTATACGGATTCTGCTGTACGTTACACTGAGACACATTTTAATTAATCGAACTAGTTTCTTGGGAATACCAAATTCAATAGGAATATCATATAAAACTTCTCTTAACCGAGTCATATGCCTTTTTGAAATCTATGAATAACTGATGCACTGTACCCTTATACTCCCATTTTTTCCAATATCTGTCGAATACAAAATATCTGATCAATAGTTGATCTATTACGCCTAAAACCACACTGATGATCCCCTATAATTTCATCTACATATGGAGTTAATCTTCTCAAAAGAATATTGGAAAAAATTTTGTACGATATCAACAAAAGTTATATTCCTCGAAAGTTACTACAGTTAGTCTTGTCCCCCTTCTTAAAGATAGGTACAATTATGGACTCCTTCCATTGCTCTGGTACAATTTCCTTTTCCCAAATAGCAAGTACAAGCTAGTAATTATACTGGCCTAACAAAAACATTTGAAACCCCCAGTGTCGTCGGAATATCCTACGTAAGAAAAAAAGCCGATTCTGAATAAATTAACGTTTTTTAATTTCAGAAACACGGATCATTAATTGTTTTGGTAATATGATTATTTATTTACTACAATCTATTCCATTATTGCCGTCATATTTTTAAGTTTCCTTTACATTCAGTAGATAGATAGATAGAACTTTATTGTCGATGGTATAATGAATGCATAGACATGGTCAAATACAGTATATACAATTACAATTTAATGTAAAATAAGTCAAATATAAAAAAAAAAAAACATTATTCATTTCAAGGGCCCATGCGTGCATCCTCAAGACTGTAGGGACACAATTTTATTAATTTCGTTTTTATATAATTCCTAAATTTCAGAGAATTGTTTGTATATTTGATGTCATCAGGCAAACTGTTGTATATTTTGATACCAAAGACCATATATGTTCTACTAGTGTTTGTAAGGTGGTGAGCTGGAATAGTTAAACTATTTTTGTTACGAGTGTCGTAGGTATGGAAATCACAATTTTGATGAAAATCAGACAGATTTTTATGAATTAGTAGTAAAACATTAAAAATGTATAAACCATAAACAGTAAGAATATTATATTGTAAAAAATGTTCCCTACAAGAGGTCCTACTGTCAACATCCGCTATGCATCTGACAATACGCTTTTGAGTAATAAATATATCATTCAGCATGGTTCCAGATCCCCAAAAACAAATACCATATGAAAGCCTTGACTCGACGTGTGCGAAATAATAAGACATTAATACATCGTGATTTATTATCGTCCTCAAAATTCTGATTTGATAACAAATGCTATTGAGTTTAGAAATTAAACTTGTGCAATGGGGTCTCCAAGACAAACAATCATCAAATGTAACGCCCAAGAATTTAGTAGTTTCCCATTTACATAAGTATTGATCTTGAATAGAAATATTGATGTCCTTCAAATTTCTCTTTTCAGAATTGCAGTACTTCATCTCCCGGCTTTTCTGTAAGCACTGACAGAAGTAGGCTGATAATAAAGATTTCACAGCTTCACGGCGTTATCAGAGTCTTCCGGGATGGATCTGCACATTCTAATAGCCAGATTATTGTAGAATAGTTCTCCATTGAATTCTCACGCAAGCGGCGACATCGGTTTTTCGACATTTGCCCAGTTTGCGCGGCGCACGCTGTCGTTCCCCTTTAAATCGGTCGATCGGCCGGTCAGACACAAAACATATCAGACCGCACCTCGCCTCTGTACGAAATTCCTGCTGAATGATGGAAGACGTTTTATTAATTTCAGTGAACAATGAAATGTAATACAGACTTCCTCATCAGCTCGCACGCCAGCTGCCTGCAGTCAATTATATCGCAATCCGCATTCGAAAAGTTTCACATAGAGGCCTGCTGTGCGTTAATATGGGGCAGGTTTGTCATAGGACGAGGCGATACAACATGCATGGAATGTATTACCAGGAGCGTTCTTCGGCTGTGACAGTGCTAATGAGGAACAGTGATGATATCACAGTAACAGTGATACTAATAGCAACAGTAAGTGATAATGATATAATAGTAATAATAATAATAGTAATAATAATAATAATAATAATAATAATAATAATAATAATAATCTGAAAGAATTTATGAAACTGTTATATTACCGGTTGTTCTTTATGGGTGAAACTTGGACTCTCACTTTGAGAGAAGAACATAGGTTAAGGGTGTTTGAGAATAAGGTGCTTAGGAAAATATTTGGGGCTAAGAGGGATGAAGTTACAGGAGAATGGAGAAAGTTACACAACACAGAACTGCACGCATTGTATTCTTCACTTGACATAATTAGGAACATTAAGTCCAGACGTTTGAGATGGGCAGGGCATGATGCACGTATGGGCGAATCAGAAATGCATATAGAGTGTTAGTTGGAAGGCCGAAGGGAAAAAGACCTTTGGGGAGGCAGAGACGTAGATGGGAAGATAATATTAAAATGGATTTGAGGGAGGTGGGATATGATGGTAGAGAATGGATTAATCTTGCTCAGGATAGGGACCAATGGCGGGCTTATGTGAGGGCGGCAATGAACCTCCGGGGTCCTTAAAAACCAGTAAGTAAGTAAGTAAGTAAGTAAGTAAGTTACATGTCTTTGCACAAAGAATGTTCTGGCGTTCTGCGTGCTTCATTTGTCACGAGATACAGACTGTATACGAAATAATGTTGTGATTTCTAAAACAATTGCGCCCTCAGTCGATCCACCAGATGGCTTGGTTGTATTGTAGTACATAAATCAGTTCAGCTGTAGACAAAATAACGTTTTTAAATCCAAGAATTACTCCAGATCCATACATTCACCGCCT
>JAJSOF020000001.1:9343524-9366024 GCA_025594305.2 Periplaneta americana
GGTTGTATCTGTTTTCTTGTGCTATATATTTGATTGTGTTTTGTTCTTCGTTGTAATCCTGTTGGTTCATTGGTATGTTGTTGTATACATCTGAAGTCTGACTAGTTTAACATACGCAATGAAGGGAGAAAGGAAGTAGCCAGCCTTCCCCATTATCTCCTGGCTTAGTTGCCTCATGAGTGCTGCCTTCTTGGTGTCACTTATAAGTTCAAACCTGTCTGCGGACAGTTGACTAAACAACAACAACTCTATTTAACTCCGGACTGTAAAATAAAAATTTCTATTCAGTCGACCATTTAACTTTTCGTGGTTATAAAGGTCTTTTGTACATACCAGAGAACGAATGTCATCTTATAATTTGAGCGCTTAGTATGTTATTTCATCCACACGTGCCTTCTAAATTCTTAACGAAATTACAACACGTACTTACAATCATTTACAACATATTAAGGGAAGAGGATGGTATTTTTGATGAAAAATGAGTAAATTTTCAAAAAACAATTTTTTTCCTTAAAATATTCTGTGATATGTGTAGAATACATTGTATAATATTTTGTGGGTATTTGTGTCCTTATCGGTTGTTGAGACGCCATTTTTAAAGTTCCTGCGCTCTGGATTTTTAAATTACACCGCATTTTGTTTGTTGTTTTCGGAACTTCATTTTTTTTTCAAAACCAAATTTTTCTTTAAAATACTCTGTGATGTGTGTGGAATACATTGTATAACATTGTGTGGGTATCTGTGCCCTTATTGGATGTTGAGACGCCATTTTTAAAGTTCCTGCGCTCTGGATTATTAAATCACACCCCCTTTGATTGCTGTTTCTGGAACTTAATTTTTTTGCTACATAGTCAGACAAAAATCGATATAATTTTTGAACTATTAAAGATATATGAATGGAATTTAGAATACACATTCTCTAGACTACTAGGAAACTTTTCTCTGTAACGGAATTTCCCTAATTCATTTCATTTTAAAAATAAGTCTCTCTGTTGCAAGAAAGAAAATAAAAAAATGTTATTAAATTTTTATTGTTTATTTTACAAATGTAGGAACTAATATCAAAATTCTGTTATAGACAGTTTGTAGAGCGTGCTTTTACAAATAAATTGTAACATTGTGTTTGAATTTATCTTTAAAAATGGCTTAGATATATCGAGTTTAGTAAAATCCTGCATTGGGTACATTTTTTTTTTTTCAAATCTGGCTCCCAAATAATTTATTCAAAATATTTATATTTTGTTGAGTTGCTATAGCCGTGAGCTCTCTACATACAAAAAATTAATATTTTACACCAAATAGGAAAAAAGTTTTAAAAATTACCATCCTCTCCCCTTAATGGAACAAAATTAGTGTAAATCGCGTAAAATTTAATAAAAAAGCACCTCTCATTTTTTTCTCAACTCTTTTATACGACTATTGCACTTTTACTACGTCATACTACTTTTGACTAATAAAACGGTACGAAAGGACGTATTTCAACCAATCATGGCTGCTTATCGAACAATTTTATCGCGTCCCTAGCATTTGTTTAATTTTATCACTACTCTAGCATTTGTTTCTTGGTTTGCCAACATTTCAAACTGCACTGGTCTGGACGTCAAAAACAGAAAATTACAAACCACTCCAGTCTATGCACAGCACTTACGAATATGACTCGCATTGGCATTCAAGAACAAGAATTAATAAAGATCACTGGTCATAGCTATGCATCTTCCCTGAAATCTTATTTACAAATAAATGAAGAAATCCTGAATAAGTTGAGGAATACACCATTTACCTCAACGAGTTCCACTTCTTTTACGCACACGTCTAATATAAAACAATAACACCAATCACTAAAACGTTCAAATTTGAAAATTGTACTTTCAATAATTGTTTCTTTTAAAATTATTCATGTTTATTTTTATGTCATCATCGTTAATTAAAACTATTCTTGTTTATTTAATCATCCCTAATTAAAACTTTTCTCACACTTGTTTATATTATTTAGGTTATGTTATATCTTCTGCTATATGATATTATGAAATTGTTCAATACTAAGATTTATTGAAAATCATTTGTAAAGTGACGTTGATTACTGGGATCCGTATAACTGAAGTGGAATGCAACTGTTTTAATAAAAATGATATTGAATCAACAAAGCCTTCTTGACCGTCTACAGACCTCAATGAAGATTCCATAGTTGGCACACCTGATATCAAGAAAACAGCTAACTCTGCCATCTAGCATGCATCTAGCGTAACATTTGTAATGTTGAGATGGTACAGTAATACATTTGAAGACAGTTGTATTTTCGTAGGTCAATATTTTATCGTATTGGAGTACTTCGTTACTTCTAATATTTATATACTTTCTTCTAATCGTGTAATAGTCAATTAAATCCCACTCGAGTTTTGATTTTCTATAGATAATTCAAAACCTCTAGGAAGATTACTGTTGAAAATATCACGACTACATGAAAAGGTTTCAATGAAAATTTCAGATTTGACTAGTGGAAATTCTGAAGGGAATGAATACCGTATTCCATGCATATGCAGACATAGACCTATTTGTAAGTCGAACTATGAATGGATTCGCATTCCAATATTGAAATCGACGTACAAATCGCAAATGATGTCTGAAAGAAGCAGATTGGAAACGGTGTCTCGCGGGAAGCCCGGCGGCAGAGGGATTTTATTATAAATTCTCCTCTCTGAATGAGAGATCTCAATAGAGAAAAACATTCATTGTATTCCAGACACGAGTATTAACAATGTTATCCCTTCAGTACAATTCTTCCAGATTCCATTCGTTAGGGCAGGCTAAACGCAGCTCTCTGCCGCTCCTCGTTTGCTGCAGCAAGTTTTAACGCTGCGAACTGAACTTCAACGTTACATCGCCTAGGGTGCTTTCACAAAGCGACACAATAGTGCAGATTTCCTTTATTTTGGTTTGTAACATTTATAACAGAGATGTTGGCATTGCTGACTTGGAGGTTTGTTTGTCAACAGTTGTCAAAATGACGTCATTTACTTTCTGAAAACTACAGTACATCCAGAATTACAAAGGGATGCTGTTTGGCGACACTGTCCGCTCTCTAAGGTAACGTTCAAACTAACCAATCATAAGTAACCGGAAAGGAAGGGTTGCTGGGAAATGATGCCTGCAGTCAGTCATGTTTGAAGCGTGCTTTGGGTCAAATATTGAGGGAAGAAAGATTTAAATAATATAAATTATTGTTAAAAGTGATGTAAAGAAAGAAAATACTGCCTCGTATAAGCTACATAAATGTGAAGGTCCAGCAAGACCAAGGGAGTTTGTACAATAAATCATATTATCAACAGTAATCTCACTAGAGGTTTGATTTATCTAGAGAAAATCAAAACTCGAGTGGGATTTAATTGACTATTACACGATTAGAAGAAAGTATATAAAGATTACAAGTAACAAAGTACTGCAATACAATAAAATATTAATTGGCTTACGAAAATACAACTGTCTTCAAATGTATTATTGTACCATCTCAATATTATAAGTATTACGCTAGTAAATGGCAGTAGTGTGTTACGAATAGTTGTTTTATTATCAGTTGTGCCAACCATGGAATCTTCATTGAACTCTGTGGACGGTCACTGGTCAAGAAGGCTTTGTTGATTCAATTTCATTTTTATTAAAACAGTTGCATTCCACTTCAATTATCCCGATCCCAGTAATCAACGTCACTTGACAGATGATTTTCAATAAATCTTAGTATTAAACAATCTCTGATACGTGACAATTCATAATATCATATAGCAGAAGCTATAACATAACCTAAATAATATAAACGAGTGTTAGAAAAGTTTTAATTAACGATGATGAAATAAAAAATAAACATGAATAATTTTAAAAGAAACAATTATTGAAGGAAGGTACAATTTTCAAATTTGAATGTTTTAGTGGTTGGTGGTTCAGTTGATGTTATATTGGACGTGTGCGTAAAAGAAGTGAACTCGTTGATGTACATGGTGTATCCCTCAACTTATCCAGGATTTTCGAATGGTGCTCTTCATTTATTTGTAAATAGGATTTTAGGGAAGATGCATAGCTATGACCAGTGATATTTATTAATTCTTGTTCTTGAATGTCAATGCGAGTCATATTTGAAAGTGCTGTGCATCGACTGGAGTGGTTTGTAATTTTCTGTTTTTTGACGTCCAGACCAGTGCAGTTTGAAATGTTGGCAAACAAAGAAACAAATGCTAGGGTAGTGATAAAAATAAACAAATGTAGGGACGCGATAAAATTAAACAAATGCTAGGGACGCGATAAAATTGTGCGATAAGCAGCCATGATTGGTTGAAAGGCGTCCTTTCGCACAGTTTTATTGGTCAAAAGTAGTGTGACGTAGTAAAAGTGTAATAGTCATATAAAAAATAACAGAAATAATAATCAGTACAGAAACCCCATATATTACCATCCATTAACACACCTGAATTAGGTCTATATACATACCGGTATGTATATACATACATTTATAAACATATATACATATACGTATTTATTTATTTATTTATTTATTTATTTATTATTTAATACAAACTGCCTCCCAGCGGAGATAGACTTTTAAGTCTCAGCATCCTGACATATGATTTACAAATATAAATGGAGAGTACAATAAAAAGAAGAAGAAGAAGAAGAAGAAAATAAATGAATATATATACTAAGATCTAATTAATATAATATATATCTTAAGAGTGTAATTCGTTATTTAAAATTTCAAAGGATTTTTTCAAAACTATTTGTGACAATGTCATCTATTACTGATTAAGGTAAACCAAATTGTTTCCTGAACGTATTAAAGAGTTTTGGAATAACACCACGAGCCCTTATAAAAAGACCAATCACGTCTATGTGTTTAAGATGGTATTTTTCTTTAATAGTTGGCTCATAAATGTCTTTCTTGGTATAAACCTCGTAAGTACTTTAATGAAAGTTATAACCAAAATATTTTGCAAAAATAATAAATAAATAAATAAAAATAAAGCCATGTGGTGAACAACAAGATTTCAGGAGAAGACGTCCCTATAGGTATGCTATCAGAAAAGATGGTAACAGGCCTATGCTAAAACTGGCTATTTATGTTTTAATGATTTGCACAAAGCCTTCAACAGACTAGAATTTCATGCAGTACTATAGATGTTTAAAGAAAAAACTTTGATACCTAATGGAGTAATTTTTAATCAACAGCATTTATCAGAACAATTTCGATAGTCAAATTAGAAGGAAAATTAATTTATCAGAGGAAAATCCATTAAAAGGAGGGGTGATTATGAAAGTACATTCATTAGTCCGACTAATTTTAATTTGGTTATGGGCGAAATTATTAAAGACGAAGTGCTTACACTAGTGAAATGAAAGAAATCATGAAAACGAGCGAAATGATATTCCAAAAAACAGACAAGAAAACTGGACTTTTCCTATTAAAAATCGAGATATTAGAGGACAGTGCGCAGTTCAATCAATATACATACGGATCGCCGGAAGAAGAATGGGATTAAACGACTATGTGCGGTATGTACACAGGGTGTCCACATGAAACCTTTACAACTTCAGATATAAATAAATTATTGAGACATGATATCCCATAAAAACTTTGATAGTTTCTGATTGACAAGCAGAAAACCGCATTCAGATATCGTGTCCCAATAATTTATTATTTACATCTGAAGTTGTAAAGATTTAAAGTGGACATTCTGTATTTCCAGAATGCCACAAGATTAGATAGCGAGAAGTTAAAGAAAACAGACCAACTTGAGTAGACTTCGTGGAATTGCCACGAGAATTGTGAGGTTTACTGCGCACGCGATACAGACTGTATGTGAAGGGGGCGTGCAAAGGATGGAGTATGCCTCTGATGTAAACACTGAGCAGTATACTGCGGTTACAATAAAACCTGTATCCTGCATTCAAGGAATATAATGAATGATCATTGAAGTAGGAAATGTCTAAACATGTAAATACACAATTATTTTATAGTGAGATATATTAACTCTTAAAATGTAATGTAATATACTCACATCATCCTTGAATATGTGCATTGCAATGAAGAGTTATGTACAAAGGACGGATCAGAGTGACTGTTCTTACAAGTTTACTAACCATTTACTATAGTCTGTTTATGTTGAAGCAGAGACGATGACTCCAGAAGTACACAACGGGCGCGTACCTGCAATGTCAGTACAGTTGTGTCAAAAGAATGCGTGCACTGTGCTGTACATGACGGCTGTGAATTTGTACTCCGTTATAAAAACACTACTTGTATTTACGTGTGAAGTGAATACTACGTAGTCTGTGCATTGCAGTGGACAATAACGTACATGCGGAGATTGTCGAAAGTGAACGTTCTGCGTCTCTCACTTACACAAAAATTATATCGTGAGAAACTCCTTTCGACATCGCAAGACGTAATAGGTGCATACGAATAATATTGTAAATTTTATTAGTTACAACAATGTAATTTATTCGTCACAACAATAATTCCTTTCTACAATTCGCCTTAAACGCTCTCGTCAACAATTGGATTTTCACTCAACACAGTATTCGTTATAGCACTCCACCGACGACAATGACAATTTACTTGGACTAGTACGAACAACAATGAACTGTTAATCTTAACTAATATTTACAAAGCACTATTTACAAATCAGAACTATCAGTTCTCAGTTCACAGTTCTTCTATCTCAGTCACTCAGGTCCACAGTATCTCGAACCACAGACCTTCAGAGACAGTTCACTGTACTCGAACTCGGGTCCCTCCAACTGCGATCCACTGCACTCGAACTCAGGCCTTCGGATGCTGACGCAGATGCGGACGCACACTCGAGTCGAACTCCGGTTGGCTTGCTTGCTCTGGCTTACTCACTGACTGAATAACTGAAAACTCTGAAAACTGAAACTCTAGTTCGCTGGCGCCTGCTCTTTTATAGCAAAATCATAGTTGCGAGAACCTTCTACAGGTGTGTAGAGAATTATCTCGATATCTCTACATCGACAGACTTCTGGAATAGTCGAGAAGGTCGTTCCACATTCACTGCGTTAAGTAGCAGCTGCGCGCGCAGCCTCCCTCGCGTGTAGACCCCTTTCCCCACTACTCCGCCGCGCGCCGTCCCCGCGCGATCTGCTCTTCGGGACGCTGGTCGAGTTCGAATCTCACGTCGCTGTCACAATATACTATATCAGGAATATCAATATCAATGTCTGATATATTTCTTTCACTGTTTGATCTCGAGGGCTCTGTTTGTTTTTGCAGCAACACATCTCGCTCGCCCTACATGATTGAAAAACCATTATTTTTGCTAACACATTCTGAAGTTTCTCGTTCACTTTTTTCGCAACTTCCGGCTTTGGTTTCCTTAAGTTTTACAGATATTTCTTCTATATGTTTATAGCCTTTGGCATGTGTAAATCAGATGTTTCTAACAACGTTATGGCTTTCGGTAAGTGATGAAAGTTATTCTGTATGAAATCTAAACTGTTCGCAAGATCATCTGAAATTAGGGATTTTGCTATTTCAATTGCATGTGCCTTTGTAGAATCTGAACTATTGATCACTTTCACAATTTGAAAATAATATGTGGCATAATAGAAGGTAGCCTCCAGCCAACTACACCGTCTTGTTATTATGGGGTTTAGTGGAAGGGGAACCCTGGGAGCGATTTCCTTGAATTTTTGTATTCGGGAAGGTTCTTTCAGAAAAATTTTCTTAACATTGCCTATAAAGCTATCGACGTCACTATAAGAAGAGCGAATTACTTCCGCCACTCAATGGAGTGAAATGCTAAGCAAGTAAGGTGAACCAACTTAGGATATATTATTTTTATGTCCTTGGCCCCTTTATCATATAGGGCGCAGCATCTGAGACTAAAAGAAGTACATTATTATACCTGATACCAGTAGGACACAAAATACTCATGGCACTAGAAAATACAGTTGCCATTGTTGTGTGGTTCACATTTTCTATCGTCTCACACGTTAGTACATATTTCTTTCCAGTAGAGTTAGGTATAAATGTTCATACAATTACATTTGCATCCAATGTTGACGGATTCTCTTGTATGTATTCCCTGTGATGTCTGCTGTTGCAATGCCTTTCTAAGTGCCATTTTTTCGTAGCTCTTAACGTCCCTTTACATATATTACACGTAATTATTTCTCCTTCACTGCTGAAGATATTACCTCCGAACTGGTGTACAAGCGTTCACTTTTTCACTTTTTACACGTTTTTCCTTAGGCATTCTGACAGTTTATAAATAACAACACAAATAGCACACGCTTGTTCCTAACTACTCTGTTTAACTGTAGGTCCACTACTATGTGTAGTTCATCAGATACCTCGTATTCCCAAATAATAACTTCGCATTTGCTTTCACAGTAGTAGCATACGCCACCTCTTTACGAAGCGGAACGTGATGTTCCTACTACATACTGTATAATTCTTTACCCACTGTCTGTACCTAGGGAACACGTGCCGAGACATTCTGCTCTCTGCATCAGTAACATGAAGCCACGGATCCTGGTCACTCTGATCCGTCCTCTGGTTATGTACATTTTGAGCGACTACATAGTGAACCTCCCCCAATGGTCACTCAAACAGTTTTTATATTGGGAAAATGTATTTTCAATATTACACGATGTAATAGGTTCATATTTGAAGAGCGGAAAGTCACTACTTTTAGTACATCAACTTCAGACGTCTTGTCGTGACCTGATAGTACATCATTTATAATACGAAGTTGTGAATAGGCATAATTTTTTAGTAATAACTTTTTTCAACTTACATTTCACATTTCTGAAATTAGTGAATTGTTATTTTGGATAACGGTTTGTGATACTTATCCACTATATTAAAAACTTCTAAGCGTTGTAGTTTAGACGATTCTAACAGGGTGATGCTTTTGGACACGCTTTTAAGATTTGAACAGAATGAAAAGAATTCTTGTTAAGAAGGCAATGATTTTACAGCTGCAACAGCGGAACTGTCTGTGCTGTCCAATGCATCAATTATCTCCATTATTTTGCCGTAATGTTCTGCATAATAATTAACAGCATCCAACCACGTTCCCCAACGGGTCAAGATTGGCTGCGGGGGTAAGGGTATTCCAGGGGCAATTGTTTGGAACAGCAAGGGGCTTTTAAAAATATTTTCTTTACATGCGAGATAAAACTGTCAATATTCTTGTAGGATAATCGAATCTCCTCCGCAAATCTGTGTAGACCAGACATGTCAAGTAAATCAATTTCGGGTACAGAGTTTGTATCGCCTTCGCTGCCTTCACCATGTATGGAGCGGCGTCAGTAACGAAAAGAAGAACTTTTTCCCGCTTGATGCCACCAGGCCATGAAAGATGCATTGCATTTTCAAACAAAGCAGCTATGGTTTCGTTGTTCACTTTTTGTAATTTTTCACATGTCAATAGATTTCTTACAAAGAATCTTACAAAAAATGGTTTGTTCCTTAATACTAAAATACTTAGTACCAAACTCCTCTATAAACACACGCAATTATGAAGTATTATATCGCGGCATGTTTGATTGAATTCTTGTCTGCACTGAACAAATGTTAAGCATTAACTATTCCAACAACAGTAATGCTAAAACAAGTGCTTGCATAGGTATATATTAGCTGTAGTTGCTTTGTCTATTTGGACCGGTCACAACTCTTAACATGAACTGCTTATACTACGAGACCGGGCGGTCGCCCACCTCCTCTATACTACCGTACATCGCAAGACATGACACGATTCTTTACAATTATGAAACGGCTAATAGCCTAAATGAATGGAGGAATAAAAAAAAACCTTAAAAATATTTTCCATTATTTTTCAACTGTTTCAGAGATGGTGCAACTCCTATGCAGAAATGCAGCTGGGTCACCATCCGGGCCACACTGCAAGTGCTGACACCTATGGATGGTTTATAAAGAGGTCTGTGAATTTCTGACGGTGACGTTTCGTGGATAATTTGTTTATACATGCGTTCGTTGCACACTTCACACTTTGTGCAAATATTTCACAACACATATTCGTTAATGGTGCAGTTCTCATAACCGGCCCACTACTAGAAGCGAACTTCAAACACTTTAATGCAGTAATGACAACATCTGCAAATGCATGTCGGTTCGTATGTATAAATAGAATTAACACAGATGTACGCTAGTCAGTCTTCTCGTGAAAGCCTTGTCTCTAAACATATGTGCAGCTTGGCTTGCACGTGGGCTTATATTGGCCCTTTGTGCGCCCTATGCAGGACAGAAGGTATTCAGTAATGAGAGTAACGGGGCAGAGTAAATTCTTTAAAAAAAAAAAGGAGGAACAGAATTTTCCTTTGCCAATTTTTTTAGGGGCTAATCGACTTAGTTTGTGGGAAAAATTGCAACATCGCAGTAAAGTCAGCAGCAGCCTGCGATGAAAAAACTTAAAAAAAAAAAATATAGCTCTCTTTTCTGTATTTTTGTGAGATGAAGTCAGAAATTACATAAAAATGGCACATCACGCACCATTTTTATAGAAACCTATAGTTCGTGTTTTATATAATTAATATTGTGACAGCTGCAACGGGGTTTGAACACGCGTCCGACAGGGCGCGCGGCAGACGAAACGCTGGTACGGGGAGCATCTGCATGCTGAAGGGCAGAGGGGGTGTATTACGTCAACGCGACGAGGGGAGGTTGCGCGCGCAACTGCTACGTGCGGAGTGAAGGGGTACGGACCCTCCCGACTCTTTCCAGAAGTCCGTCGAAGTGGAGATATCCAGATAATTCGAGAGGACACCCGTAGAAATTTCTCGTAACTATGGTTTAGCTATAAAAGAAGAAACGCGAGCGAACTTGAGCAGTTTTTCAGTTTATTCAGTCATTCAGTGAGTAAGCCAGTGAACAGAGCAAGCCAGCCAGTTTTGTGTACCGGAGTTCGACTTGAGTGTGCGTCCGCAACTGTGTCAGCATCCGAAGGCCTGAGTTCGAGTGCAGTGGACCGCAGTTGGAGGGACCTGAGTTCGAGTACAGTGGACTGTCTCTGAAGGTCTGTGGTTCGAGATACTGTGAACTTGAGTGACTGAGCTAGAAGAACTGTGAACTGAGAACTGACAGTTCTGATTTGTAAATAGTGCTTTGTAAATATTAGTTAAGATTAACAGTTTATTGTTTTCCTAATAGTCCAAGTAAATTGTCATTTTCGTCGGTGGAATGCACTAACGAATACTGTGTTACTATGTGGAGAGCAAATCCTATTGTTGAGATAATAAAGTTACATTGTTGTCTAGTTTAAAAAGTTACAATATACTAGTGTGCTGGCGATTTTGCTGCATCCATAACCCAGTGCTCTAATGTAAAATATTGTATTAACCTGTTGATGAGAATCAGAAACATAATCTAGAAGGCTGTGTGATGTAGAGAATGAGTCCTGAAGAGTTTACCAGTTTAAACTCAATGATTTAATTTAGAATTTATTATTAGCTAAGGAAAAAGATGAGCTCTTATGCTCTACATTAAAAGAAATATATTTTTGCTGAAAATATAAATGCAGCATTGATTTTTAGAAACATTTTCATGATTCTTCATTTTGCAGACTGTGTAATTAAAGTATTAAAACTTTTCAACCGTAAATGTGACACAGACATTACACTAAATATTTGTCTGGACTGAGAACCGTAATGTATAGACAAATATCGTAACTGCATGTGAGGAAATTGTGCAAGAGAGAAAAATATCTCTTAGGCCTATTCTTTTCATATTAGGTATAATAATTGTTACACATTTGTCATTTTAAAATATAGAAACATTTGCAGACATACGAAATGTTATCAATAGACATTTTGAAAATATACACAGATATCGACACTGGTGAAAAATTGGACTTACGGGGTATTACAAGTAAACCGATGATTTGTAATAATGTGTTTAAAAGATAATGGGATGAAGAAATGTAATGGTAAATGATGACTTATAAGAAATCTAAGCGCATGATCATATTATACGCTTGTAGTATAAATTGCAAGATGATAACCTATGGAATTACACCATGGCAATATTTATCTTTGCGTTTAATGAAAACTTGAGAAACAAATCAGTAAAGTTGTACATCTCAACTTGTACACAAGAGAGCCGAAACGGCGTGTGTGGAATTTTAAACTTGTATATAAAAAGTTAAACGTTACGAAAATGTAATTACGTCAAAGTAAATCTTTCTGCCCACGTAGAGGACGTGATACGCTTGGGTAATATTATTTGGCTTTTTAAACAGAATTTCCTCTAAAATTTAATGAATGATGTAGCACTTCAATTAACCAACTTAATCCCGTTGTTACGTTCAATTCTGCAGGATTACTTGACATCTCTTTACTTCACTTCGGATTCTCATAATAAATACTAAAAAATTATTTCAATTCATTGTACGAATGGAATTTCAATTCAATTGAAATAATTTTTCGTATTTTTTATAAGAAAATGGAATTCATTTAAGAGTAAAATTTGTTATATTAACGCAATTATCTGTGAATTGTATGGCACTGATAGAAAAGAGAATAAAACTATCTGAATATGTCGATTTCAAAACACTGCTTCTTGCAGTTGTTTAAGTGTCGGTAGGAGATTCAGGAAACACATTACAAATTTCCGTACACAAATATGAAAATATTTATTTCAATCTATATTTATGTATGATATTATAGGTTAGTGGAACTTATAAATCCAACCTTTATCCGTTAATTTTTACAGAAAAAAGTATTAAAAATTTGTTTATAAAAAGCAGAAAGATTACCCAACTGAATTGTTCTTTAAACATTAAACAAATGTATTATTATATTAAAATATTTTAGAAATTTTAATAACTTTGAAAGATATATACATAAATATAAAACCAAAAGTATGAATTCTCTGCGTTTGTCTGAACCAAAATGTAAAACCAATGCAGCTTTTTATCATAGTATGAGTCAAGGTCCCAGATTATTAAACAAATTTTATTCCAAGAATATTTCAACCACGAATCCCCTCCAAATTAATAAAAAGAATAAAAAAATTGTATTGGATTTATAGTTTGTTTAAACATATTAAACACTATTTAATCTGTATTCAAATTTTAATTTCATTTTTGTCTGATTAATCCCCTCCTGAGCACGAGTCTTACATTCAGGAGTGGGCTAGTTTATCTTTCATTGTATTTATTAGTTTGTATTCATTTCAAACTTACTAGCAATAAAAATAAATAAAATAAATAAATAATAAAAGCATCTAAAAATGAGACCAAAACCGTGATACTATACCAGAACATTAAAAATAGTCATAAACAACATTATACAAGGAATAAATAGCCTATCTTCAATTATAGCGTACATACTTTCCTATGAAACAGTAAATATTTGACAGTAAAACTAGAGAGAGAGAGAGAGAGAGAGAGAGAGAGAAACTCATCCAGCCTTAATTAAGGATGACCACGAGGATCCGGAAATGAATAGCAAACAAATACAAGTAATTAAATTCTGAATAGTGTTAAAAAAATAAAGTGTGACATCACTGATTATCAATTGTAAAATAAAATCTTAGAAGATGACTAAATTATACTGATAAAATGATTTTATTTAAAATTAATTATATCCTTAATTAAGGCCTTCTGAGTGGTATAAATGAAATTGTATAATCTGAGGGAATCTTTAGAATTTGCGAGATGATTTTTTGAATTTCAAAAGATGAATTGATAATTGTTTTAAAAAATGATATGTAAATTTTGTTAAAGAACGAGCACCAAAAATAAACCTGTCACTGACCAATGAAGAGAGGGATGTTATACTTGGCACTAAGGTAGGGAAAACTCAGAAATCATAAAAGACGTTTGATACCCTTGAGTTCAAAACGAACTAGTTTAAATTATGTAGGTAACATATTAGCAAGGATACGAAATTTGTACTTCGAAACAGAGACATAAATGAAGAATTACAGGCTAGAAACGAAATTTTTAAGGAAAATAGCTAAATATACACGGTAGATTACAAACGTAATGGAGAAGAATTTACAATGAAAAAGTGTATTTATATATTTTTGTTTTATTACATTTCATAATAGAAAAAGAAATATAATATTCCGATACCTGTTAACGATTCATAGTTATCCTGCACCACCTAACTCCATACTTGGTATATAACATCCCCACACATATCTTAATAGAAAAATTAAATATGTTACGTAATAGAGCAGTGGTCGCTGAAATGGGTAACGGGTAAGCAGTGCATTGTAATATGCCCCGTCGTGTAGCAGAAAGAGGTAGAGAGCATACTCCCCAGCAGCCATGGGTACACCATAGTGCAATCTCTTATCCGCGGGTAAAAGACGCTAGCCCGAGGTTGCACTGTGCTGATGACCGCTGTATTAGACGAAAAGCTTTAGAATTTCTGTACTAAAATCTTATGTGAACGACAGAATTTATATGACAAAAATTGATGATTTTTTTAGTGAACCTTGTAATATTAATACTGGTGTTCCTCAGGATACAGCTCTTGGTGTTATTCTGTTTTTATATATGCTATATTAATTATTTATTAACAGCTGATTTACAAAACCAAAAAGGTGTAGGCCTATTGTATGTCTACGCAGATGACACAGTGTTATTGTTTGAGGGTAAAACTTGATACGACACTTCTTTTAAGGCAAATAATGGTATAAAATTAATAAAAAAACGATTTGATTCGAATATTGTTTCTCTTAACACTGCTAAAACTAGTTATTCCTTCTTCATTAACTGGTAAATGTTATAAATTGCCTAATACTCCTCTAAACATTTAAACTACACAATTTTGGTTCTTCCGAAATTTTCTGTAATTGTCCAATTATAAATTAATCGTCAGTGGTTAAATATATAGGAATAATTATTGATAAACACCTGGAAGTCTTAAAAATACATCAAATTTATATAAATACATTTTTAAATGTTACACATACAAATATCACACATATTTCCGATCATATACTCACAAATACAAAACCAAAGGCATGGACACAATACGTTTGTTAGAAGCAAGGTGCTTAACGAGCACTGCTTTCAACCATAGTGCTAATATCGGCCCTAGGATTTAAAACAAATTAATCAATAAATACCCTGATATATTTACTCCCAACAGTTTGAAATTTAAAAATGTGTGTAAGCAATTTGTTATGAGTAACTATTAATTTTTAGATGTTATTTTATTGTAAGTGATGCATGCAAATGTATTATGTATCGCACGATTTCTTGCACTGTATTTTTCTGCCAATAAACATTATTATTATTATTATTATTATTATTATTATTATTATTATTATTATTATTATTATTATAAACTTGGGAAACATGCTACTTCTGCAAGGCTCAATAACGAATAAGCTTCCAATTAAATGCATAACGAATCTACAGGGTGTTTCTGATCTCTGGAAACGATTTTTGAATGACGTCATGTGCGTCAGAAGTCACACGGCAGCTGAACTGTGGCAACAGGGACATACCAGTAGAGAGTGATTTCATAGTCAGAGTGCAAGGTGTCTCACAGCAGCAATTCCCAAGAAAATCGAGTCTTTTTGGTAGGGATACATTACGACCTTTTCCGATGACAAGTAAAGTTACGTGAAAGTCATAGGAGCCTGAAAAAACGTGATTTCGTTATTTCCAAGAAAGGCATCTTCTGTATACTTAATAAGACTAGCAAAGCTCGGATGAGATTAATTCCAGAGAGGAAAAAGCAAGCAAATCCACCCCCGCCAAAAGCTTATTTTATTTTCACTTAATTATACTTGGTATTGGAAAAGGCCCAGTGAGTAAAGGTGGGCGAGTCTGGCTGAGAAACCAGGTGGCCCGGGTTTGATTCCCGGTCGGGGCAAGTTATCTGGTTGAGGTTTTTTCCGGGGTTTTCCTCAACGCAATACGAGCAAATGCTGGGTAACTTTCGGTGCTGGACCCAGGACTCATTTCACCGGCATTATGACCTTCATATCATTCAGACGCTAAATAACCTATATGTTGATACAGCGTCGTAAAATAACCCAATAAAAAAAGGCCATAATGTACCCCTTCCAAAAGGCTCGATTTTCTTGGGAATTGCTGCTGTGAGACACCGTGCACTCTGACTATGAAATCACTCACTACCAGTCTGTCACCTTTCGTCACAGTTCAGCTGCCGTGTAACTCTGCTTTGACGCACATGACGTCATTAAAAATCGTTTCCAGAGATCGGAAACAACCCTCTGAATTCCACAACGTTATTACACTTGTATTTATAAAAAATAAATAATACTTTTTTTTAATACAGTTTTCTCAGTTCAGTTTTCAGTTAAATTCGTAAGATGTGATGTCTTTCACTACTTAATTTAAATTAAAAAGTAGCCTAATAGCTAATCTTCTTTAAGACAGGAAATAAAATTCATCTTTTCGGGATTAGATCACTAACACCATCTGTTGCGCACCAGTTGTTAGTTATTGGAAGAGTGTTTTCGCAGCAGTCTCTGGTGCTCTATAGTGGGATAACCGAACTATACAAAGTATAAGCGATCATATTCCCCTTCGTGTAAGTCTCACGTTCAGCTATCTTAGCCACTTCCGTCCCATTGAGCAATTTCTGAAGTGTAGCAATTTAAGCCACTCATGTCCTCAGGGCAACTTGTCAGCGAAGCATCAAGACAACATGGGAGGGAAACTTAACGCTGCAGTTAGAAGCGAGAAAACACGATTAATCCCTGATGTGGCATAACAATGTCCTCAACATTTTGTGTGACATAACAATAAATTGCTACAAACTTTCATGACAATCCTCGGTACACTCAGTACAACATTTCTTCGTATTTAACTCAAGAAACTGCAGGAGACATTTCAGCAAGACGGCAACCAAATTACGTTCAAGAGTCTCATTTTCTGCCACAAGATCAGGATCGCGTTCTTCGAGTTGCGTTAATATAAACGCCACATCTTCCAAATTAGATGAAGAAAACAAAACACTCATAACGGTGAAAAGTAAATACGGCACTTACTTATCAACAGAGACCAGAATGCCTTTTAAATGTGTTAAATCTATCTTAATTTTGTAAGTAAATCTGTATGAATTACACCTTTGTGATTGAAACGTCACAGTTTTATGTTGCACTTTTCTGCCTTTTTTAATATAAATGCCTAATTTACAAAACAAATGCTTTTTTGCCTTTATTTGACTATCTATCTATTATTTATATATATATTTTGATGTACCGAAGTACATATGATATTTCCATGCAGATATTCTGCGTCATCACATGATGAAAGAGTGATGGAACGGAGAAAAATTCTCTCCGGCGCCGGGATTTGAACCCGGGTTTTCAGCTCTACGTGCTGATGCTTTATCCACTAAGCCACTCTTTCATCATGTGATGACGCAGAATATCTGCATGGAAATATCATATGTACTTCGGTACATCAAAAAAATATATATATATATATATATATATATATATATATATATATATGATATGCGTAATAAATCACTTTGTGATTTAAGACGGCGCCCATACCGTCGGATCCCGGCCAATCAGTCACTCATCTGAGTGCACCTCAACACATGTATGGACTTCGGTCCTGCGTTCATAGACATTATGACGTAGTGCAGAGGCGGCCACCAGAGGGAACCCAAGAGATGGAGCTTAATCTGAGACGATTCTAAACGGCCGTCGGGATTGTATCCGGCGTGGCTTAGTGGATAAAGCATCAGCACGTAGAGCTGAAAACCCGGGTTCAATTCCCGGCGCCGGAGAGAATTTTTCTCCGTTCCATCACTCTTTCATTATCTATTATTTATTAATTTATTATTAAAAATTTGACCTCTTGCACTCCAATATTTTTCAAAGATATTATCATGACCAGCCACTGAAGCACAGATTTTGAGGTGTTCCGAATCCATTTCTTGGTTTGAAGGTAAATGGCAAGTTGTAGCCGATTTAAGTGAACACCATATTTTAACGTTTTGGTGGCTACTTCATTCACTCACAACCCCAGAATGTCTGGAGGACCACATCTGCTGTTGGTCGACGGGTTCATTGGACCTAGCTGGGAGATCTTGTTGATCAAATGACTTTATTGTCAAACGCCTGGCATTAGAAAACAACAACAACATTATTAAAAATTGCCTGCAGGTATATTTTAATGTTTTTATCTATAACCGATACAATGAAAGTGACTTCACCGAATGTATATTATTGTCTCTCAGCCAGTTCATATTCTGTTTGCAACAATGAGTGCTGCCGTGCAAAAATGTATAACAGTAAGCGTTTTAATTATCGCTTGTGTTTATTTGACAAGGCAACAATGAGTGCTGGTCTAACGTTATTTTTTTCTTTCAGTTTTCATTGGACGTTGTTGTAGCTAGCTAAATATTTCATATCGCAACATATCAATACAACCAAACACTAAAATGCACTTTCCAAGGCTACTGGGAAGAAGATTTCTTTGCTTCCAACAGTAATTGCAACATCGAGTCGAAAATCTCAATTTGCATTCGACTTATGTAAAGCTTTTCTTGCTGCCGAAATCCCTTTGTGCATAGTGCAAGGTTGTGGGTCTAGTGCAAGGTTTTTGTAATTGCCTTTTATTGCGTATTTTAGCTATTTATAATGCCTTTTTGCCTGCCTATTTTAGCTATTTATAATGCCTTTTTGCCTGCCTATTTTAGCTATTTATAATGCATTTTTGTCTGCCTATTTTAGCTATTTATAATGCCTTTTTGCCTGCCTATTTTAGCTATTTATAATGCCTTTTGCCTGCCTATTTTAGCTATTTATAATGCATTTTTGTCTGCCTATTTTAGCTATTTATAATGCCTTTTGCCTGCCTATTTTAGCTATTTATAATGCCTTTTGCCTGCCTATTTTAGCTATTTATAGTGCCTTTTTGCCTGCCTATTTTAGCTATTTATAATGCCTTTTGCCTGCCTATTTTAGCTATTTATAATGCATTTTTGTCTGCCTATTTTAGCTATTTATAATGCCTTTTGCCTGCCTATTTTAGCTATTTATAATGCCTTTTTGCCTGCCTATTTTAGCTATTTATAGTGCCTTTTTGCCTGCCTATTTTAGCTATTTATAATGCCTTTTGCCTGCCTATTTTAGCTATTTATAATGCCTTTTTGTCTGCCTATTTTAGCTATTTATAATGCCTTTTTGCCTGCCTATTTTAGCTATTTATAATGCCTTTTGTCTGCCTATTTTAGCTATTTGTGATGCCTTTTTTGCCTGCCTATTATAGCTATTTATGATGCCTTTTGCCTGCCTATTTTAGCTATTTATGATGCCTTTTTGCCTGCCTATTTTAGCAATTTATAATGCCTTTTTGCCTGCCTATTTTAGCTATTTATAATGCATTTTGTCTGCCTATTTTAGCTATTTATAATGCCTTTTGCCTGCCTATTTTAGCTATTTATAATGCCTTTTGCCTGCCTATTTTAGCTATTTATGATGCCTTTTGCCTGCCTATTTTAGCTATTTGTGATGCCTTTTTGCCTGCCTATTTTGGCTATTTATAATGCCTTTTGCCTGCCTATTTTAGCTATTTATAGTGCCTTTTTGCCTGCCTATTTTAGCTATTTATAATGCTTTTTGCCTGCCTATTTTAGCTATTTATAATGCCTTTTTGTCTGCCTATTTTAGCTATTTATAATGCCTTTTTGCCTGCCTATTTTAGCTATTTATAATGCCTTTTTGTCTGCCTATTTTAGCTATTTGTGATGCCTTTTTGCCTGCCTATTATAGCTATTTATGATGCCTTTTGCCTGCCTATTTTAGCTATTTATGATGCCTTTTTGCCTGCCTATTTTAGCAATTTATAATGCCTTTTTGCCTGCCTATTTTAGCTATTTATAATGCCTTTTGTCTGCCTATTTTAGCTATTTATAATGCCTTTTGCCTGCCTATTTTAGCTATTTATAATGCCTTTTGCCTGCCTATTTTAGCTATTTATGATGCTTTTTTGCCTGCCTATTTTAGCTATTTGTGATGCCTTTTTGCCTGCCTATTTTAGCTATTTATGATGCCTTTTTGCCTGCCTATTTTAGCTATTTATGATGCCTTTTTGCCTGCCTATTTTAGCTATTTGTGATGCCTTTTGCCTGCCTATTTTAGCTATTTATAATGCCTTTCTGCCTGCCTATTTATGATGCCTTTTGCCTGCCTATTTTAGCTATTTATGATGCCTTTTTGCCTGCCAATTTTAGCTATTTATGATGCCTTTTTGCCTGCTTATTTTAGCTATTTATGATGCCTTTTTGCCTGCCTATTTTAGCTATTTGTGATGCCTTTTTGCCTGCCTATTTTAATGATTCATAATGCCTAAACTTCCGGTCTCTGCTTGTCAACACCCATCAAAAGAAACGTATTAAAACTTAGGTACAAACATGGGCCTACGCGCATATTTTCAAAAATATACAGACATACATTCTCTTAATTATTAACAATTATTAATTATTAACAAACACATTCGTAAGTACATATGAATAGTCGTGCCTAAGTTCAAATATAATACGTTCAAATTCGTTCCCATAAACACAAAAATGCATACGTTAAAATGTAAACGCATAAATTCACATATAAATAGAGGCATGCATGTTACGTTTCTACGTTCTCACATAAACAAAAACATACATACAGCAAAATATAAACATACGATTATACGTTCATGTATAGACAAACACATACATATTTAAATATTAACGCATATGTTTCTACGTTACCATGTCAACACAAACATGCATATGTTCAATTATAAAACTATATATTTCTACGTTCATAAGGTAGATATGCATACAATATCTTGAAGTACAAACTTATATCTTTATGCGTTCACATGTAAACACAGACATGCTTATGTATGCACAGATTGATCACGCATGAACGTCGCACATATTGTAAACAAAAATATTCCTATACAGGGTGTTTAAAAATACGGGGCATAATTTCAGGTATGTATTTCCCACATGTAGACAATCAAAATAGTTCATTACAACATGTGTCCGGAAATGCTTTATTTCCGAGTTATGGCCTTCACAACATTGAAATTCACCGGAACGTTTTTCTTTCCGCAGGTCGTTGCCGTCAAAGGAGACATTAAGAGGGCACTCTGACAGTTCATTCCGAGGCGAAGGTTACATTCAGTGTTGTGTAGGCGTTAGACTGTGCGACATGTATTCAAATCAAGAGCTGGCAGAGATACACTTCATGTACGGTAAGGCGGACGGCAATGCTGCGCTGGCTCGTCGTTTGTACCAGGAGAGGTACCCACAGCGACAATGTCCAGATCGGAAGACATTTGTACGTCTCCATTACCGTCTGTGCGAGTATGGAAAATTTAACTCTCCTGGTTTGGGAAGGGGACGACCAAGATCTACAACTCCAGAAGTACAGGAGGAGATTCTGGAGGATGTCAATGAGACATCGATGTGAGGTCTGTATTCAAGCAGGAGGTGTACATTTTGAACATCTTCTGTAATGGCAACGACCTGCGGAAAGAAAAACGTTCCGGTGAATTTCAATGTTGTGAAGGCCATAACTCGGAAATGAAGCATTTCCGGACACATGTTGTAATGAACTATTTTGATTGTCTACATGTGGGAAATACATACCTGAAATTATGCCCCGTATTTTTGAAACACCCTGTATACAGGGTGGAAGTGAAATAACTCTGCAGATTTTCAAAGCGAATAGCTCATGATGTATAAAGTGTAATACCATATTGGCGTAAAGTCCACAGTTTTCTCAAGAAAAAATTTATTTTTCCAAATGTTTATCACCCTCTTATTCGGTAACTATAGCGAGTAGAATCGTAATTTTTGTCCATATCGATAGATAATCTAATACAGGATCATTTATCTCTCTGGCTTATTTCAGTGGCGTGGACGGTTTTCGTGTAAATGTAATTTAAAAACCACTAATTTGAACCACTGACCGATACGACCAGCTTGCAATATTGTAGTCAGGAAAGAAGATGGGTTGCAGTTTTCTAAGGCAGACAGACCTGAGTTCGTTGATCTCTTACATCTGTATTACGAAACGAAAGAGAAGTACTGTATTGTATTTATTCCATGGTATTCGTACATTGCTTCACAGCTAGAGTATGGAACCTGTCAAAAAAATCTTAATAGTAAGTTACTATAAAGCCTTTATTATAGTCACAGTCTAGTTGAAATATGTATAGAAGAGTTTTGAAATATACTAGTACAAGAGAACGAAATTTAACTTTTGAAGAGGTGGAAAAATTCAAATACGTGGGAGCAACAGTAACAAATATAAATGATACTCGGGAGGAAATTAAACACAGAATATATATATGGGAAATGCCTGTTATTATTCGGTTGAGAAGCTTTTATCATCCAGTCTGCTGTCAAGAAATCTCAAAATGTTAGAATTTATAAAACAGTTATATTACCGGTTGTTCTGTATGGTCGTGAAACTTGGACTCTCACGTTGAGACAGGAACATAGGTTAAGGGTGTTTGAGAATAAGGTGCTTAG
>JAJSOF020000001.1:9368524-9536024 GCA_025594305.2 Periplaneta americana
AGGATGGAAAAAATAAAATGAAGAGATATGTAATGTGTTCAAAGATACAACAGGATCATGTACCTTGGAATATACCTCTTGTAAGTTGGAACACATGGAATATAGGGGGAATATAGCTGTAAAAACTGACAATCATATCTAAAATGTATTTTCATTCATAAACCAGAGCAGGCTTCTCTGATTGAGATTTTATTTCCTGGAGGAGCAATAACTGATTCAACAGCTTTCTTCAAGGCATCCGAATCAATTGGGGACATCTTTAATTCCAGACTTACTTCGTGACATGACCTTAAAATAAAAGAAAAACAAAAACCGATAGTATCGTGTAATTTGGAACATGGTCCATGGTACAAGATGTTTTGTGTTCAAAGGTACAAGAGGGTGCACGTTTAAACAAATATGGCTCCGAAAACTAGAGAGTCAAATAAATCATGGATATTAAAATTTGTTATTACTCACCAGATGATAGGGAACACACCGTACTTGAAAGATATTAACAAATACGATCTGGTTTTGTGTTAGAAAACATATCAATGAACGAAATGTTTACTTTTGGTACTAAAAAAACTACTTTTGTCCACGGAACTCACACTTTGCAATAAATCAAACTGAAACTACGACCAGAGCTAGTTAGCGGCTTTCTCTACAATCTACTTCAGTTTGAGTCCTCTAGGTAGCAGCAAAAATTAAAAAACAAAATATGTTCAAAGGTACACCATGCTAAAGGTACAACAGTCTCGCCTACTCTAAATGTCTCTGTGTGGTGTAAAGCTGATTGTAGTCATTCATCCATATTGTAAGTTATGTCTTCAAGTAATAAGTAAGTAAGTCTGTTGATTTATTTTATTTTGAACACGTGATTTTTCATAAGCAATTGGAATCAGTAACATTTGGTAAGATCGCAGTATAAACAGAGTGAAAGGTAAGTAATGTCATTAATTTCAAGGGATTATTCTTTGATATATTAGAAACAAAAATGTTTAATGCAATTTTGCTCGCTTTTACTTACTTTTCGAGATAATAATTGAAAGACTCCCTGTTGTCAAAAAATCTGAAAGTTAGAATTTATAAAACAGTTACCGGTTGTTCTTTAGGGCTGTGAAACTTGGACTCTCACTTTGAGAGAGGAACATAGTTTGAGGGTGTTTGAGAATAAGGTGCTTAGGAAAATATTTGGGGGTAAGAGGGATGAAGTTACAGGAGAATGGAGAAAGTTACACAAGCAGAACTGCACGCATTGTATTCTTCACCTGACTTAATCTGTTTACTATGTATTGTATTTTTTCTTTAGCATAACTGATGAATCGTATGTACTGTAAATTGAACAGTATACTGTATAGGTCAACTGATGAATTGTTTAAGCTTATAAACTGAATTAATCTACTTCATATGAATTGTATAGCTTAACGAAAATAAGTTTGTAAATTGAACTAATTTGATTGTATATGTTTGTATAGTTTGGCTGATGAATTGTATATGTTCTTAAAATGATTACTAGTCTGTGTAGCTCTACTGATGAATTGTATATAGACCTACTGTAAATTGAATGGTAATATGTATAGCTCAACTGATGAATTGTTTATGATTATAAATTGAATTAATCTACTTGATATTAATTGCACAAATTGTATAGCTTAATGAAAGTATGCTACTTTGTATTGTATATATTTGTATAGTTTTGGCCGATGAATTGTATATGCTTTAAATTGAATAGTAATCTATATAGCTCTACTGATAAATTGTTTGTGTTTGTAATTTGAAGTAGTTTGCATGATATGTATTATCAATTTCTGTATATCACAACTGGTTGAATTGTTTATGCCTTATATTTAATTAAATTGTTTTGTATTATAATATAGCTCAACTTATGAATGATCGTTTGCGTTTGTAAATTTAATAATCTGATTGGCTATGTATTGTATACTTTTAGTAGAGCCATCGATGTAGCTCAGTCGGCAGACTCGCTGGGCTGCTGATCCGGAGCTGCGTTCGGGCTTGGGTTGGATCCCCCTTTGGACTTTGGTTTCTTCGGAGGTTTTCCCCAGCCGTGGGACTGAAGCCGGATGGTCTATGGCGAGTCCTTGGCATCAACTTCTTTGATTTGATTACCCCCTTTGATTTGATTACCTGGTTGGGTTTTTCCGAGGTTTCCCCACCGAAAAGGCAAATGCCGGGTAATATTTTGGCGAATCCTCGGACCTCATCTCATCTCACTACATCTCGCAAAAAAAAAAAAAAAAATTACAAAATTGTAAAAATTGTAGAAAATTACTAAATTGTAAAACTATAAAAATTTGTAAAAATTGTAATTGTAATATTGTAAAATGTTGACATGTTCCACATCTTAAAGCTTCATTGCTCATGTAAGATCCATGGAATAAAATAAATGAATGAAAATGAAGACGTTAGAGATGGGCAGGGCATGTAGCACGTATGGGCGAATGCAGAAATTCATATAGAGTGTTAGTTGGGAGGCCGGAGGGAAAAAGACCTTTGGGGGGGCCGAGACGTAGATGGGAAGATAATATTAAAATGGATTTGAGGGAGTTGGGATATGATTATAGAGACTGGATTAATCTTGCTCAGGATAGAGACCAATGGCGGGCTTATGCGAGGGCGGCAATGAACTTCCGGGTTCCTTAAACGCCAGTAAGTAAGTAAGTGAGTAAGTTGGATGTAATCATAGGTGGGGGGAACCTACAAAGGGGGACTTGTTTTGGATACAAAGCACGTACGGTCAGAAGACCCGTGCATTGGATTTAAGGGAAATTTATGATAATATAAAATCCATCTATCTATGAAAAATATTTAATTATACAGTGAAAAGTGGCCTTCAACATCAAAATCAGGCATAAAACATGAAACAGAATTTCATCGAGACTTGTGTATAATGTTGTTACATAACAGCATTCCTTTCAACTATATTTCAAAGCGTTCCTTGAAAAAAACTTATTTTGAGTGGAAGTAGGAGATACTTATCTCTTGATAAGTTGCGAATGTACCTTGTAATTCGGTGCATTGAATTGTCAAGAAATGTATTTTATGTAAATACTGTAACTTTTTATTACTAACAACAATGTTACTTTATTATCTCAACAATAATAATCCCTTTCTACAATTCACAATTAACGCTCTCGGCAACAATGGGATTTGCTCTCCACATAGTAACACAGTATTCGTTAGTGCACTCCACAGACGACGACAATGACAATTCACTAGGACTATTACGAACAACAATGAACTGTTAATCTTAACTAATATTTACAAAGCACTATTTACAAATCAGAACTGTCATTTCTCTGTTCACAGTTCTTCTAGCTCAGTCACTCGAGTTCACAGTATCTCGAACCACAGACCTTCAGAGACAGTCCACTGTACTCAAAGTCAGGTCCAACTGCGGTCCAACTGCAGTCCACTGTCCACTCGAACTCAGGTCCCTCCAACTGCGGTCCACTGCACTCGAACTCAGGTCCCTCCAACTGCGGTCCACTGCACTCGAACTCAGGCCTTCGGATGCTGACACAGTTGCGGACGCACACTCGAGTCGAACTCCGGTACACAAGACTGGCTTGCTTGCTCTGGCTTACTCACTGAATGGCTGAATAAACTGAAAAACTGCCCAAGTTCGCTCGCGTTTCTTCTTTTATAGCAAAATCATAGTTGCGAGAAATTTCTACGGGTGTGCAGAAATAGCTCTCTCGAATTATCTGGATATCTCCACTTCGACGGACTTCTGGAAGTGTCGGGAGGGTCCGTCCCCCCTTCACTCCGCACGCAGCAGATGCGCGCGCACCCTCCCCTCGTCGCGTTGACGTAATACACCCCCTCTGCCCTTCAGCATGCAGATGCTCCCCGTACCAGCGTTTCGTCTGTCGCGCGCCCTGTCGGACGCGTGTTCAAACACCGTTGCAGCTGTCACAATACTCTATATTTTTTTCTGCTCATACACAAATGATTATTTTATATTGTTAAAACTTGTATAGTACAATGTAAATTGAAATATGTAATGTTAGGCAATTATTTTTGTACTAGAAATGTACTGTAAATGTATATTGTATTAGTATTTTGTGTCCTACTGTGACTGAATATTTATCATGTTGAGGCAAGGAGTAATTGCACTTGAATCTCTCATTCCCCTCGATCTACACAACACAGTGGTCCGTGTGTTCGTAACTGAATGCGTTTAGGTACCATTCGCAGCAGAGTAATGGTAATAAATGACTACCGGTAAATAATTTTAGCTTTTTCTTTAATTGTGCAGAAATCTCATCCCAACAAATATAGCATTGTGAAATTCCTTTGAAGAACGAAATGTTACATTTGTTCGGATCAAATTTCTGCACATTTAAAGGACAAAACTAAAATTCTTTCAATCATTTATTCCCATAATACACTACTCTCTTAAACTGACTGAGCATATTGGGAATTAAATCAATGGCTTTTCCAAAATACGCTATGACATGTTTACTATAAAACAGTTTTTATCTCAAAAAGGAAGAGAAAACGAGCAAAATTGTAACAAACTTTTTTGTTTGAAATGTCTAATAAATATAACCCCTTGAAATTAATGATACTACTCAGGTTCAATCTGGACATTTACAATCGACACACTCAAAACGAATACCGTAGAAGTGGGTAAAGTCAATCAGTGGGTGTATAATCGATCATTTGCGATTTTTATTGAAAATTATATATTCTCTCAGTTACTTGCTAAAATTTTGTTATACCTACTGACTTCATTGCCTTACATTGCAAATGTAAGCGAGAGGACAACAAAAAGCCTGCGAATGCCAACAATGGGAACACTGTGTAATTACCGTTGAAGTGAAAATTGTTATTTTTAAACTTTTCTCTTAAATGAAAACAAAGTCTTACAAACTCTAAATTATCGTCAGCAGTGAAAGGAGACAGGAAGTATACGTAAGTACTTTTCGTTGAGATTGTATCCTGAAATAATAGTTTTGCAGTTCGTAAATATTAGTATTGAAACTTATTATTTTAAGAAAATTTGTACCTTTGTAGAGTTAAGCCGATCATGCCATAGACCTACTCGAAACAGACAGGACCAGCAGGAAGAATAAATTGTTCACCGAAATACCTCCAACTAACACTTATAAACAGAAAAGTGTCATAGTATAGCTTATATTGATGGGATAGTGGGGAAAGAGGAAGACGAAATTATGGTGAATTTCTTTGCGTAAGAGAAGCACTGCCAAAGGAACATATTTTGTACACCCCTCTGTACCTGACTATGGGAACAACGTAGTTTCTAAAGTGACATGAGGAGGGGAAGATTTCAAATAACATCTGATATAAACCTAAGCAATGTTGAATTGCATTTTAGATTATAATTGAAGGGTGGTATTTCAATGTAAATTTTGAATTCTTAAATCTTTGTTTATTGGTATGTGAAGAATTAAAATGTGTTTTTATGTTTTACAAGTTGGAAATCATAGTCACGATTGTACAGTGGAGACATATAGGCCTAATTGTATCGAATAGTACGATCACAGTAACAAAAGATGCAATATATAATGCTATAGGCATATATTGGAGATTATTATTGTTTTTACACCCTTATAACAAATAAAATATATGTAATAGACTTAATTTGTTTTTTTAAAACATAAACAGTGATCGACTTTACTCCGCAATATTTTAAAACCGATCTTAAAATAAAAAAAAAATCAATAGTGATCGACTTTACCCTATTTAGGCAGCTAACTTCGATCACAAGTCAAATAAAAAAATCAGTTTTTTATAGATTGTAATTCAATTCTTGTAACGTGTCTTCATAAGTGAAGGATATGACGACAAAATGCTATTTTCTGAGGAACTTCGCTCCATTGCATAACCTTAATATCATAAAAAAAAAATCGTAAAATTTTGATCGACTTTACCTTCTTCTACGGTACTTTCTCTTGTCAAAAAGTTTAATTCGAACTCTGAGTGAAATATTTGAAGTAAGAAACACAGATGATAAAACGAAGAACTGCATAAGAGCAGATTTCATATCTAGCAGAGATTACCAGAACTATATTTCAATCACAGTTATATTGGAAGATGTCCTGTGGGGAGAAGAACAGAGGAAGAGAATTCGAGATTCGAGCGACAGGGCTAAACTCTTAAAACCCACGAGTTCATGACGATGGAGGCGGAGAGGTAATAATTTGAAAAAGGAAATGCTCCGCTCAGCTTCTTAAACCTTCGACATAGAAGGAAATAATTCATGCAGCGCCGAGGGCTAATTCCACTCCGTAACAGCTTGCGCAGGGGGCGCGTTTGACCCATTTCGAGACATTACACAGGGATGGCGACAGCTCCAGATCCCAGCTTCCGCCACCCATCTCGGCGACGGCATTCAATTGATGTTATGGGACGCGAATCAAGGGAAAGTGCAGATATGACAAAGAGACGAGCATCACCGCGGCGGAATGCATTAAAAGTGTGCTGACAGACATCCAAGAGAAGTAAAACATCACTTCCGGACAGACAGGTTTGCTTTACATCAAGCAAACAGCATTGAAAAGACATGTGGTGACTTCACCATGTTATGTGGAATGTTCGATTTAGTTTTGGGCTCAATTCTGTGAGTTCTCACAACTACAAGGAACCAAAACTATATGATCCCACATTTTAAACTGCCATAATATTCAACATGGATATTAAAAATTACAAAAACCATAAAAATCTCTAAAATATTCAATTATACACAATAACTTAATCCAGTTCAATAATTTTCACAAAGAATTGTAAAAATTGAAAATGAAACAGTAAATCTATATATATAATTTGAACTGGTAATGGAAATTACGGGAAAACGGCTGGACGGATTTTTTAATGACAATACACGGGAAAAACAATTCCTTAAGGGTGATGTTTTAATTCACTATATTACTACAAAGTTTAGTGGTATTTTTACCAAAGGTGGAAAAAGAGAATTTTCACGGAAATATCAATTTTTAAACATAATTTTCCTATTTTCCAAAATCCAAATGTCGTCAGTTTTGAGAACTTCAAATGTGTATTTTACAACATTTTTTGATCATATTTTTTTGCAAATGTTTTGGAAAGAAGTAATGGAAATTACGGGAGCAACAATTTTAATGAGTGTTCCCTCATTTTCAGAATCCAAAACGGAAAAATATGGTTTTCAGTGAAACAATTTTACATAAATTTTCCAAAATCCATCTGTTGTCAAGAATATTCAATGACTTGATTGAATTTAGAGCAAAACAAATTAAAATGGCTATTAAAAACTTAACCTGCAGGATTGCTGACATATTTAGAGCTCAATTCAATTTTTTATTAAAAACTGATTCTGTGTGTAATTTTCTGAGTACAGCTGTGTATTGGATATTAAAAACTACGAAACTTGAGGTGGTTTGATGACATTATTACCATTAGAAATTAAATATTATTGTAGTTAATATCATGATGACTATTTTTCATTAATTGTATATAATATTAATGCTATATTGATGATATGAAAGTGAAACGTTTTGTGGTTATAAGTAAATGTAGAGAATAATTTAAATTATAATTTTGATTTCTATATTTTACTGAGTGTAAGATAATAATATTGTTATTAAAAATCAAATATTTTATACTTATTAAACCAGAAAGTCATTCCTATACTTAATGACGGTGTATGTGAGATAATATGTGTCATTGTCTTCAGTATTGGCTCGAGAAGCGCAAAAATTACAGTTCCTAAGGAAGGATCAAAAGGTATTACTTACTGATAAAATAAATAGAAAATAGTCTCCACATCATTTCAGCAAGATCTCTTAGTAGGATAAAATGATTTTACGCTCTACATTTCAAGTTCTACATGCAGCAGCTTACGAAAATCTATTGTTATATTTAATGGCGGTGACCTGAAATAGCTATATCATTTATGATACTTGTGTTTTCGTGAAGTCAAAAATTGGCTAGGTTCCAGAAAAAGTATTTGGCCTAAAAGTATCTTTCATTATTATGGAAGCAAATAACTTTCAGAATGTCTGGTATTCTTCATTGAAAATAAATCTGAAAAATGTTTATTTGAACGTCTAATGAACTTAGTTTGCAGCATTTGCTGCAGAAGCCACTAGTAAAATATATTTTGCATTGAAAATTTAGAGCAATATTATTTCAAAGCCTTCGCACAACTATACTGTAATGGTAACTAAGTAACAACAAATCCACTTTAATAAGTTTATTTCAGTATAGTTTTATGTTATGAAGAACGGTTTCCTAGCATCAAGTTTCTGTGTGGGAATTAAACTTTCAAGGCCTAACTTGTAAATACAACAAAAGGGAAACGATCGTGAAAAAAAAATATTGCATAACATACTTAATTTAAACAACAATTTTATACAATAAAATTTGAAATAGTGGCTTGTCTTTCGTAATATGCTGATACAGTGAAAGTGGTTTAACATTGCAGTTATGATGCATTTCAGAGAATTGTTCGTTAGTTGTCGAAATGGGGCAGAATCTTTTTTGAACTGTTTTATTTCTCGACGCCTTATCAACTACTATGGTTATATAGCATCTGAGATTAACATGAAGGTGATAATGCCATCGAAATGTGTCCAGGGTCTAGTGGAGAAAATTTACCCATTGCATTTGCTCTTAATGGGTTGAGGGAAAACCCTAGAAAAACCTCAACCAGGTTACTCAAACGGAATTTGAACCCGAACGGTGAAACCTAAAGTTTTTCTCCATTGCTACATATCCTGGTGGATTATAGTGATTTTATAGTTACCGCATTGAATTCACTTTTGCCAACATGAATTACCTCTAATTCACTATCGACAAACATTACAACTGGGAGTTACTAACAGAACTGTTATGTTGGCAGCATCGTTTATCTTTGAAAACGCTGCCAACGTTCATGAAACGAAAGTTACTAGCGAGTGTTATTTGAAATTTGAACGTAATTAACTTATTAATAAAATACAGTAGCAACAATTAATAAATAAAGAGCAGTATATAAATTTTAAATAATTATTTGGTTTTCGGAGCTCATTCTAATAATTTCATATAGCAAAACAACATAAATTTTTAGGTTAGATCTCACGAATCAAAAACTGTTTAGTGAAACCAATTAATTTCATTTTTCCAGAGAAAATACATTTTAATATTAGATGAATCATAAACAAATTATTCTCATTGTTATCATCACTACTACTATTGTTGCTGTTTCAGTACATAGCATTATAATGTGAAGTCCTTTTGGTAAGATGTGGTAACAGTTGGCAACATTGAAAAGACGGCTATAATAGCATTGTCACGACGCTGTTATTCCCGGCGAGACTCCTCCTCTTTGCTTACGTCTTAGGAAGTGAAGGCTCTATAAAGTCTAGGTAGATAGTATCGTTCGCCATTTTTGTTCTTTCGTTACCGAGCTACCATACGAGGAATCTATTTGCCACACCGTTAAACATTATCATATCGTAGCTTCTATGATAATAAATCAAACGCACTGTAATTGAGTAAATAATTGAGCGGCAAATAACGTCTTCGTGTGCTTTCTGCGAACGCCAACGAAAGAGCCAAAATGGCGGGCGATTATATTAAGTATTTATCGAGCCTTAAGAAATGAATAACGTCTTCATAAGCGAATCACAAGACGCACACGTTTAAATGTAGCCGACCTGCAACGCGATTGGCTGCCGGAAATTAGAGCGACGGGACTATAGAATCTAATCTTGTGAGCCAACTATAGTGCTTTAAATTTGACAACAGAGTCAGTAATTCTTCTTCTTTATTAAGAGGTCTGCATACTTAACACCACAGGTGACATCTGCTGCCAAGAATGTAGAACGAAATAATAGCGTACCCTTTTCAAATGTAGCAGATAAGTGGGACTAGTGGCTTTACCTGAACATTCCATGGAAGCCGCAATTTGGAATTCTTCAGCATAAAAGCATCAACTAATTACGCCCCATGTAAACTGTAACAATGTCGTTTGAGGACATGGATGGAGTAGACTGCGTATTTGTTCGTGACATGAACGCACTAGAATCGTTGCCACAGTTCGTGGATTGTGTGTCACTAGCGACGTCTAGGTGTTGGCTGTTAAATTACAGCAAACGGAAACTGTGTTGACAGGAGTTGTGATTCTAGTCAAAACCAACAGACGGTAGAGGAGGGGAGGAGGCACTCTCGATGAATGATTAATCGGGTTCCAGTTCAAGACAACACGACACACTGACGACAAATAATACGGGCATACCAAATCCTCACGGTCAACGTCATTGGGATTCTAAAACCTCGCTAACATACTCTCGCAATTTCGAAGTATAGGTGAAGTACTCAGTATAATCATTGTGGTAACGTGCAGTAAGAGAGACAATTGACGTGGATTCTTACTTGATACGGGATATCATGTGCATCGTCGTTGAGTTTATGAAACCTCCTACAATATGTGACAGTAAAGAAATTCGTTTTTCAAGAGGAGGAAAAAATGAATTACATCAATAGGCCTACACTGATCCTCGATGATGTCATCATATTCATCTACCGAATTTTCTAATATTATTTTGTAGGCCTATTGATATCTAATTACTTCTTTATTCCTCCTGAAAATATTATGCTATGCACTCTCACATAGGAAGTTTCATAAAATCGACGGCGATATGCTAAGTGATTAAATTATAGTACATTATGCAACGAGCCTATAATGGTAGTAATTTAGGTAATTTGCAACGAGCCTATAATGGTAGTAATTAAGATGCGAGTATGTTTGTTTATGAAACGAGCGCTTGCGCTCGTTTCATAATTTTCATACGAGCGTCTTAATTATAGGCAAGTTTCATACGACTTTTTATGCTCGACCATATTTCTAACTTGAAATTATTCATAAGTATTCATGTTATGGTTATGTAAGTGAGGATCTGAACTGACCTAAATTGTGAGATGTGCGCAGACGCGAAAGTATTGATTTTTTCCGAGGAACGAATGTCATTGACCTTGATATAATCTAGAGAATAACATGAACATTAGTCTTGATATAGCCTGGAAATTGATTTAGAATTGAAAAACGAGATGACAAATTGAATTTATTTGAATATTATTTACAATTAACGCTAATTATTATAGTAACAGAACATAACCTTCTGCGACAGTATTGGATTTCCAGCCTCCGTGACTTTTCGCTAATTGTCTTTCGATTGCATATCCGAGAATAATCGATTCTTGCGCTTTTATAATGGTACAATGGTGATTTCTCATTGGCTGAACAACTGAACTATAATGAATAGGTGTACTTTAATGAGGTCTATTAAAGGGCTACTAATAGGTGTATAATTACTACATTTCGGCATGATCGAGCATAAATTATTTTTAAATTTTAAATATATCCTTGCCATGTGTAGCGCAGTTTTAATGACGACACTGGACAACAAATTTTTTCAAAATGTCAGTTGCATGAGATTTTTTCACTGATTCTTAATATTTTTGACGTGCTGATTTCAAATCTGAAAACCGTTTTTTTTCTCTATGCTCTTGTTTTCAAGCAATTCGAACTTCTGCATTCCATCCGTTTATGTTATCGACAGGTAATAAGGTAATATTGTTTAGATATGAATATTGTTTCCGTTATTATTTCATATCTGATCATGACTACAAGGAGACGTCAATGTATAAACAATCCAGACATTTTCTGCATTTGTAGATACTTCACCCGTCTACCTTTTTTGTTGTATGGGTTCTGCTACTGAAGAATAGTGGTAACTTGAAATATGTTCATGTAACAAAACTTTTTATCGCCTTTTCCTTGCATACAGAATATTATACAAACCCCGTTTCGTTTTTGCCTCAAGGGAACAATACGGTCCACATAATCATGGCTTAATGCAAGAATAACTTCTACCTCTTCCATACACACAAGATCACACCGATATCGTGCAGGTGATATGCATTACGTCGTCTAACATTGCAAGCGATTACCATGTTCTCTTTTTGTACTGTATTGCAACTTCCACGGTCAGTCAAGTAATGACAGCAGAGTGGTCGCATGACGGGTGGTAATTTTTACGGTCCTCCTGATTACCTTAGTGATTAGATTATTGCGTTTCCGTCTTGTTTGTTCATACTTATAACCCTAAGTAACCGCAGTGCGTAATTTATACCCCTTACCTGCTAGCATAAACCATAGTCTTATTGATTACCATTACAGGAATGTCCTGAGCTCTGCACGAGTACAACAAAACTTTTTACGCAGATTCAGAATGAAGTATCATTTTAATATGCAACAATTATTTTTAAATAATTGAATAAATGGCGATCTTACTCGTGTTAATTATGTAAGTATGTTTGGCTTACAGCTGTTTCGGTGTTACTGGACACCATCCTCAGAGCCTACTAGATCTCAGCGCTATCTCAACTTCGCTGCCTTGTGTGGGTGCGTTCGTGTGATGAAGAGTTGTGTCAAATAGTGTGTGTGTGTCCATGTATTGTGGGTCCCTATCACGGGATAGATATCATGGCGCGGATAGAGCAGACGGCCTCCAGATATGGAGGGTAGCTGCGAATATAGAATAAGCAGTCGTGGACAGCCGATAAGGGGTGATCCTCCAGCTTGGGGGTTGGGCGAAGGGCTAACAACCCATCACCGTAAAAAAATAGCTTGTTACGAAACCTAACAGTAAGACTTTTGAGATGGGCAGGACATGTAGCACGTATGGACGAATCCAGAAATGCATATAGAGTGTTAGTTGGGAGGCCGGAGGGAAAAATACCTTTGGGGAGGCCGAGACGTAGATGGGAAGATAATATTAAAATGGATTTGAGGGAGGTAGGATATGATGGTAGAGACTGGATTAATCTTGCACAGGATAGGGACCAATGGCGGGCTTATGTGAGGGCGGCAATGAACCTACGGGTTCCTTAAAAGCCAGTAAGTAAGTAAGTAAGTAAGTAAGTAAGTAAGTAAGTAAGTAAGTAAGTAAGTAAGTAAGTAAGTAAGTAAGTAAGTGTGTGTGTGTTCTGAAATTGATCTGTATGTTGAGAATTTGATCAGGGTGTGTTTTAGTGTGTCTGTATCTTTCATATTGTTCTAGTGTGTTTAGTTTTTGATTTTTGGATTGTATGTGTAGGATTTCCATGTCTGTATTTATGTTATTGTATGTGTGGTTAGCATTAGTTATGTGTTCGGCATATGCAGATGTATTGTGTCCTCTGGTTATTGCTTTAATGTGTTCCTTGTATCTTTCTTTGTATCTATGTATCTTCTTGCTCTTGTATTGTTGTATCTTTGAAATATACAGACTAACTAAAACACACCCTAATCAAATTCTCAACAAACAGATCAATTTCAGAACACACACACTATTTGACACAACTCATCATCACACGAACGCACCCACACAACATTCAGCGAAGTTGAGATAGCACCGAGATCTAGTAGGCTCTGAGGATGGTGTCAAGTAACACCGAAACAGCTGTAAGCCACACATGCTTACATAATTAACACGAGTAAGATCGCCATTTATTCAGTTATTTATATTCAAGTGTTAAAAGTAGTGTACGAAAGATTCAACATGAATTATTTTAAAAAATATTCCGTTTCACAATTTCAGGCAAGTCAGGATTTATAAAATTATATTTTGTGGTGTTTCAACTTTTAATGGTGCTGAACTACATTGGGTTATACAGAGTGTAAACGATATAAACCGCCAAAATTATACAGACTGTACATCTTGGTCCACTAAACATGATTGCTGTGAAATTTTGTTTTTTTCTTCTATTTTTGTTTTTAATTCCTAAAATATTATGTTTTTAGGATTGACAGTATTTACTGTTCGATTAAATGTGAACGTCATTACCAATGACCTTCCGTCCAACACACGCTAACATCACCACAATAGAGAAATAACAGAGTACTCTGATTTGCAAATAAGGATATCATCATAGTTGCAATGTACGTGGCACACCAAAATATAACAGTCTACTATCATTTCCAAAAACATTAGACTCAAAGAAAACATTTTGTTTTTCCATGGAAACAACAAAAGTTACAGAAACATTTTATTAGACTTTTTTGTTCAGTAATTTATGCTCTATCGCCAGTATTCTTTTGCAGTTAATATCGTTTACATCCTACCTAATGCTAATCTAAGATTATACATTGTTTCGGTTTAAAAGGACCTCACACTTTCCATATTTCCGGAAACCTCGAGTTAAAATCTTGTCTAAAGAAGGACGAATGCCACAATGTGGCAGATTTTATCCAGTCGATTTGAACATACAACTCCATCAAACTTCCCAAATGATCTCGTGGTTACCACGATCATTTTTGGTCGGTAAATATTTTTAGAAAAAGAATGTTATGATAGTTTTAGTGAAAGATGATGTTTTCAACACTCTATGATTATCCCTTTATACAGAGTGAGTGTAAATTCAACCAACAAATAGGACACATAATTCGAAGTTTTTATAGATAGTAAATCACATGCCGAAAACGCTTTGTTTCTTAGGAATAGGTCGCGAAAGTGTCCAGGGAAGAATCCGATAGTAAAATTACTCTCTATAGGACGTATGCGCTTGCACTATACCCAAACAATGCAGTAAGCTAACATTCGTAGGTATCTTGACAATGTGCTTTGTGATAGCTGAATTGGGCGTGGTGGTGCAGTGTTTTGGCCTTCTAGGTCACCTGATCTAAGCGCGTTAGTTTTTTTTTGTAAGGGGTCAGATGAAGACCGAAGTTAATCGTATTTCATTTGCTTCAGCCGAAGATCTCGTGACATGGGTCGTTGCTGCAGTAATAACTTAAGATAAATTCCTGATGTTTGTGACGGTCAAGAGGCCAATAATGATGAGGTGCACAAACTGTATCGATTCAGGATGATTACACTTTCAACCAAATCTGCAGTAATTTGTTTTTGTTATATCATTGTGCATTTACATTCTTGTACTAATTTCTTGCTTCTTACAATGTATAAATCTAAAGTATTAATTCGATTTTTGTTATATAATTGTGATTTGTTAAAATATTTATGATTTTTACAAGCAAAGTTAAAAGTAAGGTACTAATAAACACTTTAATTTTTGAGTAGCAACCGGTAAACTTACAAACAAGAAATTAAATTTCCCGAGTTGTTTTTAAACGTAATTGTTTGTGTTATGTTTACATTTCTCATTGTCTCGTGAATTCCTGTCACGAACGCACTAGTAAGCTGTTCAGGGTATCTGGACCTACGTACGAGTATGCCTACAATCTTTACAGCGTTGTCAGAGTGCATTATCTTGTAAAATTCCTTTGCAGAACAGAAAGTTACATTTGTTCGGATCAAATACTTGCACATTGAAAGGATAAAACTGAAATTATTTCAATCATGTATTATCATAATAAACTTTTCTCTTAAATTGACTGAGCATATTGGAAATTAATTCCATAGCTTTCCGGAAGTACGGTATGAAATGTTTCATATAACGTACTATTAACACTGAGCGAATGAGGTAATTAGGGGATAATGTTCTTTTGTATTTATTGTGTCTTTTTTTTCTATTTGTATTTTATTGCGTGTGTATGTTTTTATGTATTATCTTCATATTTATTACTTGGATTATTTCGTGCACTTTCAATAAGGAATTGAATTGTTTATGGGATATATATAAGGGGTTGTTGGACAATAACTTCATTTAGGTCAAAATTACATAAATTCTTACTTAACAGATTAATTGCTGATTAATATTTGTTACTTATAATGAAACTAACATCTGTCCACTCTTATTATCATCATTAATTTCTCTAAATAGATTTACAAAACCTCTAATGGCAATTACATTAATATTCTCATTATAAAAATATATTTTAGATATATATATATTTTTTTCTCCCTGTAACATAGTCCTAGTAAGCTTATATTAAATTAATTTTCATCATTTTACCAATTATCTCAAATATTAAATTAATTATAATTGATTGAATTAAATTAGCTCATAAATTAAGTTACTACTTTACCTTATAGGTTTATCTAAATTTAAATAAATATGTAGTCTACGAGTCGTTAATATTGAAGAATATTGCTGGAGAACCTTTTAAGTGTAGTTTGTAATTTAAATATGTATTGTATTGTTTAAGGCTGGTTGAGTGGAAGAGAAGGCCTTATGGCCTTAACTCTGCCAGCGAAAATAAAACATTATTATTATTATTATTATTATTATTATTATTATTATTATTATTATATATTTTTTCTTTTTATTATTTTGGTGAAAATTGGTTCGAAGTTAGATTAGTTGCAATTGTGATAATTAATGACAACGATAGTAATAACAACTGTTGTTTTACTATTTTATTATTAGTAGTATTATTTTCGTTTTGAAGATTCAAACTGTGCATAGTTATAGCACGAATGGCTGTACGGACTTGTGTGTACATGAGTTTGTATAATTATGTCTCAATAAATGCACTTATCCACCCACCCACCCACCCACCCACCCATCCAGTCTATCTATCTATCTGTCTGTCTGTCTGTCTGTCTGTCTGTCTGTCTGTCTGTCTGTCTGTCTGTCTGTCTATCTGTCTATCTATCTATCTATCTATCTATCTATCTATCTATCTATCTATCTATCTATCTATCTATCTATCTATCTATCTATCTATCTATCTATCTATCTATCTATCTATCTATCTATCTATCTATCTATCTATCTATCTATCTATCTATCTATCTATCTATCTATCTATCTATCTATCTATCTATCTACCCTATCTAATCTATCTAATCTGTCTGTCTGTCTGTCTGTCTGTCTGTCTGTCTGTCTGTCTGTCTGTCTATCTATCTATCTATCTATCTATCTATCTATCTATCTATCTATCTATCTATCTATCTATCTATCTATCTATCTATCTATCTCTATCTATCTCTATCTATCTATCTATCTATCTATCTATCTATCTATCTATCTATCTATCTATCTATCTATCTATCTATCTATCTATCTATCTTGTCTGTCTGTCTGTCTGTCTGTCTGCCTGCCTGCCTGCCTGCCTGCCTGCCTGCCTGCCTGCCTGCCTGCCTGCCTGCCTGCCTGCCTGCCTGCCTGCCTGCCTGCCTGCCTGCCTATCTATCTATCTATCTATCTATCTATCTATCTATCTATCTATCTATCTATCTATCTATCTATCTATCTATCTATCTATCTATCTATCTATCTATCTATCTATCTATCTATCTATCTATCTATCTATCTATCTATCTATCTATCTATCTATCTATCTATCTATCTATCTTTTTTCTAGAAAATAAGTCAAAACGGGCAAAATTGTATTATACTTTTTGTTTATAATATCTCAAAGAATAACCCCTAGAATTTAATGACATTACTGTAGTAATAGGTATGGGAAAAATGGTTATGTTTCACCCTTAGACTGTAAAGTAAGAAGAGCGGAGTGCAGCTTGAGAAACATGCAGTACTGCGATATCTAATAGAGGCAGAATATTCTGACACTCATTGCAGTTTGAACACCATGAATATGTAGTTGTTCTGTATAATCGGATGTGGAACAATGACTGAAAGGCAAAAATAGGAAAGATAGATGGCTAGCGAATACCTGTTACCATGGCAAAGTACAGAGCTTTAAAGCTGACACTAAAATATTACGTTTCCATCCCGACGTCATCAATCTTGACGATGGACTCCAGGGCATTTTATTAAATGCTAAAATTAAACCTGCTCAATGAACCGTACTTCATCGAATTTGCTGAAACACGGTTCTCACATTCTGGCAGCACATCAAGCACGTGCTGCAACCCCCTGCCTGCATATAATATGTACATTTCCATGCACTTCGCATAACATGATCGTAATTGAACGAACAATAAAAGGGAATTTATGTATGTTTCAAGCACAGAAATAGCATACATCTTTTCCTTCGTTACATATTTTACGAAACACTTTTCTGTTGTATTGCTATATTGAACATGCAAGGGAAAAGTTGTGTAACATGTCCCCAAGGAGTGAAATAAGATTTCTAACACTCCGAGAGCCATTTGAATGAGTCTGGTTACAGTCTTGACTAGACTTCGTTGAATTGCCACAAGCAGCATGCAATCAGGTTGCCGATGTACGGTAGTATAGAGGAGGTGAGCGACCGCCCGGTCTCGTAGTATAAGCAGTTCATGTTAAGAGTTGTGACCGGTCCAAATAGATAGAGCAGCTACAGCTAATGTATACCTATGTAACCACTTGTTTTTGCATTACTGTGGTTGGAATAGTCAAAGCTTAACATTTGTTCAGTGCAGATAAGAATTCAATCAAACATACTACATCGAGAGTGCTGCTGTTCCAAACAATTGCCTCTGGAATACCCTTACCCCCGCAGCCAGTCTTGACCCGTTGAAAAACGTGATTGGATGCTGTAAATTATTATTCAGAATATTACGGCAAAATAATGGAGGTAATTGATGCATTGGATAGCACAGACAGTTCCGCTGTTGCAGCTGTAAAATCTGAACAGCTATTGGAAGATATTCTGTTCATTGATTATAATTTTAAAATCGTGTCCAAAAGCATCACCCTGTTAGAATTGTCTAAACTACAACTCTCAAAAGCTCTTAATATAGTGGATAAAGTATCACAAATCGTTATCCAAAATATCACTAATTTAAAAAAAAGTGAAATGTAAGTTGAGAAAGATTATTGCTAAAAATTCTGCCTATTCACAACTTCGTATTATAAATGATGTACTATCACGTCACGACAAGTCGTGTGAAGTTGGTGTACTAAAAAGTAGTGACTTCCCGTTCTTCAAATATGCACCTATTACATCGTGTGATGTTGAACGTACATTTTCCCAATATAAAAACTGTATAAGTGACCATCGGAGGAGGTTACTTTGCAGTCGCTCAAAATGTACGTAACTCTTTACTGCAATGCACATATTCAAGGATGATGTGAGTACATTACACTAAATTTTAAGAGTTAATATATCTCACTACAAAATAATTGTGTATTTACATGTTTAGACATTTCCTACTTCAATGATCATTCATTATATTTCTTGAATGCAGGATACAGGTTTTATTGTAACCGCAGTACACTGCTCAGTGTTTACATTAGAGGCATACTCCATCCGTTGCACGTCCCCTTCTCATACAGTCTATACCGCGTGCGCAGTAAACCTTGCGATTCTCGTGGCAATTCCACGAAGTCTAGTCATGACTAAGCACGAATCAGATAATTTCTCCTTCCGCTTGTGTTATCCTTCAGATACCTAGTTCGTCATGTCTGTCTGTTAAAAAACGAATGTGCTATATTCCACTTGAGATTTAAAATTGTATAAATTCTTAGCACATCTTTCATAGATTAGGCCTATATCAAACATGTCACAATCATCATAGCAATTAGTCACCACGCTTTCAAGAGAAAAATGTCATCAAAAAATGTACCCACTAACATAATTTCCAACCAAGAAGTACCCAAATCAAATAGTCCCACACATAATAGGGTCAACTTAATGAAAAGGACCACAACAAAAATGTCCCACGTAGGTGAAGGATCCACAAGTGACATAGTCATACATTTAATGTCCCACATAAAATTGGTTGAACTATTAAAACGTCTTTCAACTAATTACATCGCATGTAATAATATTTGTGCGAGATCGTGCGTATTTGCTTGGTTTCCGCACAAAACCAATCCGCGGAAAGTCTAAAATTCCACATTCAGTATTCCCAACCTAACACACATAACAATTTCTCCCTTCTTACCGCTTAAGTGACATATTGATTTTACTGCTTTAGGCTTTTAACATATTATTTTTAGAGACGTTCAATATAGTAATAATTATAAATTGGAAACTAACCACTGCAATTTCACTTAAATTGCACTGTTAAAATTATTGTTTTTAAATATTTGCAAACATTATGTAAACTCTAAAACTCCACTATAGTTACTGCATTCGTGATGCAAGTAACATTAAGGAAGCCGTGAAAAAATCAACAAGATTCCAAACTCTTCATAGACTGGGGAAAAAAAAAGACAGATGTATATCACGGCCTGCTGAAGTATAGTAAACACAGAAAACATTTTAAAGCACCAATGTTGAAGATAGATTTTTTGTTTTGCAAATTTGCCGTCATTGAACAGAAACCAACATGGAGATTTCATTGCAACTAATTAGAAATTCCTCTTTCAGGTATGTAATAAACGATCTTCGCACAAAATAATGTACGATACACGAGCGGTATGTTTTCTTTCAATTCTCGGAAATTGAAAAAGCTCAACTACGTATCGCTTTTTCAAACTTTTCCTCCAACATGAAAACTTCAACATATCGCTCTTGTAACGCATATTACTATTTCAATAATAATCGTTTATCGTTGCCATGGCATTGAAATGTAGAATGTTAGAATGGCTCAAATTATCTCTAGTAAAAAGAAAAACAATGTTATTACACCACGATAATTTGAACCATTACCATCAAGGCAACAGAAAAGGTGACAGAAATTATTACAGATGTTATGTTCGGAAGAACTGTAAAGCGAGATGTAATTCGGATTTGGGAAATCTTATAGCCATAAATGATGGTACAGAAAACCATTTGCATCATTCAAAAGTCAGAAAGTTGCGAGTGAGGGAGGTTCTGAATAATTAATTACATATAACAGTGAATTTGAGCCTAGATCTCCCCTTATTTTTGTATTCCTTTACATTTCTGTTACATTGAGTTTTCCTTCGCCTTATAAGATTCTCTTCTTAGTTTGTTGTTTATTTTCCTGTAGTTTCTTCTATCTTTTTCTCTGTCGTATTTCCATTTTCTCCTGTGATCCAAGACTTCTTAATTACTCATATCTTCTCCTTATCGTATTGTTTCTTCTGCTATTCTCTGTATGAAGTTCTTTAGAAGAGTTCGGTACTCCTTACTAGGGCACTACTTTTAGTTATGGATTCTAATTTGGCAGCTTTCTCTTCTAGTTTCCCTTCAAATTTTCTTCTTTCCTCTTCGTTCTTCAGGAATATGTATGATAAGACTTTCTTGTGTTAAATTCTAACGTACCTTGTCTATAATCTTTTCGCTGTAAGAAAAATCCTAATGTAAACAATAGCACGTGACTGAAGTGAGGCTTCATTGGCCACTGTTTGGCGCCATAGATTCTCAGTACGTGTTCCCGCCTACTGTTGTACATTCTGTTTCATGTTAAACATTTCCCGTTACTCGTCAAGTAGGCCTAACCTCACTACTATGCATTCGTTTGCTTAGGAAACATTTACTTTATAATTACTCTAATTAAAACTCACATAACTTATTTATACATTTAAGACTATTTGTTTTTCTCCGCTTTTGAGAGGGTTTCCACTCTTACGTTTAATAACCACACACACCGAGGATGCAGAAGCCATACTTCAGTACCACGTGCTTACGTGAAAAACTACGAGCTCAAGTGACGCCAGCTTGTTACAAGAACAGACTACCTCGCTACTGTTGGTATTCATCCGCGTTCATAGTAGATAACAAAATATAAAAGTAGCTTTTCTTTTACATATCGTTTTACTTATGAGTGAAGTTATATATTTCATTGTATTTAACAACTAGAATTCAATTTTTTATTTTCAAATAATACAAGATGATAGTTTCCAAATACGGACTATATTTTTCTGCGTCGTGTGAGTGTGTCGACTGGGAGCCAATCACGGATATGACAGCCACGTGCTTGTGTTTACATTAGGATTTTTCTTACAGCGAAAACAGTATACAGGTTTCGACCTTTTTATGGGTCATCCTCAGAACTGGTCGTTGTTGATCTTGGCGCCTCTTGTTTTGTTTCCTGTGAGGGTGTTTTCGTGTGGTATAATGTAGAGTCAAAGAGTGTGTGTGTTCTGAAATTGAGTTGTGTGTTGAGAATTTCGTTGGGATGTGTTTTCGTGTGTCTGTATATTTCGTATTGTTCTAGTGTGTTTAGTTTCTGGCTTTTTGGTTGGATGTGCAGTATTTCCATGTCTGTGTTGATGTCTCTGTGGGTGTGGTTAGCATTTGTGATGCGTTCTGCATATGTGGAGGTGTTTTGTAATTTTGTTATGGCTGTGATGTGTTCTTTGTAACGTGTTTGAAATGATCTGCCTGTCTGTCATATTTAGAAGTTGTTGCAGATGTTACATTTGAGTTTGTATACGCCTGTGTGGTTTTATTTGTTTGTTTGTGTTGTTTGTGTGTTGAGATGTTTTTGTAGAGTGTTATTTGTTCTGTATGCGATGTTGTAATTTAATTTCTTGAATGAGGTTGCAATTTTGTGCGTGTTTTTGTTTTCGTATGTTAGTGTGATGTATTTTTGTGTTCTTGTGTTTGTGTTGTATTCTTATGTTTTTTGTGATTATGTTTTGCCTTACATTATTATGTTAGGGTTGTATCCGTTTTCTTGTGCTATGTATTTGATTGTGTTTAGCTCTTCGTTGTAATCCTGTTGGTTCATTGGTATGTTGAGTAGTCTATGTACCATTGTTCGGAATGCAGCTTGTTTGTGTTTTGTTGGGTGGTTGGATGTGTTGTTGTTGTGGGTTTTCTGTGTACTTTGAATGTATGTTTGTTGTCTATTTTTGTTATTTTGATGTCTAGAAAATTTATGGATTTGTTGTTTTGACTTTCTAATGTGTAGTGTAGCTTTGGGTGTATTTTGTTTATGTGTCGTTCTTTAATTTTTCCACGTTCAATATGTTAGTCGCCTGTCTTCCTATTATTTTCTTCATATGAATAAAGTTATCTACTTCACATATCATTGCGACATGATCTGAATTAATACTTGGATTTATATATTATGTAATATACACGTAAATACGGCATTTAGCCTAGAGGGATTCTATGAGATACCGCAACAAATATTTGCTTGCAAGCGTTTCACAGCTAATAAAGCTGGGCATCAATATTGTACAAGTGGAGTTTCTATTTTTAACGCGTGTCCGGTTAACATGTTCAACTTTAAACATGCAATTTGCGTGGCTTTTTATTTGCACAACGCTGCTGCATTGTTTCCTTACAGCCGGGCTCTAACATTAATGGCGTCGGCCGTTTCCCTCGTCATTATTATTACAGGGCTCTAATCCAACTCTCCGCATCGCATATTCAAACACGGCCTTATCCTATTTCGCTTGTCGGGAATGAAGTCATTTCTGCAGTCTCGAAATCTCTTGATTACCTGACAATGCAGTATATACGTTCTTACAGAAAATGAAAACGTTTCCGTTGCATGGAAAGTAACACACAAAATTAATCATGAAGTACTTAATCCGGGAAATAACCCGACGTGAAGTACAACAAAATATATAAAAACCAGACTCTCTCATGAACGATGGAGTTGCGTTATTAAACCATAAGTTCATTAAGACTAGATGTGGTTTTAGGCGTAATAGGTCAACTATTGACCAGATATTTTGTATTCGGCAGATAATGGAGAAAAAATGGGAGTATAAGGGTACAGTGCATCAGTTATTCATAGATTTCAAAAAGGCATATGACTCGGTTAAGAGAGATGTTTTATATGATATTCTTATCGAATTTACCATTCCCAAAAACTAGTTCGATTAATTAAAATGTGTCTCAGTGAAACGTACAGCAGAGTTGGTATAGGTCAGTTTCTGTCAGATGCGTTTCCAATTCACTGCGGGCTAAAGCAGGGAGATGTACTATCACCTTTACTTTTTAACTTTGCTCTAGAGTATGCCATTAGGAAAATCCAGGATAACAGAGAGGGTTTGGAGTTGAACGGGTTACATCAGCTGCTTGTCTATGCGGATGACGTGAATATGTTAGGAGAAAATCCACAAACGATTAGGGAAAACACGGGAATTTTATTGGAAGCAAGTAAAGAGATAGGTTTGGAAGTAAAACCCGAAAAGACAAAGTATATGATTATGTCTCGTGACGAGAATATTGTACGAAATGGAAATATAACAATTGGAAATTTATCTTTTAAAGAGGTGGAGAAGTTCAAATATCTTGGAGCAACAGTAACAAATATAAATGATACTCGGGAGGAAATGAAACACAGAATAAATATGGGAAATGCCTGTTATTATTCGGTTGAGAAGCTTTTATCATCCAGTCTGCTGTCAAAAAATCTGAAAGTTAGAATTTATAAAACAGTTATATTACCGGTTGTTCGTTATGGTTGTGAAACTTGGACTCCCACTTTGAAAGAGGAACATAGGTTAAGGATGTTTGAGAATAAGGCTAAGAAGAATGATGTTACAGGAGAATGGAGAAAGTTACACAACACAGAACTGCACGCATTGTATTCTTCACCTGACGCAATTAGGAACATTAAATCCAGACGTTTGAGATGGGCAGGACATGTAGCACGTATGGGCGAATCCAGAAATGCATAGAGAGTGTTGGTTGGGAGGCCGGAGGGAAAAGACCTTTAGGGAGGCCGAGACGTAGATGGGAAGATAATATTAAAATGGATTTGAGGGAGGTGGGATATGATGATAGAGAATGGATTAATCTTGTTCAGGATAGGGACCAATGGCGGGCTTATGTGAGGGCGGCAATGAACCTCCGGGTTCCTTAAAAGCCAGTAAGTAAGTAAGTGAAAGAATACAGCACGATGATCCATTTGGTTAGGGAGAGTATAAAATGAAACATATAACGACTTTATAATTGCATTAGAATTGTCTATTTGAACAGGACGTCCGCAAATATGACTATCCTTTTTCAGTTATTTCAAAACATTTAAAGTCATTGCAAATGAAATAATTTTTGTATTTGAAAATCAAATTATTGTTTAATAAGACAAGGCCAATTCTTTTTAGGATAATCTAATTAAGATGAAAATTTGTCGTTTTTTGGTAACAAATTACATTTTCAGGTTTTAGTACTAACAATTGAAGAGTCCACTGCAAGAATGATGGATGTCACTTTCTTGTCGAAAATGAACCAAGACTGTCAATGCATAGCTTAAGACATATAGAATGTACATACATAGTTATATGGCATTAATACTGATAGTCATTGTCCAGTAATGATCGGAAAATCACAGTTAAGCTTTGAGCGCTAAGCATTTTCAAACTTTCAATTGCTTCTCCTGCAAAATGTATTCCAAATGACATCCATCATTCTTGCAGTGGACTGTTCAATTGTTTATGGTTTAAGGAAGTTCTGGGGAAATTTTCATACACATACGTCCCTCCAATTGCATATCTCGGCGGCCTTTTTAAAAGGCATAGCCTATGCATGTGTTTCTATTCATTTAAAATTTCAAAATCCTTTTTGCCTGCCTTTGTTTCTGCACATTTTGCTTGGCTAAAAATGTTCTTTCCCCTACAAAATTTGTACTACAATAATAATTTTTTGTGACGGCTCTTTAATACGTAAAGATGAGTATTTTCCTGTTACCAAAAATACAGCACATAATAATATGGAGTAAAAATGAGTATTTATCGTTGAACTCATTGGAGCTGAGTTATTTTACAAAGTGTCACGAAATAATGTTCCTGCGCTCATAATTTACTTATATTCGTTTCCTGTGTTTCTTAAAACAATATTTATGTACCAAATTAATTTTCATTTCGGAGAATTAACGAATAACGAGAGTGTACTCCTATTGATTTAGTATGCAGTTAGCTTATTACATTATTTTATAATCCAAATATTAACTATGCTCATTTGAATCGTGTTAAAATGGATAAAAAGATTAAACTATGCAATAAATGTAATGCAAAAAAATGAGGTAATGAGCCAAACGGATTATGTTGCGCTGTTGTAAAAGTTGTTCCTCCTGAGATTCAAGAATCCCCATAACCAATAAAAACTTACTTATCGGAGTACATCCGTTATCAACACAATTTTTTAATAATGCCTAGGTATAAGACAGTACATCTTACTTCAAGTGGCATCGTTTGGTGCAAAAGTAATACACAAGTCAATTCTACGTCATGAAATAAAGTTCAAGTATAGGCTTATCATTTAATTGGAAATCTTCCAGCCTTCAGTTCTTACAACTAGGGGAGAGTCGGGTAGTACCGGACATCGGGTAGTATCGGACAGTGCGTTTCTTTCATCTACCACCATATGGTAGTACCTGAATGACATGGTTACGTTTCTTTATGCGACATCACAGAAACGTAACCATGTTAATCAGGTACCATCATCGTGTGGTAGATGAAAGAAACTCACTGATGTCCGATACTACCCGAATCTCCCCTATATTTCATTCCAGATGCTGACCAATTGTCTACTAGGTCTAATACAGTAGCAATCTTAACAGTAGAATTAACTGAACAACTCCAGGAAGTATTACATCATAATAACAGTTAAAAACATAGTTTTAAATACAACTTTCAAAATGATTCAGGAGCGAAGGACTTACAACATACAAAAAGCTATTATTCACTAAGAATTATAAAACTGTAGTTAGATTTAAGTGAATATTTATTTATAACAAGTGCAACGAAGCGCATGGGTATGGCTGTTTTAGAAATAAATACCAAATGATTTCGATAAAGAGAACAACAAATCTCTCTCACTTCTTGGATGAAATAAATTAGTTTACAATAAATCATACATACTACTTGTTTCTCTTTCTGAATGCTCAAATTTGTACTCTTATTTTCATTCTTCTACGTCAGAATATTTTGATTATGTTTAAGCTATCATTGTTTCGCAGTCACAGAATTTGAATCTGAATGTACCGTGAGTTCAACCTTATAATAATAATAATAATAATAATAATAATAATAATAATAATAATAATAATAATAATATATATTTATTTATTCTGGCGAAGTTAAGGCCATCAGGCTTTCTCTTCCACTTAGCCAGAAACAAAAGAAGATGATAAATTTTACAGACTAATATTTAAAGAACAATAATAAAAATTTGTGCGAGATCGTCCGTATTTGCTTGGTTTCCGCACAAAAACCAATCCGCGGAAAGTCTAAAATACCACATTCAGTATTCCCAACCTAATACACACAACAATTTCCCTCTTCTTACAACTTAAGTGACATATTGATTTTACTGCTTTAGGTTTTTAACATATCATTTTAGAGACGTTCAATATAACAATAATTATAAATTGGAAACTTACCACTGCAATTTCACCTAAATTGCACTGTTAATTATTGTTTTTAAATATTTGCAAAAATTAAGTAAACTCTACAACTCCACTAAATTTTACTGCATTCGTGATGCAAGTAACATTAAGGAAGCCGTGAAAAAATCAACAAATCAAGATGCCGATGTTATTACTGCAATATGTTATGTAAATAATATTGTTAAAATATTAAAATGAAAAATAAATCATTACATAACCTTACCGTTTGTTTTAAGTTCGCATTTATAGACTGGGGGAAAAAAAGACAGACGTATATCACGGCCTGCTGGAGTATAGTAAACACAGAAAATATTTCAAAGCAACATGTTGAAGACAGATATTTTTGTTTTGCAAATTTGCCGTCATTGAACAGAAACTAAGATGGAGATTTCATTGCAACTAATTAGAAATTCCTCTTTCAGGTATGTAATAAACGATCTTCGCACAAAATAATGTACGATATACGAGCGGTATGTTTTGTTTCAATTCTCGGAAATTAAAAGAGTTCAACTACGTTTCGCTTTTTCAAACTTTTCCTCGAACATGAAAGCTTCAACATACCGCTCTTGTAACGCATATTACTCTTATATAGTTATACAAGCAAAAGTCGAGTAAAATAATGCGGACATACTAAATAATAATTACAAAATAATATAAGGCTAGAAGTTACACTGAATGAATATTCAAGCGGTAAGTGAACCAACATTACAAATTACAAGAATAACAAATTCAAATGTAAATTATAACTATACAACACTGAGGAAAATTACATATATACACATATACACGCAAAGGAGAATTAAACCTGAATACTGGTCACGTGTTTAAACAATTTACTTTTAAATTGCAATATCGTTCGACTGTTCCTGAGGGAGATGGGTAGGGAGTTCCAGAAACGAATTGCTGATACTGTGAAAGAGGAAGAATGGTGAGCTGTTTTATGGCAAGGCACAGATAATAAAGGGTCATTTTTTGAACGAGTACCCAGGCTGTGATAAGAGGATAAGAAATTAAAACGTACCAAAAGATAGTTAGGCAACATCAACCTGGCAATGAAGCAACATCATCGGCAGACTTCGAGACTTTGGCCCGATACAATAAGTTTACTGTGCATGTACTATAGGTTGTTGACTCGCTGCAGGTAGTGAAAGGTAGAGATGTGTTGAGGTAACAACGTTGCTATTTAGAGTAGAGTACGGTAGTATGGGGAAACGCACACATAGGTACATTCTGAAAGTAAATATACATTACACAATGACAATGTCAAAAGAATGTGAAAAGCATTTATTCTCCTGTCTTTTATAAGCATTTGTGTTTAATTATACACAGTGTTAATGGTGGAAATAAGCATGTAGCAATTTTAATTTCTTCATTTATCCTATTGGTCGTCTTTAGGAAGTGCAGTTACAGTACCGAATTGCAATGTACTACAAAATACATTCTCAGTGTCTCAAACGTAAATCTTTTTCAGTTATCTACCAAACACAGTTTGCACTGTGAAAAGCTGCGCTCTACGTCGCATGACTTTATAGGAGCAAAACGAAAAAAACCTAACATCATTGCAGTCTCTAAGAGACAGTCCTTCATTCTCGGGTGACTCTATGTCCACTAATTTGCTGTTTATGTTACACAATGTTCCATATCCGTTATTTTTACATAAAATTGATTTCCACTTCTGTTTTACACGTTCAGTAACCGGTGTACTTGGTGTCTCATTAATTCTCTGTGTCATTTCCTCAACTAATTTGAGGGCTTCCGGCATCTCTTGCTCTGACTTTTCTAACCGTGTAATAGTTTCAGACACAGTTTGTATGAAAGCCAAATTATTTATCAGAACCTTAAAATCCAGAGCGTTTTCCTTTGCGTATTTGTTGGCATTCATTCTACAGTACCCCCCACCCACTGTACGCTTTACCACTATACTCAGTACGCCGTTATGCGGATTTCCCACTGAACTGCTCTATCGGGTCCGAAGACTCGAAGCCTGATCATCGGGCTACCGATTTCTCGCCCCGGCGGCACACCACTTAAAAAGACGTAGCCCGTGAAACCACGTAGGAATGCAGAACGTAGTATTCTGACTGTATATAGATTCAGATGGACTGTAAAGAGAAAAAATATCGAACTATATACAGTCAAGTCCATAAGAATCTGAAATTCCTATAAGACGGTACTCGTGGAAGCCAATGTCAACATGGCTGTTTACCCATATCGACGCAATATGTATGTGTATGTGTATTTATTCACACTGCAATGTGTATATACCCGATAGCAGTGGTAACTAATTACACTCAATAATGGCAATAATAAACTTATTAATTAAAAATACAATTAATAATAATACTAATAGTAATAATAATAATAATAATAATAATAATAATAATAATAGTAATAATAATAATAACAACAGGAATATACTAAATTAAATGAAACGATCACTTAAAATAACATTTGAAATAAATCTAATTTGTATCTTAAAACTAAGATCGAACTAAACCCCACGAGTATATGTTCATATCTGCACAAGTACATTTCAACATTACACTCATTTCGCTGTCAACTCACTCACTGCACTGGAACTACGACACATTTCACTGATTCTATCCTGATTTCACTAACACTTCAAAAACATTTCACTGTTCAAATTTTTGCATTGCCACTATAAACTATAAAGCTTCACTGACAGGAACACGTTTCACTTACACAGCACACTTCACTGACACGACATACTTCTTCACTGCACTGACACAACATAATTCTTCACTGATACAACACTTCAATAACAACATATCATTTACACCCTTTAACTACTGTGTATAATTACCATCTATTAGTAAGGTCCTTAAGCCTATTTTTAAATGCATTTTTGGTTGTTGGTAAAGCCTTTAGTAAGTCTGCAGGTAAAGCATTCCAGTTCCTAATAGTACGATTGAGAAAAGAAAACTTTCCAGTGTCCGTCCTCTGCCTTCTTTCCCTCAATTTATATCAGTGGTCCTTGAAGAGTAATTTGGCGGCTGCAACCTATTTTTTATTTCTCTCCAGGCAGGCTCACCTCTGTATGTTTTGAACAGCGCATAATCGAATTCGCGTTCTCTTGTCCGTGAATGTGTCCACGTGGTGAATTTTTCCGACAAACTTAAGAGCCCGTTTTTGAATCTTTTCCAGTGTCTTAATATGTTCTAATCTGTAAGGATCCCAACATGCAGCACCATATTCCATTACTGGACTAGTGATTTATATGCAAATTTGTCAGAACCTTTTCTTAGTACCCTCATCACAAAGTGTAACGCTCTCCATGCCTTTCCCGCTGTGTCTGTAACGTGTTCCCCCAGCCGAGATCGCTGCTAAATGTTATTCCGAGGTATTTACATTTGTTAACTTCCGGAATGGTTTCACCCCTAACGTATATGATGCGACTGTTTTATTTCTTTTCCTTGTAAAGCTGATGGCTTTGCTCTTTAGCGAATTTATTTTCATTTTGTTGGCTATTGCTCAATCGTTTATTCTATTGGCTGAAGGATTATCTTCGACTTTTTATTTCCCTGTATACCATACAATCATCCGCGAATAAGCGAACCCTAGACAAGATATTAACTGGCAGATCATTTACAAAAGTCAAGAATAGAAGAGATATGGCGGAAGTATTTTCAATTGGGTTGATAATTCCTGGCCCCAATATGTAGTGATTATTAGACGAAGACACCGTATTGTGATGGCCCCATGTCGAGTGAGTCCGACCATGTGTCGATTTTTTTTTTTAACATATCGGATTGAAATGTACTCGCTACAAGTAATTTTGAGCTGAAAATGAATACCCTCACATTTGAATGAAGCGGCTTTGACGAGATGTGTGAAGTCTGAATACGACAGACATCCACGGAATCAACTTTGTACTCCTTGCTGGATAACAATCTATCACTCGCTAACGAGTGTGCCAGAGGGCAGTTACAAGTAGAGGCATGATGACTGGATGTCAACATTGTAACTGACAGCTGACACTCCTGAGTTATAACATATCGGACTCCGCAGCTCTATCATTCGCTGCAACTATGCACATGTTTCATTGTGTGCAGTTCGTATTTCAGGAGCCACATAAAACCAATTACACGAATTTTCTGCAACAGTCGCTCTCTGTTCTGACGTCACGGTCCCAGAACAGGAACTGATTCAAGTATTATGAGATATAGGCTACTACGTTCTCACTACTGTATACCAAAAATAGGTACATAACTATTTTGATACTAAATTTCAAAGATATATCTCAGTTTCAGTATTGCTTCACAATTATTTTCTCCTAAAACTACTGGCCAGGTTTTCTTCATACTTTTATCTACTATCTACATATTTATCAGATAATGATGTATATAAAATATATTAAATTTAATAATAAATTAAGCAAAGATGGGATTACAAAGAATTGGATTCATTTCTAAATTAATACCACAAATAGTTGTCAATCTAAACTTTTTGTCATTACATTCCCCGGATTCATTAATCACTCCCATTTGTGTACGAATAATATTTTTATTTTTCGTTAAGATTTTACACGTTGAAAAATATTTCACGTGAATCTTTTTCCAAATCTATCTGATACCGAAAACACAGATCTACAGCAACTGTTTTAACACGGCCCCTTGTATGAAGCTATAAATCACTGAAATAGAGGAACATCAAAATACATTATTCATTTATTAATTAACTAGCCGTACCCGTGCGCTCCGCTGCACCCGTTAGAAATAAGTATAAAGTAATTACATAATTAAAATAGGACGTTTGATCCAGGGAACATTCGTGTTTGATAGAAGGATAAATCGTTTAATATGTTACTTAATTGAAATTGTATTCAAACAATTAAAATGCGATCATTTTGGTCCAGAGACCACTCATTTGGTGCAATGACAATTCCTTTAACATGTTTCTTAATTGTTATTACATGCAACCATAGTTTAATGAAGATTGACATATCATTTTAGTTTTAATGTGTAAACTTTATATTACTTGCTATATTTTTCCATTGAATTATGGTAATAACTTATTTTTAACCAATGTTTTCTATGTCTTCAGTAAATGGAGCTTGGCAGACTATGGTTCTGAACCCTTCAAGTAACTTAAATAGTGATACAGCATAAACAGTGATATGTAACTATATTTCTTTGTTTCGAAAATGCAAGAATTCACGATCTCCTATGCACCATTGCCATGGAATAAATAAATGTGTTTTTTCTTCCTACTCAAAAATTTTATATTTTGCACACAGGAATTACTGCAGGAACAACAACGCTACAATCTGAGGCGGCGTTGAAAATGTATTGTATTGTTATTTTAAAAGTCTTGTATATCCTTAAATATCAGTCCTATCAAAATTCTGCATAGAATAAAACTTATCGGAAATCATTTTTAAAGAAACTTTTGTTATGTAACATTTTTTATAAAAATTAATAATAAGCGAGATATTTCGATTCATTTAATTCAGACCCCCTTATAACCCCCCTTTTAAATAAAGTATTTTGAATCCCACATAGCCTAAAATCTAAGTTACAAGGAACTTAATTTATATTCCAATTTTCATATAAATCGATTCAGCTATTATTGCGTGAAAAGATAACAAACATCCAGACAGACATACAAACAAAAATTTCAAAAAAGCGATTTTCGGTTTGAAGGTGGTTAATTATATATGTTAGGACCAATTATTTTTGGAAAATCGAAAATTACCAGAAAAATTTCGGCTACAGATTTATTATTACGCCATCGTTATTGTTGGAATTTCCTTTATAAAGAGACTACATCTCGTTACTAGTAAAACACACATAAGCGATGAATGAATAAGGAGCGTGTAAGTATGCATGGGAATTGCTTTGCACTAGTTATACACACGAAACTCTTGTTTAAGCCTTCTATATAGACTAAAAATTGGCCGCCTTTTAACAGCTGTTCGTATCGATTGTCATTTTATGATGATGGTTGCCTTGTAACCACAGAAGAACAAACAAAAGAGCACAGAGTAATTAGAATAATATTGCTGTAACTGCATTCTTTGGTCAAAATAAAACGTGGTAATCGATCAGGTCCAATTATTGTACTCTCGATACTTAGCTCGACACACTAGCGCACACTATCGGATTTTATAGAGAATCTCAGTTAATCTTTTACCCTTCATAATAAAATAATGAAGAAACTTAACAGTTGTATTGTTATACACGACGTATGTAGTGATTATTAGTAAGGAATTTACACACGATTTATAAACGAGCTATTCATTCTATAAGTATAAGACAGTTAAACGTCTGTATAAAAGATTTTATTAGTAAAACCGTTAAAATATAAAAACAAATGAGGGTGTATGCTCTAACATAACCAGGTGATGTACAAAATGTATCGAAGTTGGTGGCAGCCATTTGTTGCACCTTCTGTAATTGATTAAAATGTTGATTACTTACAGTATTTCAATTGTCTTTTTTTATTCTTCTCTCCTAACTTTTGTGATTAGTAATTCTTACGTTCTCCTCCACATTTCAGAGACGTTAGCATGTGAAAAAAGCGTTTTTGGATATGAGTTTATTAACAAAATATGATGATATAGTACCCCTTCTACCAAAACTAGTAACATATTTTTTTACACCCTGTATAGGAGTAAGTGTCACATAGATGCTTATAATTCATAAATCATAAAACATTATAATTTTTTTCATCCATGGCCTCGGTTATGCCTCTACAGAGACATCATTTTATTTTTACTAACATTACTTACTTACTTACAAATGGCTTTTAAGGAACCCGGAGGTTCATTGCCGCCCTCACATAAACCCGCCAGTGGTCCCTATCCTGTGCAAGATTAATCCAGTCTCTATCATCATACCCCACCTCCCTCAAATCCATTTCAATATTATCCTCCCATCTACGTCTCGGCCTCCCTAAAGATCTTTTTCTCTCCGGTCTCCCAAATAACACTCTATATGCATTTCTGGATTCGCCCATACGTGCTACATGCCCTGCCCATCTCAAACGTCTGGATTTAATGTTCCTAATTATGTCAGGTGAAGAATATAATGCGTGCAGTTCTGTGTTGTGTAACTTTCTCCATTCTCCTGTAACTTCATCCCGCTTATCCCCAAATATTTTCCTAAGCACCTTATTCTCAAACACCCTTAATCTATGTTCCTCTCTCAGAGTGAGAGTCCAAGTTTCACAGCCATAAAGAACAACCGGTAATATAACTGTTTTATAAATTCTAACTTTCAGATTTTTTGACAGCAGACTAGATGGAAAAGCTTTTCAACTAATAATAACACGTATTTCCCATATTTATTCTGCGTTTAATTTCCTCCCGAGTGTCATTTATATTTGTTACTGTTGCTCCAAGATATTTGAATTTTTCCACCTCTTCAAAGGATAAATCTCCAATTTTTATATTTCCATTTCGTACAATATTCTGGTCACGAGACATAATCATATACTTTGTCTTTTCGGGATTTACCTCCAAACCGATCGCTTTACTTGCTTCAAGTAAAATTTCCGTGTTTTCCCTAATCGTTTGTGTATTTTTACTAACATTTCTAATATTCACCTGACTATAGCTTTGCTACCCCCTTCCACGACTGGAGTTCGAGGATTCTGGCGTAAAATAGAAACAAATCATTTTACTAGGTATAGGAGGGAAGAAAAGTAATTAATCTATTTACGTAAACTAGGAATTACCGCGATTTTGAGTTTGATCATTTTCATTAGGTTTTTATTTAATCCAAATACAGTATAGAATTAACAATAAGTGTTTTTACTAACGAACTGAGCTATCCATTCGGACATATTCATTATGCAGTGTACATTATACTGTCTACAGCACATTAGCGTACAATTTTGAGAATGAAGTTAAATTGAAAAATAATCATAATATGGATATTTAAACACATTTTTGAAAATGGTGGCCGTTCATTTCGATACAGGCTTCAGTTCTTTTGTGCATATTATCGCACTATAGACTATTGTACCTAATTCCAATTACCAGTTTCGTTCTTCACACTAGCAACTCATGTTGAAATATTTCTGTACCTACTTTACAAAAGAGTACCTTACGTACTGTAAATTCAATCTTCACTTCTGCCCGATCCGAAAAGATAAAATTACTCAGACATGCTATCTTCTGTCACGTGACAGTTAATTACTTAACGAGGCGCTTTTATTTAAGTTATTTTGAGCAGCTGCATAATATTACGTTGACGTCCAATTCCTAACAGAATTTAATGTTTTCAGAAAACAGCTAAGACAGCCCAGCCACTAGCCTTTACAGAGGGGCGAGCAGAAGCAGGTGGGGAAAACCGGGATGAGATGTAGGCAAACGGATGACAGTACCTGTGCGAAAATATGATTCAATATTGAAAATTCTTTCGTCACTGAAAAACGCGAATATATTTATGGAACGTACTGTACTCACTAACTCATTACTGTTTAGTATCACCGTAAGGCTACTATGACTGCATACGCGGCCTTGGTTCTGTGTGCAGGACGGTTGGAAGTTTACTAGCTGAAGGGGTGGGAGTGAAGTACATTAAAAAACTCAGGTACAATAAAAATTGAAGTATAAATAAAATGATACCCCTGTACAATACAGTAGGCCTAACACTTATCAACGAAGCTGAAATTAAAAGGGCAAATACCAGAAGAGCAGGACTTTGGGGTCGAGAGCCTGTAAGAGAGGGGTACTTTCCTTTTGCTATTTTCTGGAAAATATGCAGGCTGGTCATGAGAACAAATTAGAGTATACTACGTCTACGGCCACTCTCACGTGTCACAAGCCGTGATGACTGTTGAAGACCCTTCAGACATGAACGCTGCTTTGCAAGGCGGGTCACGTTCCTTTGTAGCAGCTTAGGTTACCCGATCGCAAAGGCATGTTAACGACAGGGTGAAGATTCGCTTCAGGAGATTACTTGTGTCTTTAATGATAGGAACGACTTTGATGATAGATTATGTGTGTTGGTATGTAGCCTATCAGTGTCGTGCAGTATTCCAATATGAGAAGGGAAATCAACATATTACAAACTTCGCCTTAGTCCACATAAAAAGTGAAGGATGTAAATAGAATTCGTTGCAAGAGGCCTGATGTTCGGTTCATGTTTACCGAGTCATTGTACAACCGAAGTTCGCTTTGAGGAAGCAGGACAGACATGTTTGTTCAATCTTTTCTCTTACATTCGGTGCCTATCTCTTAGCTCCTCCCTTTATACATTAATAAACCGTGTATAGTTTTTATACGAGACTTATGCAGAGTTGAGACAGAAAACGTTACTAATAAATCGTGAATAAGCTGGACGTATAAACAGGCTGTAACTACACAATGGGAATTGCTTTGCAGTAGTTATATACACGAAACCCCTTGTTTAGCGTTGTATATAGGAAAAAATGGCCGCCCCTTTAACAGCTGTTCGTATTCATTTTATGATGATGGTTACCTTGTAACACAGAAGAATAAACCAAAGATCATAGAATTATTAGAATAATATTGCTGTAGCTTGTACTCTTTGACCAAAATGTAGTGTAAGATTAGCCAGTTGTAAATTTAACACGCCACACTAGAGCGCTTATTAAAATGTAACTGAAACTTTGTAACAAAAATATACACGACGTATGTAGTGATTATTAGTAAGGAATCAACGACTTATAAACGAGCACTCATTGTATTTGACAGTTAAACGTCTGTAAACAGAGTTTTTATAAGACGTATATGGATAAAGATTTCAAGCACATACCTTGCGAAGTTACCACAGTAGTGAGTACAGGTAAATTTGTTGTTATTAAAATGACTAAACTTTCACAAAAATATACGCATATGTATATCAAACAAAATATATTTGTCTATGCGGATGACGTCAATATATTAGGAGAAAACCCACAAAAGATTAGGGAAAACACGGGAATTTTACTTGAAGCAAGTAAAGACATAGGTTTGGAAGTAAATCCTGAAAAGACAGAGTATATGTTTATGTCTCGTGACGGGAATATTGTAGGAAATGGAAATATAAAAATTGGAAATTTATATTTTGAAGAGGTGGAAAAATTCAAATACCCGAGAGCAACAGTAACAAATATAAATGATACTCGGGAGGAAATTAAACACAGAATAAATATGGGAAATGCCTGTTATTATTCGGTTGAGAAGCTTTTGTTATCCAGTCTGCTGTAAAAAAATAAGAAAGTTAGAATTTATAAAACAGTTATATTACCGGTTGTTATTTATGGTTGTGAAACTTTGACTCTCACTTTGAGAGAGGAACATGGGTTAAGGGTGTTTGAAAATAAGGTGCTTAGGAAAATATTCGGGGCTAAGAGGGATGAAGTTACAGGAGAATGGAGAAAGTTACACAACACAGAACTGCACGCATTGTATTCTTCACCTGGCATAATTAGGAACATTAAATCCAGACGTTTGAGATGGGCAGGGCATGTAGCACGTATGGGCGAATCCAGAAATGCATATAGAGTATTAGTTGGGAGGCCGGAGAAAAAGACCTTTGGGGAGGCCGAGACGTAGATGGGAAGATAAATGGATTTGAGGGAGGTGGGATATGATGATAGAGAATGGATTAATCTTGCTCAGGATAGGGACCAATGGCGGGCTTATGTGAGGGCGGCAATGAACCTCCGGGTTCCTTAAAAGTAAGTAAGTAGGTAAGAAATTAATATGTTCATAGTACCGACTGGTGTACAATATAAGTATCAGTCACTCATGCCATGCTGATATGAATCTGTTAGCCAGTCCAATTTATACAGGGTTGAAGTGCAATAACCCTGCAAATTTTTATAGCGAATAGCTCATGTTGTATGTAACAAAAAAGTGTAATGTCATATTGGTAGAAAGTCCATAATTTTCTGAGAAAAACTGTTTTTTCCTCCACTCCCCAAATGTTTAATACCCTCTTGTTCGGTAACGATTCCGTGTAAGATCGTCATTTTGGTTAATATCAGTAGGAAATCGAATAAACAATAATTTATCGCTCTGGCGTATTTAAATAGCGTAGACGGTTTCCGTGTATATTTAATTTATAAACCACTTAATTTGAAGCCATTGAACACAACAAGATTGCAACAATGTTGCCAGAGAGGCAGGTGGAGGTAGTTCACCTAGGCAGACAGCCTTACATCTATATTACGAGAAGAGAAAAGAAATGTGTGTTAGCGGCGATGTTACCGGGCTGCTGAAACTTCAACTTAATATTCTAATTAACCGTGCATTTAATTACAAAACGTAATGCAGGCTCTCTATGCATTTAAGTGTAACATATCGTCCCTTTCAATCTGCAGGATCATTTCAGTTACACCCTGTATATCACATCGATGTAATATTTTATTTTATTTTAGTAGCTTAAAACAGGCTTTAGTGCAAACCCTCGTACTACCACTGTTTGACTATTGCGACGTAATACTTACAGACTTGACAACTGACCTTTCGAACAAGCTGCAGCGTGTGCACAATATGAGTGTCAGATTCATCAGCAATGCTCACAAATTTGACCACATTACACCCTCGTTCAAATCTTTATCCTGGCTGCAACTTAGTAACCGTAGATCACTTCATTCGCTGTCTCTTCTGTTTCGAGTTCTCCACACTTCTACTCCAAATTATCTTCGTTCCCGGTTTAACTACTTATCCTCCAACCACAATCTAAACACCAGGTCACAGGAGAGCCAAATCCTAGCAATTCCTGCCCATAGAACATCCCACTATTCATCCTCTTTTACTGTCTCAGTCCACCGTGAATGGAATTCTCTATCTCAGAAGATTAGGGCTGCCAGACAATAACTACCTTCAAGAAAAGGCTAAACGATTTCTTACGGTCGCAGTCAAATTGAAGTTATAATTGTGATCGAGTTTAATAATCGCATTTAATTTAGGTATGACTATTATTATTATTATTATTATTATTATTATTATTATTATTACATAATTATTTTATTGGTGTTGTGAAAATGAAAATAATTATCATTGTATTATATTAATTATGTATTGTCTTGTAGTATTGTATTGAATTGTATTGTATTGTATTGTATTGTATTAATTACGTTATATTCATAGCATTGTAGTAATTTTCTATCATACTGGTTGAGTGGAAGAGAAGGCCAAATGGCCTTAACTCTGCCAGTTAAAATAAACCATTATTATTATTATTATTATATTATTATTATTATTATTATTATTATTATTATTATTATTATTATTTTACGACGCTGTATCGACATCTTAGATTATTTAGCGTCTGAATGAGGTGAAGGTGATAATGCCGGTGAAATGAGTCCGGGGTCCAGCACCGAAAGTTACCCAACATTTGCTCATATTGGGTCGAGGGAAAACCCCGGAAAAAACCTCATCCAGGTAACTTTGCAAGACCGGGATTCGAACCCGGGCCATACGCGCTAACCCTTACTCCACAGGTGTGGACTCGATGTAATATAGTTATAACTTATTAAAAATGAATTTGCTAAATTTGAGACAAAATCTATGTTTTAATAACGCCGTTTTCCTTGATACACAGGACGTTGTTTTTCAGCTTCAACTTTTGTCCTACTTCACACACTGTTCTGCTTTCTAGTTCATTCACACACAGTTGCCGTCAACTCTCTCTTATTTACTTTTGGTGCCTCTCTCCCCTTGTCTGTGGTCGGTCAGTCAAGAGGATTTAACTAATTACAACGACCCAACCAGAAAGGTATTACCTACCCCTTTGTTTGTCTAAAGACAAAAGTAGGCTTAGCCTTGGTAATGGAAAAGTTCAAACTATATAGTGCTCTTCTGAATAATAGAACATTGCTTTCACATCACGCAAGATTTTTATTTATATTCAATAACTAGCCATACCTGTGCGGTTCATATAAATAAATATCATTGTCTTAAATCTGTTATATTTCCAAATACAGCTTTGTTATTGTTAGTGAATAATTAATTTATTAAGGATCCCGGAGGTTCATTGCCGCCCTCACATAGGCCCGCCATCGGTCCCTATCCTGTGTAAGATTAATCCATTCTCTATCATCATATCCCACCTCCCTCAAATCCATTTTAATATTATCCTCCCATCTACGTCTCGGCCTCCCCAAAGGTCTTTTTCCCTCAGGCCTCCCAACTAACACTCTATATGCATTTCTGGATTCGCCCATTCGTGCTACATGTCCTGCTCATCTCAAACGTCTGGATTTAATGTTCCTAATTATGTCAGGTGAAGAATACAATGCGTGCAGTTCTGCGTTGTGTAACTTTCTCCAGGTATCGATGTAATTCCACCAGGATTAATACAATAGATTGGAATCTCATTAACTAATGAAATTTATAAACTTGTACTTGCTATTTGGGAAAAGGAAATTGTACAAGAACAATGGAAGGAGTCCATAATTGTACCTATTTTTAAGAAGGGGGACAAAACCAACTATGGTAACTTTCGAGGAATATCACTTTTGTTGACGTCGTACAAAATTTTGTCCAATACTCTTTTGAGAAGATTAACTCCGTACGTAGACGAATTTATTAGGGATCATCAGTGCGGTTTTAGTTTTAACAAGATTTTTTTCTATTCGACAAATATTGGAGAAAAAATGGGAGTATAAGGGTACAGTACATCAGTTATTAATAGATTTGGAAAAGGCATATGACTCTGTTAAGAGAAAAGTTTTATATAATATTATTATTGAATTTGGTATTCCCAAGAAACTAGTTCGATTAAATAAAATGTGTCTCAGTGAAACTTGCAGCAGAGTCCGTATAGGCCAGTTTCTGATGCTTTTCCAATTCACTGCGGGCTAAAGCAAGGAGATGCAATAATAATTGAGGTAGTTTTAAGTTTGAGATTATGAGTGACGAACAAATTTAATAATAAATGTAATTTAAGTATATAATATTAATTTGTATTAGGAATTAAAATCTTGGTCCTTTCTGTTGATTAAAAGACATTTAGACAAGGTAAAGGAATATTTAAGTGCTCTTAGTACTGTTTTAACGACGCTATATCAACTACTGTATTATTTATCGTCAATGGAATTGATGATAGGGAGATGGTATCTGACAAGATGAGGGCTAGAATTCGCTATATGTTACCTGACATTCGCTTTACAATTGGGGAAAACTTCAGGAAAAACTCAACCAGGTGATCAGCCCAAGCGAGAATCGAACCCACGCACGAGCTGAGCTCCGGATCAGCAGGCAAATGCGCTACCCCCTAAGCTACGCCAATGGACCTTCAGTACTGTTAAATTGATCCCTAATTATATTTTAATATTATATATACAGTACATATCTTATATTATTATAAAATGAAATCAAAGAAATAAGTGAAGGAGGAGGAATCGAAGTTCAGACATCACGTATCGGTCGTTTTCGGTTTGAGTTCCTATCCTATGATTTAGATATTTAGAACGTTGAAGGAATTCGAACTGTCGTCACTGCATGACGACCACGTTCAGAGTGGAAGCTGGCAACTCAGACATCGATCTTCGGATTCTTGATGCTTCTAGCGATGCAGTAACAGCAGACGTGTGTTTCAGAATGGCAATGCCTCTTGTAAGAAATATAGCTAAGAGGAAAATGAAGAGCATCTCCCAGGCTATCGTCATCCATATATCTCGTAGGGGTCCATCTCACACTCCATTACCCAAGTCAAAATTGTTACTGATGGCAGATATTGTAGAAGAATTCTAACAGCAATTCTACTTTATGAAATTCATTGCTGGTACAAAAAAAATATGTTGCGGCCGTTAACATTCCATGGACGATATTTTTCAACCGAAATATCTTTAGAAACGATACGAATCGAAAGCTGCGAAACAAAATTCTGTGACTGCCCGTACCGACGAGAAAACACGAAGTGCTACTGCAAAGAAACTGGAGTAGACATCAACAACCGGAATGTACTACTATAACTTTGCAGTAGCCGAGATTTGTGACTTCAATTTACCATGGCAACTCTAGCATGCAGTCGTTTGTTTCAATTCGCCAGTTGACACACGACGAAAGAGATTCTTTCCATTCTACAAGAATAAAAGTAAATATGAATACATGGGGTTGTTAAAATTCATGACACTTCTGAGATTGCTGCAAAATAAGATTCACATAAAGGTAGGATCAGGTTTACTTACACAAAATGGAAAAAATATAAAACATATAGGTAGCCTACTGTAAATACCATTTTGTTCCTCAGTCATTCGAGGCTGTGTAGGCTTTAGGATTGAAATGAATACTCTGCGAAATGTTAAAGCTTTTCAGGGCGTTTGTAAATTATTTCCTAGTTTCAAAAAACACTGAGTTCACAAAAATTAGTGAGAGTGGGGCTGCTGCAAGGGAATGTGTGATCCGTTGTGAAATTATACGTGTACAGCCAAAATCAGTGAGTGAAGTTGCATTATTTGGACGCTTTTGATAGGAAATTTGCCAAACTTGAGAAAAGCGAAAACAAAAAGTTGACTGCAAGTAATCACTTCGGAGAACAAAACTCCACTTGCACAAAAAATGACTTAACCCTCTTTACCCGAACACCATCAACTTAATCGTACCAATTACTTACTTACTGGCTTTTAAGGGCAGGTTCACAAGGTCCCTATCCTGAGCAAGATTAATCCAGTCTCTATCATCGTATCCCACCTCCTTCAAATTCATTTTAATAATTGTCCCATCTACTTCTCGGCCTCCCCAGAGGTCTTTATCCCTCCAGCCTCCCAACTAACATTCAATATGCATTTCTGGCTTCGCCCATACGTGCTACATGCCCTGCCCATCTCAAACGTTAAGTAAGTTGTGAGTCGCGTTCGTATTGTGATTTTGTATTTCTGTTGTGTTGTATTTACTTTATTGTTTTGTAATTGCGCTGTTCAATTTGTTTCGTATTGGTGTGTTATTTTGTATTTATATTTCATTGTGTCCTGTACTTTCTTTTCTGTAAATCTTATTCCTTTTCTTTTATTTTCTACCAACAGTACCACCGGGTAAATGCTTATTCGTAATGCAATATAAATTGATTCATTCATTCACAAACAAAATTAAGAAATTAATTTAAAATGTAAAGATTATTTGAAAGTATATAGAATTACCGAATTAAGTAGTTAAACATATACACCACATTTCTGGAACATTCATTACAGAACTAGCCATACAGTACACGTCAAGAGGTAGAAGATTACGGCAGCCGTGGCGAAAATGTGACCGTGCGCCGAGCCACTGTGTAACCTGCAACGTGCATAGCACCTTAGAGGGAAGCGGACACCCAAGGGGAAGTGAAGCAACTGTCTGACTTATTAACGGATTTTCATTTTCCTTATGTCAATACTTAAACTAAACTAATGTTTAGTACGTATAACGAAAAGAAATAAACAAGAAAACATAGGACACATTATCACAACCTGAAATTAACTGTCTTCAGAATGTCTCTGCGACAGAGTTTCAAAATCAGGAATTATGTCACTTACTGCCAGTCGTAGTTGATCACGAAGGTATTTGTCTGTCAGTCGTGATCTAAATTTGATTTTTACTATTTTCATTGTTGAAAATAATTTTTCACAAACGTAAGTTTAGGGAACATGGCTTCAACAGAGCAAGCGAAAGAACGAAGCTTCGGATATTTATTTTGGCAAAGATTTGAAAGTTCAACATTGTCAAGTCCTAAAGCTTTCATTTGACATCACATAGTAAATCAGTGAGTTCAAATTGAAGATCTAACCGCATTATTCGTACATCTGCTGAAAAAGGTTCGACGTAAAGGGATGATGATCATGATGATAATAGTAATAATAATACTAATAATAATAATAATAATAATAATAATAATAGCAACACTAAAGTTTTTAATGTTTCATGAGTAACATGTAGTATAATGCCGTTTTATGTTATACAACCGTTTCCTCGTAATACTTGTGAACAAATGATACATTTAATATTCTCATCATATTGACAGCAAAAAATGCGTCCTCCCATCCTACTTGAAACTTTAGTTTTTGTAGATGTGCATGGTTTCGAGAGAGACATTGCGACGATACGCCACTCGCAGGTCAGAGACCTACAAATGGAACGGAGTTTTTAGATGGTGGGGGTTTTAGGAAGCAAGACAAACGCATAGCTATCAATTTTCACGTTTTACGGCTGGATTACGGGGATGACGTAGGAAAAGATTGTATTGTATTGTATTTATTAACATTCCATGGTATTCATACATGCTTACAGCTAGAATATGGAACAAGTCAAAAACTTAATACTACTATAAAATCTTAATTTATAGTCACAGTCTAGATGAAATTATACAGACGAGATTTACATATAGTCTACTAGTACAACACATAGTTTTAGTATCAATTTCATGAAGTGTTATTGAATATCATGAATTCACCTACAGAATAGAAGGCATGAGAAATTAGGTACTTCTTCAATTTGGCCCTAAATGATTTTATGTTTTGAGTTTTATTTTTATATCGATAGGGAGGCTATTAAAAATTTTTACTGCCATATAACGCACTCCTTTTTGATAGCACGATAGACTTGCCGATGGAGTATGAAAGTCATTTTTGACGTGTATTTATGCTATGAACTGTTGAATTAGTTACAAAGTTTTCACGATTACATACGAGGAAGACTATTAATGAAAAGATATACTGACAAGCCATGGGCATTATTTGTAGTTTTTTTAAATAGTCCTACACGATTCTCTAGATTTGCACCTACTATTATTCTAATTACTCTTTTTGTAATAGAAATATACTGTTACTATCTGTGGAATTTCCCAGAATATTATTCCAAAACTCATTACTGAGTGGAAGTATGCAAAGTATATTGTTTGTAAGGTATTGATATTTACTATCTTTTGCATAGATCTATTAGCAAAACAAGCTGAATTTAGTTTGGGGGTAATTTCTTTAATATGATTTTTCCAATTTAACACATTATCGATTTTAAGCCAAGAAATTTGGTTGTTGTTGTTTGTAATAGGGATCTATTGTTAATTATTGCGCTAGAAATATGCGACGTTGAATTTGGACAGGATTTATTATGTTAGTTTTGTTACAATTTAATACTAATTTATTGACTGAGAACCAGTCAATATGGCGGGATAAAGTGAAAGAGACATTACAGACCTCGAGGAAGGTATTGTTCTCCAACCAGGAGATCAACCGTGAAAGGAATGTGCTTACTATTGCCTCATCTATTGGAACGAAGTAGATAAATAATATTATCGTTATAACGTCAGTTTAAAAACCATGCGCTCTCCTGCATATGTTATTTCCTGTATGGAGAGATTAAAAGACCAGGAGATTAACTGTGATCTAATTTTGTAACTAGGGTAGTATCAATGTGTCTGTATCAATGTTATTGTTTGTGCTGTGAGAGCTAGCCAATAGAGATAAGAGTACCCACGTGTATGACCTTATGACATCAACATTCATTCACAGCATTACCTCCCTTCGTCTCATCGGGCGGAGACTTTCTCGTGGTTGGAGCACAGTAATCCCTCATGGAAACATGGAACTTGTGTTAACATGTTTTCTCTGTTTCTGTTGAGGAAAATTGAAAAGCATAGAAGAAAAAGCAACTAAAAAATTGTTCTTCATCTCCCATGGATCCGTACCTTATTGTAAACATAAAACGTAAATCCCAAAACATAACCAGATTGGCACAAGTATCACTACCGCTACATCTTTAACCTCATTTCGCAGTTCAGACGCGGCGTGTCTAATAAAGCGGTCATTCTGTGCAGAGCAGTTTTCGCATTTAAATCACACAGCCAGGCGCTCATTTGATATTAAACAGCATTTGAAATTCATACACAAGAAATTCGATTAGGCATGACCTGTCGACGCATTACTCCCGTTAGGAGTCTGACACCAAAGCATGTCGAAAGTTACTTATTTTCCAATCATGATTTTGCAGCTTTATTCACTTTGAGAGGAGCGGTGAAATGACATCATCAGACAACTGCGGCTATTTGTAGCGGCTAGAGCCTAACTTAATAACACACGGTGCGCGTGGTGTATAATTCCGCCTGCATAACAAGAACGAAGCTGTGACAGTACGTGCCAGAAAACCTGCTTCCTTCCACTTCACGATACTCCGTGCACAGGGTGATCCGTATCAAACCATAAACCTATCATCATTTCTTTCTGTCAGTCAACCCACTTTCTTTGACGCGTTGTTTCAGAGCTACGCGATCTTTAGTTATGATAAGTGTCTGAATTTTTGTGTAATTATAACTTTTTTCCTTATCTGTATCTGTGTGAAAGCTAAAAATATCGGCGAATTACGCTCTAAGACCAATACATTTAATTTTAATACTAGCCAACATATTTTTATATTTTTCGCATAATATTATATATTTTTAAGATAATTACATATCTTTACATAAAATTAACACCATGCCAAAAATTAACTCAGTGCTGTCGGATCAACTACAAGTAAGTAGCAAAAAAAAATCTAAGCAATTCTTGAAAGAAATATGAGTTCGCTAGTTTATTTGCTGTTAGCCAGATCTTCAGCGGAGAAATGTGGAACCCTCCACAAGACATTGCTGTCAACCACAGCCACTTCTTCAAATATGCGCCAGTAAAATCTGTAATTTATACTAAATTAAGCACCATATTTATGCTTATTAAATATAAAATTATATTAGGAGAAAATCCACAAACGATTAGGGAAAACACGGGAATTTTACTGGAAGTAAGTAAAGAGATAGGTGTGCAAGTAAATCCTGAAAAGACAAAGTATATGATTATGTCTCGTGACCAGAATATTGTACGAAATTGAAATATAAAAATTGGAAATTTATCTTTTGAAGAGGTGGAGAAGTTCAAATATCTTGGAGCAACAGTAACAAATATAAATGATACTCGGGACGAAATTAAACATAGAATAAATATGGGAAATGCGTGTTATTATTCGGTTGAGAAGCTTTTATCATCTAGTCTGCTGTCAAAAAATCTGAAAGTTAGAATTTACAAAACAGTTATATTACCGGTTGTTCTTTATGGTTCTTAAATTTGGACTCTCACTTTGAGAGAATAACAGAGATTAAGGGTAATTGAGAATAAGGTTCTTAGGAAAATATCTGGGGCTGAAAGGGATGCAGTTACAGAAGAATGGAGGAAGTTACGCAACGCAGAACTGCACGCATTGTATTCTGCACCTGATATAATTAGGAACATTAAATCCAGACGTTTGAGATGGGCAGGGCATGTAGCACGTATGGGCGAATCCAGAAATGCATATAGAGTGTTAGTTGGGAGGCCGGAGAGAAAAACACCTTTAGGGAGGCTGAGACGTAGATGGGAGGATAATATTATAATGGATTTGAAGGAGGTGGGATATGATGATAGAGACTGGATTAATCTTGCACAGGATAGGGACCGATGGAGGGCTTATGTAAGGGCGGCAATAAACCTGCGGGTTCCTTAAAAGCCATTTGTAAGTACTATATATTTGTAAGATAATTACATATCTTTACATAAAATTCACACTATGCCAAAAATTAACTCAGTGCTGTCGGATCAACTACAAGTAAGTAAGTAGCAAAAAAAAAAAATCTAAGCAATTCTTGAAAGAAATCGGAGTTCGCTAGTTTATTTGCTGTTAACCAGATCTTCAGAGGAGAAACGTGGAACCCTCCAGAAGACATTGCTGTCAACCACATTCACTTGTTTAAATATTCGCCAGTAGAATCTGTAATTTGTACTAAATTAAGCACCAGATTTATGCTTATTAAATATAAAAATTTTTAATAACAATTTTTTACTTCTTACATAATTGCGATAGGCCTATTTAGTATACACTTTGAGATTTTTATTTACATATTTATGTATATACATATTTTACTCCAGTTATGATTAAATAAATTACTTAACCCTTAACCCGACAGATAGGCCTATATTAAAATCATACTTACAGACCGATCTTTCTGTAAGTGTGATTATTTTTTCGTGAAATCTACCTGTAGGAATCTGAATTTCGTCATAGCAGAGGAATACGTTTTTCATAGGCCTTATATCTTTTAAACTTGGTGATATGAAGTTCGAAATATGTTAACGTTCAATTAGCACATTATTGCAGAATTACATTCCGCTGTGAAATGTGTGGCATCTGTTCCCCTTTTGGACTACACTCTACGTTATTGCCAATTTCATCGATGGTGCACCAGGTTATACAATATTTAAATTACACCTGACCTAATGAGATAAGGGACTGGATGTAATGATGGATTATGCGGTGACTAAAGCAGAATCGAGAATTCGGATTCCTGTCTGAATCTGAAAATGTATCGCGAACCCACAAGCTGTACACATACAGGGTGGTTTAGAACCTATGAACCAATCTTGCTGTGAGAACACCCACGGGGAGCAGTAGATAGAGATTCCTACAGGTAGATTTCTAGATTATTATATGGATTTGAGATATGGGGATTAGAAGAAAAAGCATTAATAAATTTAAATAGAATAAGAGGCACATATTATAAAAAATATTAAATATTAGTTTAAATTCTTCAAATAATTCAGGTAGAATAGAAATGGGAATGGACAGTATCATGAATACAATCCTAGTTAGAAACACAAAATATTTAATTAAAAAAATCCAAAATGACCAAAATAAGTTTATGAAACAATATTTATTAAATCAAATTGCTAATATGGCAAATAAAGCAATCGTGAATATTAAAAATAATATCTTTAATATTGGGCTAGGGTGGCTATGGAATAGCTTAGCTATAAGAAATATGTCAGCAAGCCTAAATCTAATTAAATCAAGATGTAAAAATATAACTAGGCAAAATGATTTTAGTAGTAACAATGAAATGCGATCCCTAATATTTTTAATGGATATAAAAAAATATGGGGAAGGAGTACATATATAGAAAATATGAATATGAAAGAAAGATTTGGACTAGCCTGGTTCAGACTGGGGATTTGGAAATTAAGAAGTAATGGAAGCAATATACCTCAAGGCACATGCCCATTATGTGGACGGAGAGAAGATGACATTCACATCGTTCTTGAATGTCAAAATACAGAAGATATACGGATGTAATTTATAAAAGAAAAGTTCCTACAAATAAATAAAGAAATAGCTATAAGAAAACTGATGAATAATAATAACACAAAATTGCAAAAGCAACTGGGTATAGATCTTTTTTTGACTAAAAAAATTAAAATGGAAACAATAAATTAAATAGAATTGAATAAAAAAAAGAAAATATATAAATAAATAAAGAAATAGGAAAGTGAACTGTAACTACATACTAAAAGCAAGTGCAAGATAAGACAAACAAAAAATTTGTTTATTAAATATGTAAATTGTAGAAATTGCATTTAAATAATAGTATACATTTGTGTAAAAATTATTATAAAGTGTGTAATGTAAGGGTTCAATTGATTACTTGTATATACTTTGTCTGTGATCTATAATATAATAAATATCATAAATATCATACAGGTAGATTTCACGCAAAAAGTGGAGGTTTATTTTTCTCAGATTGCTCGCGTTGGTTTGCGACTCTTATAAGACTGACAAGAGAACTTCTCATAATCTCAGGTCGATACCCTTTGAGAAAATGTGCACATGGTTGGACACTACAGAATGAAAGTGATTTACAGAACTGTAGCTGGCCTTACAAGATGAAGGGCTCAAAACAAGTTGCATCTACTAGTACTTGAGTAATCATTCCACTGCACAGTAGTGGCAAAAAAAAAAAAAAACCGGACCGACCCTTGTAGCTGATTTCAGAGCCTTGTTCACTCCAGAGCACGATAGACTGGTAACTAAGACTTTCGTGGTTCGAATCCTGCCTGGGAAAGAAACTCTTTTTTGTTCCTTATTCAAATTTACTCCCAATACTTTTCGATTGCAGCGATATTTTACTACTTAATTTTTAGTAGGTTATTTTACGACGCTTTATCAACAGCTTAGGTTATTTTGCGTCTGAATGAGATGAAGGTGATAATGCCGGTGAAATGAATTCGGGGTCCAACACCGAAAGTTACCCAGCATTTGCTCATGTTGGGTTGAGGGAAAACCCTGGAATAAAAACCTCAACCAGGTAACTTGCCCCAACCGGGAATCGAACCCGGGCCACCTGGTTTCGCGGCTAGACTCGCTAACCCTTACTCCACAGGTGTGGACTACTACTTAATTAACTTATTATTCCCAGAACATGAATTTTACCAGAAATCGAACAGTATTGGGAATAAATCTGAAAAGTAACAAAAAAAAAAGTTTCCTTCACAGGCAGGATTCGAACCATGAAAGTCTTAGTTACCAGTATATCGTGCTCTGGAGTGAACAAGGCTCTAAAATCAGCTACAAGGGTCGGTCCAGTTTTTTTGCCACTACAGTACATTTTTACTTACTTACTTACTTACTGGGTTTCAAGGAACCCAGAGGTTCATTGCCGCCCTCACATAAGCCCGCAATTGGTCCTTATCCTGAGCAAGATTAATCTATTCTCTATCCCACCTCCCTCAAATCCATTTTAATATTATCCTCCCATCTACGTCTCGGCCTCCCTAAAGGTCTTTTTCCCTCCGGCCTCCCAACTAACATTCTATATGCATTTCTGGATTCGCCCATACGTGCTACATGCCCTGCCCATCTCAAACGTCTGGATTTAATGTTCCTAATTATGTCAGGTGAATAATACAATGCGTGTAGTTCTGCGTTGTGTAACTTTCTCCATTCTCCTGTAACTTCATCCCTCTTAGCCCCAGATATTTTGCTAAACACCTTATATTCATACACCCTTAACCTATGTTCCTCTCTCAAAGTGAGAGTCCAAGTTTCACAACCATAAAGAACAGCCGGACATTTTTATTTACTTTTGGAATAAGAAAATATGAGATGTGTAGGAAGTGTTGTGTGACAGATAAGCTATTTTATCGTGTATAGTGATATCATATAGCCTAGTTTATTATTTATTAATTTATAGAAAAACAGCAAAGTATTGCACTCCCTTCTGTGTAATCAAGCAGCAACATTAAAAAATTAGACGTGCCGTCGTCGCTAAAGTAGTTATTAGGGAAAAATACGTAGGCCTAAACACACAGGAAAAATTATTATAACTAGGGCTAGGATTTTGATGACCTATAAATCATGAAAAAATATCTTAAAAACAATCCATTTATGTCCTAAAAAGCTTTCAAAAATGCCCTTAAAATGCCCTAAAAATTGGTCTTATATAATTGGCTTAGTAGGATAAGAGGTTACTTAATATTTTGACCATTAATTAAATTAAATTCTAGTACCAACATTTAAGTTTATTTAATTTTACATATTTTTTCTAAGTAGTACACTTTAATTAATTATTTTACCTGATGTAGTTCCATGTAGTTCCACAAGGCCACTCTTATCCGGAATTAGCAGGTATAGAGGAGCCCATATTGAAGGGATGGTTGGACTGATGCATTACATGGGGTGTACTACGTTAAAATGGCGATATTTGTGTAGAAAAACGATTAAAATATTATACAAAATAATGGGTATTAATGGACAAAATATGTATTGGAAATATCAAAGTATATAAACATTATTTTACATTAATAATGGGGATTTATGGTCAAAATTAAATGAAAATGCCTAAAAAATGACCGAATAAAAGAAAAAATGCTCTTATGAGTTGAAACAGGCAAAAAATGCAAAAAAATGCCCTAACAAATATGTCTTACAACACTTAGTTTATCACATAATATATAAATACTAAAGCAGCTATGTTTCTGGCGTACTAAGAAAAAGATACAATTTCATCAAAATCCTAGCCCTAATTATAACATGTAAATATAATTGAGGATGGCTGCATAGGCTAAAGGAAATCTTGACAGGAGAATAGAGCAATTGAAAGATCAGTAGCTGCAGTAAACGTGTTTAATGTGTAGGACTGCCACTTCTCCTGCCTCTGCGGCAGTCACGTTCGCTCTGAATCCAGCGTTATTATTTTGAAATGAACTTACAGGGTCAGTGTTGGTGTATGGCGCCACATTCCATTTGGGCCGCCTGCATACAAACCAGTTGTATATCTTATACTGGCGCTGACCTGTTTCCTTATAAGAATATCGCTATAATCCGAATGAGGTCAAATATAGGAAGAACAACAGCCATGTTACCAACATTGCTACCAACTTCATCGCAACCAATCCGAAATAAGCCCTAGCGTCCCTACTCAGCCTTCTCCTGTAGTTTTCTCAAAGGTTTTTCTTTCCATCAGTTTGTATTCTGTCATCATTCAAGATGTTTTCATTTTCGTCATTCTGAAAACTTATTGAACCTAAACAATTTTGTATTTCTAGATCAGCGGTGACCAAAGCGGGTGTCGTGATTACATCGTGTAATCAGACATTCAAACGGTTACGAGGAGTTTCCTGTACATTGCTGTGCGTTTCATTCACGTACTGAAGGCAAGCAGTGGCGGTATCATGTCGCTCTACAAACTCTGTCTCTACGAGTAGTAAGAGGTGGTTTCGTAAAGAATGAGAAGGAGAACTTTTTGTTTGTCTGTCGGACAAAATGTAATATGTTTACTTTGCTCAACGGTTCAATTATGAGTATATAGAAACATTAATTACCACGCTGAATATATTATTATTACTATTATTTCTGACCACTAAGTATGTGTTTCTATAATTATTCTTTGTATGTGCATGAATATTGATATTCTCCCTAGAAGGATGAAATTGTTAGGTTTTATCTCAATTTTAATCTTGTTAATCTTTACATGAGGGTAACTATTTATTAGTTATTCATTTAATAATAATATTGTAGAAAAACTGATTCAATACTATGTGCCAACGAACTGTTAAACGCCAGGAATCATAGCCAGGAAGAGAAAGATGACATAAATAAATGTAAGAAAGTCAGCTATCTAATGGGGTTTGAAATATCTCGTGCTTTAAAGCCTTTTAATAGAACAGAATTTCTCAAAAGAGTAATGATTAAAATAGCTTAAGTAACTTGTCAATAAGAAGTTTTTAATTTTCAAAAACTACGAATTTCTCCACCAAGTATCGAGAGAAGTATTTAGAAAATTCCTGATTATATTCAAGAGGAAGGTTAAAAAAGAAGCAAGAAAAATCGTATATTATTCACTGGCTCTTGATGACAGCAGTGACATTACTGATACAGCAAAGCTTGAGATTTTTATCCGGAGCATTGATCAAGATGTTAGTAAAGGAACCACCACTGGTTGTAGTTTTCATGCCAAGTACCTTTCCTCCTTCTCCTTACTTCATAGGCTGTCTGTCGCAGGTAATCACTGCAGCTCGAGTTTTGGTCACCGCTGTTCTAGATAGATCGTACAGCTGCTGCTTGGTCTTTGAGTTGTTCCGATGTTCATTTCTTTCGGGTGAAGGTTTTATTCTGCTTCTTATCCTGGTTTCAATTACTTTTCCATAATTATGTGTGAAATCAATAAAATTGAAAATATTTGTACAAACGTGTATTCTTCTTTGTGTAATATATGGAATTATTATAAAAATGATATTAAGTGTTTTGTTCAAACTTACAAGCACCGCTTCAAATCGATTAAAATTCGAATAACCGCTCGATTAATACATTAAAGGCTTCTGGTTAACCGTTCAAAATTTTTGCCGTTCCACAGCTCTAGTTTTATCTAGTAACAAAAAAGATGATCATTATTATTGTTATTATTATTATTATTATTATTATTATTATTATTATATTATTATTATTATTATTATCATCCCATGTATGGTGGGTCCCTATCACCACGGCATGGCGCGTCCTCAGGTTGCGGATCGAGGAGACGGCCTCCAGATATGGAGGGTAGCTGTGAATATATTGAATAAGCTGTCGCGGACAGCCGATGAGGGGTGGTCCTCCAGCTTGGGGGTTGGGCGAAGAGCTAACAACCCATCACCGTAAAAAACAGCTTGTTACGAAACCTTCAAATAAGCCTCGGAATGGGACTGATTCTCTGGCACGACCACAGTATATGATTATGTCTCGTGACGAGAATATTGTACGAAATGGAAATATAAGAATCGGAAATTTATCCTTTGAAGACTTGGAAAAATTCAAATATCTTGAAGCAACAGCAACAAATATAAATGACACTCAGGAGGAAATTTAACACAGAATAAATATGGGAAATGCCTGTTATTATTCAGTTGAGAAGCTTTTGTCATCATCCAGTCTGCTGTCAAAAAATCTGAAAGTTAGAATTTATAAAACAGTTATATTACCGGTTGTTTCTTATATTTGTGAAACTTGGACTCTCACTTTGAGAGAGGAACATAGGTTAAGGGTGTTTGAGAATAAGGTTCTTAGGAAAACATATGGGACTAAGAGGGATGAAGTTACAGGAGAATGGAGAAAGTTACACAACACAGAACTGCACGCATTGTATTCTTCACCTGACATAATTAGGAACATTAAATCCAGAAGTTTGAGATGGGCAGGGCATGTAGCACGTATGGGCGAATCCAGAAATGCATATAGAGTGTTAGTTGGGAGGCCGCAGAGAAAAAGACCTTTAGGGAGGCCGAGACGTAAATGGGAGGATAGTATTAAAATGGATTTGAGGGAGGTGGGATATGATGATAGAAAATGGATTAATCTTGCTCAGGATAGGAACCAATGGCGGGCTTATGTGAGGGCGGCAATGAACCTCCAGGTTCCTTAAAGGCCAGTAAGTAAGTAAGTAAGTAAGTAAGTAAGTCATAGAAATCCTAACAATGTTAATGCTTACCAAATAATATAACTGCACAATTTTTTTTCATACTCTGATAAAACTAGCTTTTAAAATTATTATTAATAACTTTTAATACTTTTGTCAACTATTTAAGTCCTAATAAGTCTTGTTATGGTAGATTGTAATTTTGTCCACTTGTGAGTTCATTTTCTTGTAAAATTTTAGAAATTAAAACCTGCATTTTCTGATATTATTTGTTGTCGTTCACATACATATAATTTTAAGGTTGTCAGCCCTTCTTCACATCGCCAGAAATATAAGTACAAGAAAAAGTGTACATCATCGTCATGTAAATTAATGTAATTTGGAACGAGTAACAAAATGCAAATATTTTGTACGTACTGCTATTAAATCCAAGTGGTATTTTGTACTTGAGCATTATTTCTGTTGTTCACAGACATACACCCAGGCACACCAATAAACAGATGCAAACACAGTACCGGTGACTGCTTCACTATAGATTGAACTGCTTTCACCCGCAGTGCTCTCCGTACGAAGCGAAGCTAGTTATGATCGTCGTACGCCTTTCTTGTATTCAAAGTGACCAAACGCAGGGCTATACTTATAAGCAGGCATTCCAGACTTTGGACCCGATACAATAAACAGCATGCACTATACGAACATTGCCGAATGACTCGCTGCAGGAGTGAAAGGTAGAGATGTGTTGAGGTAACAACGTTGCTATTTAGAGTAAAGTAACGGTAGTATGGAGAAACGCACACATGTACATTATGAAAGTAAATATATATTACACAATGACAATGTCAAAAGTATGAAAAGCATTTATTCTCCTGTCTTTTTATAAGCATTTGTGTTTAATTATCAGTGTTAATGGTGGAAATAAAATGTAGCAATTTTAATTTCTTCATTTATCCTATTTTCTTAAAAGTGCAATTACAGTAGAATTGGAATGTACTACAAGATACATTTTCAGTGTCTGAAACGGAAATCTATTTCAGTTGTCTCAAACACAGTTTGTACTGTGAAAAGCTGCTCCTCTACGTCGCATGATTTTTTATAGGAGCAAATCGGAAAAACCTAACATCATTGCAGTCTCTAGAGACAGTCCTTCATTCTACGTAATCAATTGAAATAAAATAAGTTTACCTGTGATGGCAGCTGCTTTTGTTCGTTATTTTTATAAAATTTATTTCCTGTTTGTTTTACACGTTCAGTAACCGGTGTACTTGGTGTCTCATTAATTCTCTTTCATTTCCTCTACTAATTTGAGGTCTTGACATCTCTTGACTCAAGTGCTTTTCTAACTGTGTAATAGTTTCAGACACAGTTTGAATAGTGAAAGCCAAATTAGTCAGAACCTTCAAATCCAGAGAGTTTTCCTTTGCGTATTTGTTGGCATTCATTCTACATATCACCCACTGTACGCTTTATGGTTATACACAGTACGCCGTTATGCGGATTTCCCACGAACTTTCTTGTATTCAAAGTGACCAAACCTGGGCTTATAAGCAAATAAAATGGAATAACTCTCTGCTTAGAATGTGACTCGAATTGTACAGTCTGGAAACTCCTTATTTAAATGTTGCTGGAAAATTCATTTGCTTTCCTCTGTCTGCAAGCCCTTGTCGTAAACGCTGTTGTCTGTCGACAGTCGTTCTTCTTCCGGAACGCCCTATGGGCGGGCGGGCCTGGTTAAAATGTATCACAACATTGTTTCTGCCTGCATCGTCTACGCTAAGAATCGTTATTTTTCCCGGACGCCCTGTGGACACTAGTTAAAATGTATTACGACATTGTCCCTGCAGTCTTAACCAACCAACACAAAATTAATTCGCTTCACTCCCGCCGGAGTAACGTTTTCCCAATGAATCCCTAGGGATCCCTCCCCTCCTTACCATCCCGTTTCCAAATCCCGAACACTGGCGACTGGGGATCAACCCTTCACGGCGGGGATTCGCTATCAACCCTTCCTGCCTCGCGGATAGTAAAAGAAATGAAGACCATATCCTGCCAACCCTCCGCTCTGAGTTAAGTGTATTAATCCTACACAAAGCAACTGAACGTGGCACTCAGATCTGGTCTTCAAAAGAAGTAATATTTCAGTACATAGTAATAATATCGAAGTGCTTCCTCATACAGAAGGCTTCATTTGAGCTATTACAAGAACCCTTCTCTAGGATAGTTTTACTAAACTCTAGCATTTTTATGAATGTATCATTCTTTGTAATAAAAATTACAGTATAATCCTGGTAGACATCATTTTATTTGTCATTAATGTACACCTACTCATTAAAGTACAGGTGTTCAGCCAATGACAAGTCAGTTTTGATCAACCGTTATAAAACCTCACAATGAAAAGTCAGCTTTGTACCGTTATAAAACCGCAAGTATCGATTATTCTAGGATATGCATTCGAAAGAGAAACGAAAAGTCACGGAGGCTTTTCCAACACTGTCGTAGAAGGTAATGTTCTGTTACTATAATAGGAAATTAGCGTTAATTTAAATAGTTTGAAATAAATTAAATTTGTCATCTCGTTTTTCAATGTCTAATTTAATTTCAGTATGTTATATCAAAGTTAATATTTAGTTTACTCTGTAGGTTCTTATAGACTATCAAGGTCAATGTGGACCTCGAAAAAAATCAATACTTTCGCGGCTGCGCACATCTCACAATTTATAGAGGTATTTCTCAAGGTCAGTTAGATACAAATAAAATGAATAATTTAGTTGAAATGGTCGAGCCCTCGTTTCATAAACATCCATACTCGCTTCTTAATTACTATCATTATAGGCTCGTTGCATAATGTACTATTATCTGAACGTATAGATCCTTTGGTTATACGAACTGGCATGTTTAAGGGCAGAGGATGGTATTTTTAAATTTTTTTTTCCTATTTGGTGTAAAATATTAATTTTTTATGTAGAAGCTTGCTGTGGCAAATCAACCAAATATAAATATTTTGAAAGAAATTATTTAGGGGGGCAGATTTGAAAAATATATATACCCAATGCAGAATTTTACTAAAACCGATATATCTAAACCATTTTTAAAGATAGATTCAAACAATTTATTGCAATGTACTTGCAAAAGCATGGTCTACAATGTGTCTGTAACAGAATTTTGATATTTGTCCCTACGTTTGTAAAATAAAGAATTAAAATTTAATAACTGTTTTGGTTTTCTTTTTGCAAACAAACGGACGAATTTTTTAAATGAAATCTATTAACAAAATTCTGTTGCAGAAAAGTTTTCTAATGGTAAAAAAGAATGGTGTTCTAAATTTCATGCATCTATCTTTAATAGTTCAGAAATTATATCCATTTTTATCGCGCAATGTAGCAAAAAAATTAAGTTACCGGAAATGATAAAGGGTCGTCTGATTTAAAAATCCATAGCGCAGGTAGTTTAAAAATGATATCTCATCATCTGATATGTTAACAAATACCCACAAAATGTTATGCAATACATTCCATCTGAACAACATATCAAAGGGTATTTTAAAGAATTTTTTAAAAAAAATTATTAAACAAACAATGATTTAAAAAAATCCATAGCGCAGGAAGTTTAAAAATAGGGTCTCAACATCTGATAAGGACACAAATGCCCATAAAATGTTATGCAATGCATTCCACACATGTCAAAGAGTATTTTAAAGGATTTTTGTTCTGAAAATTTAATTTACGGAAACAACAATGATTTAAAAATCCATAGCGCAGGAAGTTTAAAAATGGGACTCAACATCTGATATAAACCCAAAAATGTTATGCAATGCATTCCACATATCAGAAGTATTTTAAAGATTTTTTTTTTGAAAATTTAATTTAGGAAACAACAATGAAAGGGACGTGTGATTTAAAAATCCATAGCGCAGGAAGTTTAGAAATGGCGTCTCAACATCGATAAGGGAACAAATACCCATAAAATGTTATGCAATGCATTTATCACACATATCAGAGAGTATTTTAAAAATATTTTTTTTTTTTGAAAATTTAATTTGAAACAACAATGAAAGGGTCGTGTGATTTAAAAAATCCATAGCGCAGGGAGTTTAGAAATCTGCGTCTCAACATCCGATAAGGGAACAAATACCCACAAAATGTTATGCAATGCATTCCACACATATCAAAGAGTATTTTAAAGATTTTTTTTGAAAATTTAATTTACCGGAAACAACAATGAAAGGGGACGTGTGATTTAAAAATCCATAGCGCAGGAAGTTTAGAAATGGCGTCTCAACATCTGATAAGGGCACAAATATACAAATGTTATGCAATACATTCCACACATATCAAAGAGTATTTTAAAGATTCTTTTTGAAAATTTAATTTAATAAGAAAAACAATGAAAGGGGTCGTGTGATTTAAAATCCATATTAAGGAAGTTTAAAAATGGCGTCTCAACATCCGATAAGGGAACAAATACCTATAAAATGTTATGCAATGCATTCACACATATCAATGAGTATTTTAAAGATAAATTTTTTTTTTGAAAATTTAATTTACAATGAAACAACAATGAAAGGGTCGTGTGATTTAAAATCCATAGCGCAGGGAGTTTAGAAATGGCGTCTCAACATCCGATTGTAACAAATACCCATAAAATGTTATGCAATGCATTCCCACATATGTCGTTGTTGAATTAGAGAGTATTTTAAAGATTTTTTTTTTTGAAAATTTAATTTACCGGAAACAACAATGAAAGGGGACGTGTGATTTAAAAATCCATAGCGCAGGAAGTTTAAAAATGGCGACTCAACATCCGACAAGGGCACAAATACCCACAAAAGTTATGCAATGCATTCCACACATATCACAGAGTATTCTAAAGATTTTTTTTTGAAAATTTACTCATTTTTCACCAAAAATATGTCTTCAAAATATATACACAATCTTCACATTAAAAACTTGAGGTGTTATATTTTTTAATGTCTAATAGTTATTTGTGTTGTGGAAATGTCTGGAGTATTTTTTTAGCCATAGGGGTTTACTTGATACCTAAAAAAGTATTTAAGAAATTTTAACGAAACTTGGCATGCATGTATTTTTATAATCTTCCCATCTGAACAACATACTCCGAAATCTTTAGTATAGAATGTAGTTTATATGAAAAAAATAATATTGAACAAAGTTTTAATGAAAAATTGAGTAAATAGTAATATATGTATCAAGGGCAAAATGTCCTGCCGAGGACAAGTGGCCCGAGGTTGAAACATGAAATTTCGCCAAAGGTTCATACACTAATCCATAACTGATTAAATTAAAACTTTTTGATAGCAGTTTTAAGTTAGGAATTCGCTTTGTGTTTGTATGTCTTGTTTAGCGTGTTTTGTTTTGGTATCTAGCGACTGTGTATAGCCTACTAGAAAAAAAAGGACTACGTAGAATAAAAATTATTCGTTGAGGGAGGCCATCCATAATGCTATTATTTATTTAGTGTTAAGTTACCAGTCTCTAAATTTAATAAACAATGTTCTGTTATGTTGGAAACGATGTCGGGATCTGTTGAGACCGAAGTTTCTTCTGGAGTTGTTATTAAAGCCAAACAGGCTGAAGATAAGTTGTTGCCAGTTAAATATATTTATAAGTAAATGAACAACATATTTTTTGGCCCTTGGGCCTATAAAAGTTTTTTTAGGCCCTCAAAAGTATAATGGGCTGTATTACATCACATCCGTTACACATTTATTTTTATAAATCACAACCATTTCAATATGATAAGTATAATTTACTACTACGTAAAGGCATAAACAATGTTACTAATGGTACGTTAAACCAAAGGTCCCGGTTTCGATACCCGGCTCCGGAACAATTTTTCCTCGAAATTATTCAAATCAGTTACAGGGAGTTATACCTGAAATCTTGATTTGCATAATACACGTCACTGTTCGTTAACAGAAAACCACAATTTAAGTCACACGGAGTTAGTGTGCACTCGAAGTTGGTTGCTTGACGGTTGTCAGCCCACTTTGAGGTCTGTGGATATAGAGGGAAAAATTGGATCGGTGTTATGTTAGATTCCCGAGTAGCTCAGTGGTAGAGCGTTGGTACGTTAAACCAAAGGTCCCGGGTTCGATAACCGGCTCCGGAACAATTTTCCCTCGAAATTATTCAAATCAACTTTACAGGGAGTTATACCTGAAATCTTGATTTGCTGAATGTTACTAATAAGTCACATTTAAAATAAAATAAGTACAAACTCGAAGGAAAAGACGCATTGGAAGACCAGCAAAGAGGTGGCACGAACAATGACATGTCTGCTTCGGAAAGGAGAAAGTTGAGTACACAATTCTTGATCAAGAAGAAGAAGAAGAAATGAGATTTTAAATTAAAATAAAAGTTTGTTCACTTTACCATCTTATGTAAATTAATAATGCACGTTTAAAAGCTTTTTGTACATCTTAGTGGAAGTTCAAATTATTTCCTACGCATTCGTTGAAACAGCAAATGAAAATTTCTCTGCCTTATAAATTTCCCCTCGACCACTAAATGGAAATAGTGGCTGGCTTCACGCTCGGCTTGATCCCCTGCTGATCCCTCAGCGGCGATTCCGATGCGCCAGGCAGAGAAATCACTTCCCCAGCCGGCCGCCGGGCGGCAGCGCTGTGCACTGAGTTCTGTTGCTGTTCCCATCTCCTCATTGCACTAAGTATGCAAGGAAATATCATGCTGCCGAAAGCATACATCGAAATCATGAGCATCTCCGATATCGAAAGCGTGGTTTTTGGTACATAATACGTCCAGGGGCGGCCCGTCCTTATGTGCTACAGTGATACAGCACAATGATAATTTTTGCTCAAATAATGTATGCTCGTATTTGCAATACCATAGTATTTGATCTGTCATTTGACAATTTCCCGTGGTTATGTTCATGACGCGTTATAAAGTGTTTAATCTTCGCTCTTCGGTGCCTCAGGGGGTTCGTTGTGCTACTGAGAACTCCACATGAGAATGTAGACAGTTATGCCATGTGCAAAGCTGAAATCACTGCTCTGATTGGCTATTTTTACGCGGGAAAGTGCTGTAGTCAGCTTCAGCACAACACAGCTTGGACATTGCAAAAGTAAAGCGTAACGAAAGAATGCTTGTTTGTGGAGGAACTCGGAACTATTTACAAAGTATTTGGTAATTCAAGTGTCCGACTGCTGCTGCCATCTACCTATTGAAGTTCCTGTCAACAGCTATACTATACTGAACAAAAGAGTGTTACAGACACAAATTGGATTTCTATACGGAAGACCTACTACTTACTGGCTTTTAAGGAACCCGGAAGTTCATTGCCGCCCTCACATAAGCCCGCCATCGGTCCCTATCCTGAGCAAGATTAATCCATTCTCTATCATCATATCCCACCTCCCTCAAATCCATTTATCTTCCCATCTACGTCTCGGCCTCCCTAAAGGTCTTTTTCCCTCCGGCCTCCCAACTATCACTCTATATGCATTTCTGGATTCGCCCATACGTGCTACATGCCCAGCCCATATCAAACGTCTGGATTTAATGTTCTTAATTATGTCAGGTGAAGAATACAATGCGTGCAGTTCTGTGTTGTGTAACTTTCTCCATTCTCCTGTAACTTCATCCCGCTTAGCCCCAAATATTTTCCTAAGCACCTTACTCTCAAACACCCTTAACCTATGTTCCTCTCTCAAAGTGAGAGTCCAAGTTTCACAACCATAAAGAACAACCTGCCTTCCGAAATTTAATATAGATGGAGCTGTTCAATTTGTTACAATACATAGTCTCTAAAATTTACAGGATTCATTCTGTGAAGTAACGAAATTGTTAAATATTTTGGTTGCAACACCAATACCACTGCTGAGCCAGAAAGATGTTTTTCTTGCTTGAAACGTCTCACTGCTCTTGCAATACTGTCAATAGAAAAGAGTATAATGTCCAACAAAGGGGGGTTTAACACCAAATGAGAAGTTCTGCAGTACGAAAGAACTTCGTATTTCATCACTAGGCGAGACTCAACACAAATACAGACGTGGACAAATTATTAACAAAATGGACGATTTTTATGATAATTCTGTTTACAAAATTTGACTTTTCAATTTAGACTACAGTTGACAATTTTAGATATTTCCATCATTACATTAGGCAGAAATATGCAAAAATGTCAACTGTAGTTTAAATTGAAGAGTCAAGTTTTGTAAAAATATATAATAAAAGTCTTCAATTTTGCTAATAATTTGTAAATTAGCAAAATTATCAACTGCATAGAAGAGTCAAATTTTGTAAAAATATAAAACAAAAATCTTCAGTTTTGCTAATAATTTCGAAATATCCAAAACGTCAACTGTAGTACAAATTGAAGAATCGAATTTTGTAAAAATATACAACAAAAACCTTCAGTTTTGCTAATAATTTGTAAATATGCAAAAATATCAAATGTAGCCCAAATTGAGGAATTAAATTTTGAAAAATATACAATACAAATCTTCAATTTTGCTAATAATTTGGAAATACACAAAAATGTCAACTGTAGTGTAAATTGAAGAATCATATTTTGTAAAATATATAATAAAAATCTTAAATTTTGCTAATAATTTGTCCACGTCTGTACATATAAGTGTAGGCCTATACGGTAGGCCGATATTGAGATTGTCATCATTTTGACCACCAGCCGCTACTGAATACGTCCGTCCGTCCGTTCTACTGCGTGTAGCAATTCCTCCCAAACCATTAGCTGGGCACACCTCGCCTCTCCATGAATCAAGTGACCGTCACGAAGCTCGTAAACAGAAAACCCACCAACTTGGTGCAGATCCATCATCAAATTGCAAATGCCACCTCTCAGTCGATAACAGCAATCGATCCTGTTTGCTGCGTCACCAGTTGAGTAGCTCCAGCCTGGACTGTAGCACGGGCCTGGCAAGCCGTTACAATTAGAACTAAACTTCAGTACTATGGCCTTTATTGAATGTTTATGCAATCTGATAAGCAGACAGTGGATGCGGGATGACTTATCTTTGATTGTAGGTGCACATTTACTATATGTTACATTTTTTTCACTCAGACCATTGGCTCAACAGGTTTTAAACGTAAATAGACGACGTCAACATGCTACTGTATCTCCGTACAGTCAGAAGGAAAAGAAAAATAACGTACTGTAGTACGTACCTTGCAAGGTTCAGTCCTCGTCATCATTGATGCAATTACCAGCGTTGCAGTAAACGACGATATATTCTCGTAAGTTGTCGAAGCTGAATCGTCTTCGCCTATCGCTTAAACAGTTTTTGTATCGAGAGAATTTCTGAAGAAAAACTCTAAAATGGGGATCACTCAACTCCTTTAGAGGAATATTTGTACTGAGCACCATGTTGCACGTGTCGTTAGACCCGCACAACTAGATGATGATGATGATGATGATGATGATGATGATGATAATGATTATGATGATGGTTCCTCAGATTTCATTTCAACGCATTTCCTGTACGATGTACTGTTGCAATGTTTCTCTATAGCCTGAGTTGTTCTGGTTTTTATTTCAATTTTACATACATTACACACGATATTGTCTTCGTTAATACATAAAATGTCACTCTCATACTTCTTAATTGCATTTCATATCTCTAAGCGAATTTAACGTTTTGACTTCGACATTATGAATGGATCAGCACTACACTATTCAACTTGTACTAAATACTTGAGCAGGATAACACAACTGCACATTGCGTTGCAATGTGGACCGGGGTTCCTTCGTTCTGTACGCTGCTGTACTCGCCATGTACACAAAAGACGGACGGCGCGGCACGTGCCATATACTCCGATACGAAACAACTTCACTTTTCCTTAAATCATCCCGGATCCACTGTCTACTGATAAGGATATCAACAACTTATTTCTTTCGTCTTTATTGCTTCTCAAAATAACTGCCCTTAAATCTTATGAACTTGCACATTTGCTGGAAACAATCTTCAAAACACTCCACATACTTCAATTTTGTACTACAGTATGTTCTTGTCACGAGACATAATCATATACTTTGTCTTTTCGGGATTTACTTCCAAACCCATCTCTTTACTTGCTTTATGTAAAATTTCCGTGTTTTCCCTAATAGTTCGTGGATTTTCTCCTAACATATTCACGTCATCTGCATACACTAGACTAGACGGCATTTCGGAAGGCAGGTCAGCTGCTACATACGCAGTAGCATTTCTGGCATGTGACGTCACAAGCTTGTACAATAGATCCAATCGCAATCAGTCTATAACAAGTACTTCCCGAGTTCGTTTGTTCACGTGTGAGTGTTTCAAGTACGTTGAATAAGTAAAACTAACATTGAGGACCCAAAACGGATACATACAAGAGGTAGAAAAGCTTAAACAAAATCTAGAAATACCAAGTGAAAAGGAAAACTTGCTGTCTCGATATAATCCACTTAATAACTTCAAAGTAGATTGCTGCCTTGATCTTGATGAAGTATTCAACAAAAAAGATATAAATCCAGAAATAGCAAAAGCCATTGCCCTAAAAACAATTAATAGAAAATATCCACAGAAGGACTGGTTGTACATTTACACTGATGGATCTCTCATGGATCAAAATGAAGGAGCTGGAGCAGGAGCTACTTTTGCAAATACTTTTCTCTTTATAAAAATGTTGGCAAGTACACAACAAATTTTTATGGCGAAGTTGAAGCCATTTATACATCACTTCAAAATGTATTTGTTTGGCTAAACCAGTGCAAAAACATGCTAAGCGGGATGAAGTTACAGGAGAATGGAGAAAGTTACACAACACAGAACTGCACGCATTGTATTCTTCACCTGACATAATTAGGAACATTAAATCCAGACGTTTGAGATGGGCAGGGCATGTAGCACGTATGGGCGAATCCAGAAATGCATATAGAGTGTTAGTTGGGAGACCGGAGGAAAAAGACCTTTAGAGAGGCCGAGACGTAGATGGGAGGATAATATTAAAATGGATTTGAGGGAGGTGGGGTATGATGATAGAGACTGGATTAATCTTGCACAGGATAGGGACCGCTGGCGGGCTTATGTGAGGGCGGCAATGAACCTTCGGGTTCCTTAAAAGCCATTTGTAAGTAAGTAAGTGCAAAAACATAGTCATCCTGTCTGACTCCAAAGCTGCAATCCAGTCCATCAGCTCAACTACATCCCTAAAATGGGAAAAGTAAAAGAAATTCATTGCATGGTAAAACAAATTCAAATGCTAAATAAAAAAGTGGTCTTCCAATGGATCCCGGCCCACTGTGGACTGAACGGTAACGAGAAAGCAGATATGTTGGCAAAGAAAGGAACGTATGTCAACTTAAAAACAAATTTCAAGTTCCCATATGAATCAATAAAGCGAGTCATAAAAAGAATGTTACAGCGAACAGACAAAACATCAAAATTCAAAATGGAAAGAATCATTCAAAGATCCAAAACTAATTCCTGATCTACCTCGAAAATTTGCCGTGGCCATGTTTAGATTGATTACTGGTCATGATTGCCTCAGTAAACACCTCCATCGTATTGGACATGGAGATGGAGCACCTGGCTAATTGTGAAACTCTTAGGACATTTGTGGCCCTTCCATCAAAATATTGGGAAGCAAGAAGGATGATGACTTCATTGTTAAATCCAGAGCATTAGATATACACACACACACTTATTTACTGTGTGTGTGTGTAAGATAACTAAATGAAAGAAGAGGCAGTAAAAAAACAAGTATTGCACAGGCAGGCGCGGAAAATTGTGTTTAAGGTGTATAATTATTTTAAAAACGTTGACGAGCAGAACGCTGCCGGCCATCTTGATGCTGACTGCAACGTTGTCAACGCGTAAGAAATGACTGCAGAAGCACGTGATGTGGGATTGAGAACCGTGCAAAGAATATTGCTAGTGAAGGAAAGAGGGTTTGTTTGGTGTCATGCTTAGAGTAATCAACGGCTAAGGTCATTATTGTCTTTTGATAATTTAAATTCTCTTCTGTGCTATTTGTATCGCACGTGCGCGTGAAGTACGATGTGGCAATGTTGTACGCTGCCTTGCTCTCTCTATCTGTCTCTCTCGACGCAAACGCTAGCAGACTACCGCCTTCCGAATTGCCGTCGACTTTAGCAGCTGATGTAACCCGTTCAATTCCAATCCCTGTCTGTTATCCTGGACTTTCCCTAATGGCATATTCTAAAGCAAAGTTAAAAAGTAAAAGTGATAGTGTATCAAACACTCGTGATGCCACACTTTGACTACTGCGATATTATATTAAGTAACCTAAATGCAAATTTGAGCAACAGGCTACAACGTGTGCATAATGCGTGCGTCCGTTATATTTGCAATATTCGTAAGTATGATCATGTTTCCCCGTCTTTCCAAACTCTGTCTTGGCTAAGGCTAAGCGATCGACGAGCCCTGCATTCTCTTGTTCTCTTATTTCAAATTCTGCGCACCGCTACCCCAATCTATTTGGCTTCTCGTTTCCAAAATTTATCCGCATATCATCAGCTAAGTACAAGATCTCATCATAACAATTTACTCATTATACCCTACCACAAGACATCTTTATATTCTTCATCCTATACAGTTTCAGTTGCTAGAAATTGGAACTCGCTTCCGAGTGATATAAGGGGTTGTTGGACAATAGCTTCATTTAGGTCAAAATTACATAAATTCTTACTTAACAGATTAATTGCTGATTAATATTTGTTACTTATAATGAAACTAACATCTGTCCAATCTTATTATTATTATCTTTAATTTCTCTAAATAGATTTACAAAACCTCTAATGGCAATTACATTAATATTCTCATTATAGAAATAGAAATATATATATTCTCCCTGTAACATAGTCCTAGTAAGCTTATATTAAATTAATTTTCATCATTTTACTAGCTATCTCAAATATTAAATTAATTATAATTCATTGAATTAAATTAGCTCATACATTAAGGTACTACTTTACCTTATAGATTTATCTAAATTTAAATAAATGTGTAGTGAAGATTATTGCTGGAGAACCTTTTAAGTGTAGTGAAAATATTTGTAATTTAAATTTATGTATTGTATTGATTAAGGCTGGTTGAGTGGAAGAGAAGGCCTTATGGCCTTAACTCTGCCAGCGAAAATAAAACATTATTATTATTATTATTATTATTATTATTATTATTATTATTATTATTATTATTATTATTATTATTATTATTATCTCCTTGCCAGACATCGAGATTTTGGACCCGATAGAATAAGTTTACTACATCCGTACTATAGAGCAGCTTTTTCATTGTGTTGGAGTCGGCAGAAGAGGAGACATGTGTACATGAAACCAAGTTCAGTCCAGTCTGCTGGTACTGTACAGTGACGTTACAAAAAGAGGCAACTAATTTATCAAACATTAAAATAAAATGATTGCTAGAGGAGAAAAATTATATAGGACCAAAAGATTCATCTTTACAAAGATTAAAATAAAAACCCTATCATGCGAAATTTTCAAAATTAATTAAGTTAATATGCACTTCCTTTCGGCTTCTGTCATAAGCACAAGTGCAATACTTACTCAACATACATAATAATTCTACACAACTTATGAAGTACAATACATGGTACAGTTACAATGTAGCCTGCTACAACACACATTCTGAAGGTCTCAAAACTAAACTTTCTTCGGTAGTCGGCAAGACAAAGTTTATATTGGGAGAAGCTCCGCCCTACATCACATGATGTAATGTATTTATTTTAGTAAGTTATTTTACGACGCTTTATCAACATCTTACGTGGTTTAGCATGTGAATGAGATGAAGGTGATAATGCCATTGAAATGAGTCCGGGGTCCAGCACCGAAAGTTATCCAGCATTTGTTCATATTGGGTTGAGGGGAAAAGCCCGGAAAAACCTCAACCAGGTAACTTGCCCCGACAGGGAATCAAACCCGGGCCACCTGGTTTCGCGGCCAGACGCGGTAACCGTTACTCCACAGGTGTGGATGATGTAATGAATGCAAAACACTAAGTCATTGAAATCTATCTTCGCTACCCCAGCAGTGTCCGTAGACTTCTTCCCTGCTAGCATGTCTTTTATGTCGCAAAATATCGCATATATTCTTAGACTAATCACATAGATGCACAGATCAAAACTAGACTACTAGCTATCTTCTGTCCTCTCTTCTGATAAAGTGAACTAGGTTACGGGACTGTTTTTATTGTCAGAACAGTACCTCCTCTCCCTGCCTTACGAGTATTACTGAGTAAATAAAGCACAAGGGACGACAGGTAGGTCGCTACCCTCACTGCCCCCACCCACTACAGTCCAGCTATCGAACTTGAAATCGCAGTGTTTTCATCTATCGAGTCTAAAGTCTGTAAGCCTGCTCCTTGCTTTAGCCCGCAGTGAATTGGAAAAACATCACATAAAAATTGGCCTATACGGACTCTGGTGTAAGTTTCACTGAGATACAGTTTAATTAACATGACTAGTTTTTGGAACCAATCATCAAAACACTCCACACATGTCTCTAGAGACACTTCAGACCCAACACGAAATTTGTTTGAGCTTAACATGAAAATGTGAGTAAATTACTCGATTTAGAAACATTGTCCCAACCGACATTGCCCTAACGTAGTACAGATTGCACAAAGGATAAATAAATTAAACCTAAAATATTAATAGGGAGGTAAGAAAAAAGTATAACACGTCTATATATAATTCTGCGTAATTTATTACATTTAACTTTCTTTCATAAGAACAAGAAAAATTTCAACAGATATTGGCATAATTATAATACGAAAAGAAACTTGGGTATTATTTCATTTTACAGAATCCAAAAGTAATTACTCACAAATGGCCTTTAAGGAACACGGAGGTTCATTGCCGCCCTCACATAAGCTGGTCATCGGTCCCTGTACTCAGCAACATTAACACAGTTCCTAGCATCGTATTTCACCTCCCTCAAATCCATTTTTATATTATCCTCTCATCTGCGTCTCGGCCTCCCCAAAGGTCTTTTTCCCTGCTACATGCCCTGCCCATATCAAATGCCTGTATTTAATGTTTCTAACTATAGCCTATCAGGTGAAGAATAAAATGCGTGCAGTTCTGTGTTGTGTAACTTTCTCCATTCTCCTGTAACTTTATTCCTCACAGCCCAAAATATTTTCCTAAGCACCTTATTCTCAAACACCCTTACCCTATGTTCCTCTCTCAAAGTGAGAGTCCAAGTTTCACAACCATACAGAACAACCGGTAATATAACTGTTTTATAAATTCTAAGTTTCAGATTTTTTGACAGCAGACTGGATGATAAAAGCTTCTCAACCGAATAATAAAACACATTTCCCATATTTATTCTGCATTTAATTTCCTCCCGAGTGTCATTTATATTTGTTACTGTTGCTCCAAGATATTAGAACTTTTCCAGCTTTTGAAAGGATAAATTTACTTCCAAACCTATCTCTCTACTTCTTTCAAGTAAAATTCCCGTATTTTCCCTAATAGTTCGTGGATTTTCTCCTAACATATTCACGTCATCCGCATAGACAAGCAGTTGATGTAACCCGTTCAATTCCAAACCCTCTCTGTTATCCTGGACTTTCCTAATGGCATACTCTAGAGCAAAGTTAAAAAGTAAAGGTGATAGTGCATCTCCTTGCTTTAGCCCACAGTGAATTGGAAACGCATCTGACAGAAACTGACCTATACGGACTCTGCTGTACGTTTCACTGAGACATATTTTAATTAATCGAACTATAATAATAATAATAATAATAATAATAATAATAATAATAATAATAATAATAGCTCTGTATGTTTTTTTTAATTTCTGAGAAAATTCCTATTGGTCTAAACTCAACCATACTAAATAAATAAATATTTATGACACACTATTCAGAAGAAAGTCCCGCGCCGTGGCGTCGCGGTCTAAGGCATCCTGCCTAGGACTCGCGTTACGGACTGTGCGCTGGTTCGAGTCCTCATGGGGAAAGAAATTTTCTCACGAAATTTCGACCAGTGTATGGGACCGGTGCCCACCCAGCATCGTGATGCACTTGGGGAGCTACGATAGGTAGCGAAATCCGGTTGCGAATACCAGCTATAACGGCTGGGGGGATCATCGTGCTAACCACACGATACCTCCATTCTGGTTGGATGATCGTCCACCTCTGCTTCGGCATGTGGGCGTGAGGCCAGCAGCGGCTGGTCGGTCTAGGCCCTTCACGGGCTGCAGCGCCACGGATTATTATTATTATTATTATTATTATTATTATTATTATTATTATTATTTTATTATTATTATTCAGAAGAAAGATTTCACTTCCAATTTTCATGTCTTTTGGTTATAGGTTCACTGATTTCACATACAACCTTGTTACAAATCATTTCTAAATGGTCTATTTAGACCTCTCATTGCGGATTTTAATAAAGAAAGGGATTCGCTTGGAGTTCCTAGAGAAGACACGTCCTCCAAACAAATACTCTCAAATTGATGTAGTTCGAGTTGCCAAGAGCCGTCCGTGAAAAAGTGCTGTAAATTGTTCTTTTACTGGAACAAGTCTGCCAACTCAGGCCGAACACCGACTCCAACTCTTTCCTTCTTGGAAGGCATCGTTTTTCTTAAGGTACGGGAATTATCGAGAAAAGAAATCAGATAAAGACGTACCGCTCAATACGCATCACGTTTCTTTGCCAGTAGCACATATCACGGCAAATCTCTGAGCAGACAAATGCTCACGTCAGATTCTGAGCCATCGCCGGTGTGCAATGTGTGGAACTTGGTCCTCCCATTGTCTATAAAGCGCCATGTCTATCTATGTCTAGTGTTCATGAATGATCTTGCCCCCTCCTAATACAAGATGTAGGTAGGTCATCCCATATTATTTGCAGATGACACATTAGTATAGTTATTATGGCCAATAACTACAACACATTCCATTCTTCAACACAGGCAATTCTCCTCAAAATATGTGATTTGTCCATGTTGAATCTTTCGTACACTACTTTTAACACTTGAATATTAATAATTGGTTAAATGGCGATTTTACTCGTGTTAATTATGTAAGCATATGCGGCTTACAGCTGTTTCGGTGCTACTTGACACCATCCTCAGAGCCTTCTGTGTCTCGGCGCCATCTCAATTTTGCTGCCTGTTGTGTGGGTGCGCTCGTGTGATGAAGAGTTGTGCCAAATAGTGTGTGTGTTCTGAAATTGATCTGTGTGTTGAGAATTTGATTAGGGTGTGTTTTAGTGTGTCTGTATATTTCATATTGTTCTAATGTGTTGAGTTTTTGGTTTTTGGGTTGTATGTGTAGGATTTCCATGTCTGTATTTATGTTATTGTATGTGTGGTTAGCATTGGTTATGTGTTCGGCATATGTAGATGTATTTTGTCCTCTGGTTATTGCTTTAATGTGTTCTTCGTATCGAGTTTGGAATGATCTGCCTGTCTGTCCAATGTAGAAACTGTTGCAACTATTGCATGTGAGTTTGCATGTTAGGATAGTGTCAAGTAGCACCGAAACAGCTGTAAGCTGTACACTGAATTTGTACAGAAGTATCGAGTGTGGGTACTTTTTGAAAAGCTCTTAATGAGCACTATTAAAAAAAAAAAATATATATTGGGTGTTCCATTTAAAATAAGAGAGTTGGAGTTACTTCCGGTTAAACCGGAAGTAGAAAAAACTCGGTAATACCATTATTGAGTTCTTAGTATATGGTTATCCTCACATACCAAGTTTCATGTCACTGAACCGTATGTTTGAAAAGTTATTTAGACCTAGGTGGTGCGGGACTTTTAACTAACCCTGTATAATCAGTACTTATTGAGTTTAATCAGTAAATGTCGGTAAATTTGTCGCTTATTTCCCGTAAATTGTTTTAAATACAAATCTATTTTCCTCATAACGTCCACATTTTTTAGATAAATTCTTGAAAATTTGCATGCAAGTATATTTAATGGTGGAGAACAAAAGAAACACTGTCTCTAGCATAATCTATCACTTTAAGTTCTCTTTTCTTAATAATTTTATTTTGTCTAAATCAATTTAATGTTGCAATTGATGGAAAAAATTTCGCAAATATACTTCTTCATAGTTACATTCAACTGGTAATCACAGGATTTACTAACAAACTCAATATGAATAAAATAGAGAAGAAAACAATAGAAACAATACAATTTAAAAATATAATTACCCTCAACAATAAGAGCTTTTCGAATTCTAAAAATTTTTTTATGAATGTAGATGTTTTGTCTAATCACCATACAGAATTCCAGTGCAAAATTAATTCAGGACGTGTAGAAATTACATTTTACTAAATGTATACTGTACTAGCAAAATATATACGCAGCCTTTTAAAGGGTTAGAGAGTGCTTAAAAAAATTCACTCATATTCAAAAGGATAGAAAAAACAAAATCGTCATTTCCAACATAATTATACTGTACGTTCCTATTTCTATGCTTTCCTGCTAGTAAAACCCGTTCCATATTTATGTATCTATGGCACGGTGCAAGAAACAGGTAGGCCTAATATGGCACAATAATGAAGACTGGAACATTCGGGGCCATGACAACCAGTACCAGTACCAATCCAGAACATATCTCAGCATTTCGCGTGAGTTATGACGACACACCAGGGATACATTCCAGTTTTCGAGGAAATATAACACACAGTAATTGTGCTAATACTACTGGATCTACAGCACAATTTTTTGTCATTGTAATTTTTTTTAGCATTCGCTGTGCAATGTTACACAGATTTGTTTGATATGATTTACGAGTACGCTTGTTCAATACCGTAATCCCAAAATCCAAGAATTTTCCTGCGGCATTGATTAGCAGCTTTCGTACTCCTACGTGTTCTCTAATAATGATAGAAATACTGAAACAACGGCGCTGCAACGCATCGCATCGGTGATAAAGTAGTGAAGTGAAATTATTAATTGATTTACTGAGGTTGCTTTAAAATATTCCGGAGCATAACTGTGCTATGATGCAAGCTTTCAAACTTAGAACCACTATGTGCTACTAGAAGTATAATGAAATGAATTGCGTATAATTTCTGTGTTGCTAAATAAAATCGAAACAATAAATAAAAAAGTCTGAATCCTGTATTGATACGATAATCTCCGCGATTTAGAGGTTTATTTATTGCTAATTTACATTTTGTAAATCTGAAATTATATCTATACTAATAATAAAACTGTAGCGTGAAATGTTTCTGGTAATTTTCCATTTTCCAAAAATAAAACCTAAAAAAATTAACCACCCTGAAACCGAAAATCACTTTTGAAATTTTTGTTTGTCTGTCTGTCTGTCTGTATGTTTGTTACCTTTTCACGATAATGGATGAACGGATTTCTTCATGAAACCATACACCAATATAAATTATGTTCGTTGTAACTTAGATTTTAGGCTATTGGCATTCAAAATACATTATTTAAATGGGGTTGATCGGGTGGTTGCCTGAATTAAATAAATGAAATATCTTCTTATTACTAATTTTGAAAAATGTTACGTAACAAACGTTTCTTTAAAAATAATTTGCGAAAGTTTTATTCCTTGAAAAATTTTGATAGGACTGATATTTAATTAGATAAATATTTTAAAATTAAAATAACTGCCATCTGATAGGTATAATGAAATAAAAACAAATGACTTCGCCTAAAACAACCTTGGAAGCAACAATCGAAAGCTATGAAAGATAGCCTACAGAGAATGTTTCTGTGTTTGTATGAAGTAATATCGTGGAAGCTAAATTAACCGATTTGTATAATTAATTATTATTTCACCATTGGAAAATGTAGTTTCCCAGATAACGATAATGCTATAATGTTATTACAGTAACTTCTGATATAATATAATATAATATAATATAATATAATATAATATAATATAATATAATATAATATAATATAATATAATATAATATAACATAATATAATACAATACAATATAATATAGGAATTAATTTATTTAATATAATTAAACGATCATTTGAAGGGTTCAGAACCACAGTTTCCTTTTTTCTGGGGGTGAAACCCCATTTACTGAATCGTAGAAAACAAGGGATAAAATTAAGTTATTACCATAATTCAATGGAAACCTATAGCAAGTAAAATAAAGTATACAAATTAAATCTAAATGATGTTTTCATTGAACTATGGTTGCATGTAATAAAAATTAAGAAACATGTTAAAGGAATTAAGTGATTCAACACAATGAATGGTCTTTGGACCAAAATGATCGCATTTTAATTATTAGGATGCAATTTAAATTAAGTAACAATGGAAAAATTAAACGATTTATCCTTCTATCAAACAGAATGTTCCCTGGATCAAATGTCCTATTTTAAATATGATTAGCTTTATATTTATTTCTAACAATGAGCGGAGAAAATGTAAAAATATATTTTAATATAGGATTAATTTACAAGGATATACATATATACAGCTTATAACTATAACAATATGATATTCTTATTAAATTTTGGTATTCTTCCAAGAAAACTAGTTCGATTAATTAAAATTGTGTTTTTTTTTTTGAGAAAATACAGCAGAATTATAATGAAAAGAAACAAGGTCAGTACGGTATCTGATCTTTTGCAATCAGGTGATCACAGTCGTCTAAAGCAGGAGATGCAAGACCTTTACTTTTAACTGAGCTTTAGAATATGCCATTAGGAAAGTTCAGGATAACAGGATGGGTTTGAATTGAAAATACATTTTTATTTTATTGTCTATGCAGATGACGCTTTTTGAATATATTTAGGAGAAAATACAAAACGGTTAGTCCGGGGAAAACACGGAAATTTTAACCTCAACCAGCAAGTAAAGTTATCGGTTTGGAAGTAAATCCCGAAAAGACAAAGTATATGATTATGTCTCGTGACGGGAATATTGTACCCGAAATGGTATAAATATTGGAGATTTATCCTTCGAAGAGTGGAAAATTCAAATATCTTGGAGCAACCAATCTTATAAATGACCTGGGAGAAAATAATCCAGAACTTCGATCGACGGAAGATGATATTTTCGGTTGAGAAGCTCTTATCATCCAGTCTGGGGTCCAAAATCTGCATTTTCCTGAATTTATAAAACAGTTGATTTACTACGGTTTCATTCACAATGGAGTAAAATAATCACACTGAGAGAGTAAAAAAGGTTAAGGGTGATAGATTAATATTAGGAAAATATTTGAGGATAACGGGATGAATTACAAATAAAATAAAATAGAAACTTAGAGGTAAAATAACAGAACAATGAAATCACATTGTATTCTTAGGTGACAAAATTAGGAACTTGAAATCCAGACGTTTGAGATGGGCAGGGCATGTAGCACGTATGGGCGAATCCAGAAATGCATATGCCAAGAGTGTTAGTTGGGAGACCGGAGGAAAAGACCTTTAGGGAGGCCGAGACTTCAGATGGAGGATAATATTAAAATGGATTTGAGGGAGGGGGAAATGAGAGACTGGCTTAATCTTGCACAGGATAGGGACCGATGGTGGGATCCTTAGTTATGTTGTGCCTGGCAATGAAAATTCGGGTTTTACAATAATTGTAAGATGAAGGTAATTGTCATGCATAACTAACCAATTATTTTTGAATTTTATTCAGCTTTCTCCAAGTGAAGGCTGCCTAGAAGACAAAGCTTACCAAAAAAATTGTTGTTTTTTGAGTAAATGGTAGGTACACAATTATAATGAAAAAAAAAAACAAAGGAAAAGGAAAAGAAACAGAAATAACACAATTATAAATAATTGAAGACGACTAAACAAAAGATCATTAATTCCAGAAGAAACATAAAACTTCCTAGTACAGTATCCATTTGCTATCAGGTGATCACAGTCGTCTATTTAGCACTAGTTGCAAGACCCAACTTAAATGAGCAGATCGCCATAGGAAAGAGATCAATCTATTCAAGTGTAGAGATGGTTTCTTAGGATTTTTTTTGATCCCTTCACTGCAGACATAGATACTTCAGTGACAAGAGTTTGTCCTAGACCAAACTGCTTGCAAAAATGCGCGAATATTTTTGTGATAGTCCCTCTAGCCCCAATCAATAATCCAACAACTTCGATCGACGATAGATGATATTTTTCCTTATAATATGGTATAGTGGGGTCGTATATGTCGCATTTTCCTGATGTACCTCAGTAGGTTGATTTTCGTACGTTTCCATCCTTACAATAGAGTAAAATAATACACAAGTGTAATAAAAAGAGGATACATTAATATTAATAAATTTGAGGATGGACTGAGGAATACACAAATAAAATCAAATATAAACTTAAAGGTAAAATAACAGAGACAATGAAATCACATAACATAATATTAACACAGAGAAGAATAATATCTTACGTCAATCAATTAGGACAATAATATATGAAAAAAAGAGGAAATAAATAAGGAACAAAAATATATAACGAATACCTTTCGTGATTACGTTCCATTATTATTATTATGATTATTATGATTATTATGAGTATTATTATTATTATTATTATTATTATTATTACTATTGTTATTATTATTGTCTATGCGGATAACGTGAATATGTTAGGAGAAAATCCACAAACGATTAGGGAAAACACGGGAATTTTACTGGCAGTAAGTAAAGAGATAGGTTTGGAAGTAAATCCCGAAAAGACAAAGTATACGATTATATCTCGTGACCAGAATATTGTACGAAATGGAAATATAAAAATTGGAAATTTATCTTTTGAAGAGGTGGAGAAGTTCAAATATCTTGGAGCAACAGTAACAAATATAAATGACACTCGGGAGGAAATTAAACACAGAATAAATATGGGAAATGCGTGTCTGCTGTCAAAAAATTCTGAAAGTTAGAATTTATAAAACAGTTATATTACCGGTTGTTCTTTATGGTTGTGAAACTTGGACTCTCACTTTGAGAGAGGAACATAGGTTAAGGGTGTTTGAGAATAAGGTGTTTAGGAAAATATTTGGGGCTAAGAGGGATGAAGTTACAGGAGAATGGAGAAAGTTACACAACACAGAACTGCACGCATTGTATTCTTCACCTGACATAATTAGGAACATTAAATCCAGACGTTTGAGATGGGCAGGGCATGTAGCACGTATGGGCGAATCCAGAAATGCATATAGAGTGTTAGTTGGGAGGCCGGAGGGAAAAAGACCTTTAGGGAGGCCGAGACGTAGATGGGAAAATAATATTAAAATGGATTTGAGGGAGGTGGGATATGATGATAGAGAATGGATTAATCTTGCTCAAGATAGGGACCAATCGCGGGCTTATGTGAGGGCGGCAATGAACCTCCGGGTTCCTTAAAAGCCTTTTGTAAGTAAGTAACATAATATTAACACAGAGAAGAATATCATCGTACGTCAATCAAATAGGAGGAAATAAATAAGAAAAAAAATATATATATAACGAATACCTTTCGTGATTTCGTTCCATTATGATGATGATGATTATTATTATTATTATTATTATTATTATTATTATTATTATTATTTCGTCAGCGGCCATCCATTAACTGCTCTTTGGACCCCCAGAGGGCCGTAGAACGCCAGTTGTCAATAATTTGATATGCACCGCGTGACACACAAGACGAAAATGTTGAACATTTGAGTTCCCAGAGTAAACGTGAAGAATTGTCATATTTTAAAAAAATATATAAAATAATTTCTGATGACATTAAAAGTTTTGTATTATTTGAAACACTGAAAATGTATTTATTTTATAGTAATCTTATTATTGCTGTTGCAGAATAAACATAAAGCAGATCCCCAAGTTTGTGTACACTTTCCCGTCTCTTGTTCCCAGTTCTCCTGCCAATCAATCATATTTAGTTACTTTTAATGGACCAAAGTTGAAACACTTCTCCCACTCTCTTCCTGTTCTGGAATTAAGGTAATAATAATAATAATAATAATAATAATAATAATAATAATAATGATTTATTTAACCTGGCAGAGTTAAGGCCAAACGGCCTTCTCTAACACTCAACCAGGGGCAAAACTGCGTTACAAAAAACACTAAAAATTTACAAAGTACACTACAATTTTACACACAAAACTGAATAAGATAATAATAATAAAATGTAAATAACAAGTAAGTAGAACTCAGACATAATATATAACATACAGAAAGACAGAAAAAGCATAATAAAATATGAACAGCAGGTCAAAATAAATGAGACATACAAAGTATAAAAAAAAGACAATTAATAATAAAAAATATAAGACAATTAATAATAATAATAATAATAAATAATAATAATAATAATAATAAAATAGTGCAGTACAAAGCATACAATGAATACAATATTTTTAGGTACACACAGTAAGGAAAATTATGATTATATACTGTATAGCTCAACTTATCACATTATAGATATACAATTATCGGAAAATATGAAAACAAAAATATAAAATAAGTTAAATATCACTAGAACATAAAAAAATGTGAATACGTGGAAACATGCAATACAATACTTGTCATGACAGTAAGTTAGTTTGGCAACTCGTCATAAGATAATTTTATAACTTGGATTTGAAAGATTTCAATGTTCGGCAGCCCTTGACTTCAGGCGGCAGAGAGTTCCAGTGACGAGAGGTAGCAACAGTGAAAGATGAGGAATACAGAGATGATGTGTGGAGTGGAATTTCTAGCGTGTTATCGCGTTGTGATCGAGAATAAATTAGGGGATATTAATTGATATAAGAGAGAGAGCAGATTTCTCCTATGAAAACGAGCGAATAAATAATAGGGGATGAAGTGTGCGTAATTCGATATAAGAGAGAAAGAGAGTGCAGATTTCTCCTCTCATGTAACCTAAGCCATGATAACTTCTCGAAAGAAGGTGAGATATGATCATAGTATCGAACATTACAAATGAAGCGGACGCACGCGTTATGAACACGCTGTAGTTTCTGAGCGGAATCAATCCTGAGATCACTGAATAAAACGTCGCATTAATCGAAGTGAGGTATAATATAGGATGAGTGAAGTAAACACAATTTTCATGATTGACAAGCAGTGAATGAAGTCCAACTGAAGGCCCTCTTGTACAAACCAAACACTCGTACTTAGCAGAAGAAATGGGGCATTAGGCAGTCCTGAGCGCCACACAAAACAAATGCCTGATAATGGCATCCAAGCCGCTCGGAATTAATTAGCCTCGCGTTCGGACGTGTGAGGGAACGGATTTACGAAACTTCTGCATGGCAGTTTACGTAGCTGGCAACAGATGGTGCCACGGGAACTATACCTAACTTTAAGTGCACAAAAATCTGTCATTTACATTGGCACCGTAATTTATCGTACGGAGGAAGCGCGCTGAATACACTCAGCGCAAATCCTGCAAATCCACTTCGTATTGTTTTGACATCTGTGGGGCGCGGGTGCGGGGGTCGTATCCTCACACCAGCATTATATCCAGGTCATTAATAAAGACTCTTATCATTAGAGCTTTATAGTATGTCTAGAATACGTCACTAAAGTTTATGTAACAACAAATCAAAGAGCATAGAATAATTACAATTTGTATTACTCTAGCTGTACTCTTTGATCAGAATATAGCGTGGTAATCGATCAGGTTCAGTTGTACAGGGACATCATTTTATTTTTACTAACATTTTTAATATTAACCTGGCTATATCTTCGGATTAAAGGTCTAGAACCGGAAACACCGTTTGCTACCCCCTTCCAAGACTGGAGTTCGATGATACTGGCGTAAAATACAAACAAATCACTTTACTAGGTACAGGAGGGAAGAAAAGTAGTTCATCCATTTATGTAAACTAGGAAATATCGTAATTTTGAGTTCGATAATTTTCATTAGGTTTTTGTTTAATCAAAATACAGTCCAGTATTAACACTTAATATTTTTACTCACGAACTGAACTATCCATTCAGGCGTATTATTTATGCAGTGTATATTATACACATTAGCGTACAATATAGAGAAAGAAGTTAAATTGAAAAATAATTATAATATGGATATTTAAACACATTTTTGAAAATAGTGGCCGTTCATTTTGATACAGGCTTCAGTTCTTTTGTGCATATTATCGCACTATAGAATATTGTACCTAATTCCAATTACCAGTTTCGTCCTTCGTACTCGTAACTCATGTTGAAATAATTCTGTACCTACTCTATAAAAGAGTACCTTACCTACTGCAAATTCAATCTTCACTTCTGCCCTATCCGAAAAGATAAAATTACTCAGAAATGCTATCTACTGTATGTCCAAGTGGTTTTGTCGCAGGGTCGTAGAAAGGGGGGGGGGAAATCACGTGACAGTTAATTACTTAACGAGGCCCTTTTATTTAAGTTATTTTAAACAGCTGTATAATATTACGTAGACGTTCAATTCCTAACAGAAATTAATGTTTTCAGAAAAGTGCTAAGACAGCCCAGCCACTAGACTTTACAGAGGGACGAACACAAGCAGGTGGGGGAAACCGGGATGCGAAGTAGGCAAACGGACGACAGTACCTGTGCGAAAATATGATTCAATATTGGAAGCTCTTTAGTTACTGAAAAACGCGAAAATATTTCTGGAACGTACTATACTCACTAACTCAGTACTGCATACGCGGCCTCGGTTCTGTGTGGAGAACGGTTGGCAGTTTACTAGTAGAGGGGTGGGAGTGAAGTACATTAAAAAACTCAGGTACAATAAAAATTGAAGTAAAAATAAAATGATGTCCCTGTACATTGGCATTGAAAGATATCTGACCTACAATTTTATGGTCTTGTAAATGAACTTTCTAATCATGGAATAAGTCAGAACCAAAGTTATACCAAATTGACAGACTTTGAAATAGTTCCTGTAGTTCTCAATGGGTGACACTATTACTATTATGATTATTATTATTATTATTATTACTATTATTATTATTATTATTATTAAGTAAGTAAGATTAAACATTATTCTCATAATTAATAATATCAGCTGTGTTCCGCTGAACCTAACGCTTTTTACATCCATTAGAGAGGAATGAAATATTGAGTTATATAATGCTGGTTTATTTATGTACAACTGACGATACGACTTATGTTCGACATCAATTTACGGAAGTAGCAAGTATAGAAGCCGCACTTACACGAACAAATTATCGATCACTATCGATTATTAAGAGTCAAGTATCTTTAAACGTCAGTGTACTATCGATACTTGGCGCGATACACTAGCGCACATTATCGGATGCAATAAATCATCTCAGTTATTCTGTTAATGAAATGATGGCATAAGTATGAACTAGCTGTATAACAATTGTATTGTTATACACGACCTATATAGTGATTATTAGTAAGGACTTATAAACGAGCTATTCATTGTGTAAGTAAGCCTTATAAGGCTGTTAAACAGATATTATAGTAAGACCGACTATAGACCTAATATATACTTATTTCATCACAGTTAATTTGAAACATGTTTCATTTCAGGGGTGTATTGAAATACGTATCTGTACCAGTTGCAAATTGAAAGCTAATCATTGTAACGGTATGGTATAAAACAAACCAATGTTAAGATATATCCATTTAGGAACTTATTAAACTGCGTTTTAGTATTTTAATTTACATTGTATTTAGTGACTTAATTTCAATTACTGTACTCAAATTCAACAAAAAAACTCACCAAACTGCAGAGTAATACAAGGTAAGGTTGAGTCCTTGTACGAACCTGAAACAAGAAAAAAAAAACATTACGTTATCAATATATCCATAGGATACACATCTGACAGCACACAACTATCGCTCCAAGAGAAGTTTAAACTGAAAAGACTAACGCCAGAGTGCTGCATTGGAGTTAAATCGCTCGCTTGAACTCGGTCGAGGTCGCACCTCGAGTGAAATAAGATCGGTTGTGATACGCTCGTAATAAATAGAAGCGCAGTACAAGGTCATCTCACCGACATGTCTTATCTTGTATGGAAGGCGACAGATAAGATACACATATGTTTTGCTCACACGGTAAAAATAAGGCTTTATTTTCTGCGTTTATGACAAACGTTTAATGGAACAGTCAATGGAACGTACCAAAACAGTAACATGAAGTTATAAAGAAAATAGTATGAAAAACTTCCATATACAGTTATTATTGCCAATTAATAATTATTCAATGTTTGATTTATCACGTAATATATAATATGATAGGGTCATACATAGTGTTCCGCCTATATACTGCGACAATGTAGAAACGTTTTACAAAATATTATTATAGATATAGCAGTAGATTAATAACAATATTAGTACAGAGATAACGTCACAGAAAATATAATAAAACGAATAATCATGCTGCACAACTGTTACAGACGGAAAGATTGATTCACTAATTATTAGAGATTATTATTATTATTATTATTATTATTATTACTAGAAAACTTGATACAGTTCTTGCATTATCGTGATTGTGCTCTCCGTTTATAATAATTAGATTTACATCCAATAACATCTATCAGATGTGGCAAAAACAAAATCACTCCTGTATGGGGGAAAAAAAACATTTACCTACAACATTTATATTACATTTTAAAGCAAGTTTTGTAGTTGTACTATGGAGAGGTTAGTTAAACACTGCCAAGTTTTGAAATGATAAACATGTATGATGTTACTACACAGTTCATCACTGTAGCAAGAACGAATGTCTAACGCTCGGCTTATACCGTTCGAGGATTTATCGTTCGCGACAATTTTACCCATCATGCATGTGCGCTACCTATCGGATTATGCTATGAACTACTTGGCGCTCGAGCGAAAACGTCCGATGCAGACCTCTGACTAACACACTCTTCCACAAATGCTATGAATTTCAAATGTAGAAACAAATCTCTCAGCTTAAAAAAGAGAGAGAGAGAGAGAGCCAAAGAAATGAGAGAATAAGCAAAAAATTACACACTTATTAAAGAAAATACTCGTATTCGAACCACTACATGATTCGAATAAAGTAATGCTCAGCGGAAAGTGTACGTCTGCGCCTCAGCACATACACAACCTGCTGTCTTGTCCAAAGGAAAGTTGTTTCGGCATCAATCGGAGGTCTTCGAGTAAAAGCGTGCAAACAACTGCAGTACCTAATCATGCGCAGCACTAAATCTCATTATCAGTTACCACCAATTTCATCGACGCCAGATAACTCTACAGTTGAGACAACGTCGTTGAACAATTAATAAAAATGAAAGGAGAACGAAAACAAAGTAAAAGGAAGAAAAGTAAATAAATGGAAACAGAAGAGAGGAATAAGAGAATGGAAAAGAGGAACTTCGCAGAAGAGCACAGAATAATGAAAGGAAGTCAGAATGCCGTAATGGTAGGAACCGGTGTGCGCAAGCTCTAACGTGGAGCTCATATAATGGGGCAGCAACGGAGTTACTTACTGCTACATGGTTAGGCTCTCAACCGAGCTGTCTCATTTGACTTCATAAGCAGCATACATTTATGCTCCGTACGATTATTATTGTCATTATTAATTAATTAAATGCTCATAACATTGGATAATCTCCATTTGCTGCCTAGTATACCAGTAAACGTCTGTGATATTATTAACACTTAACCTGAAATATTTATAGCTTTACATTTGCTGCAAGTTCATAGATTAATATTCATCTCAGCAGATAAATTTTGGTGATGTATAAATTCCAATTCTGGAGAGATGTCCAGTTACTAGTCTGAAGACAGTCAGTGCTGTTTTTCTTGGAGAAATATCAGGGACTGGAATGCTTTATCTGCAGACCTACTAAAGGCTTTACCAATAACCAAAAATATATTTAAAAATAGGCTTAAGGACTTTACTAATAGACGATAATTATACACAGTATTTAAAGGGTGTAACTGATATTTTGTTATTGAAGTGTTGTATCAGTGAAGTGTGTTGTGTAAGTGAAACGTGTTCCTGTCAGTGAAGCTTTATAGTTTATAGTGACAGTGCAAAGTATTTGAACAGTGAAATGTTTTTGAAGTGTTAGTGAAATCAGCAGTTTATTAGTAAACTGTAGTTCTATACATGTAACTATTTCGGCATGAGAAATTATTACTCACTCACGGACAGGAGAACGCGAATTCGATTATGCGCAATGTTCAAAACATACAGAGGTGAGCCTGCTTGGAGAGAAATAAAAAATAGGTTGCAGCCGCCAAATTACTCTTCAAGGAACGACCACTCATATAAATTGAGGGAAAGAAGGCAGAGGACGGACACTGGAAAGTTTTCTTTTCTTAATCGTACTATCAGGGACTGGAATGCTTTACCTGCAGACTTACTAAAGGCTTTACCAATAACCAAAAACGTATTTAAAAATAGGCTTAAGGACTTTACTAATAGACGGTAATTATACACAGTATTTAAAGGGTGTAATTGATATTTTGTTATTGAAGTGTTGTATCAGTGAAGAATTATGTTGTGTCAGTGAAGTGGGTTGTGTCAGTGAAGTGTGTTGTGTAAGTGAAACGTGTTCATGTTAGTGAAGATTTATAGTTTATAGTGACGGTGCAAAGTATTTGAACAGTGAAATGTTTTTGAAGTGTTAGTGAAATCAGGATAGTATCAGTGAAATGTGTCATAGTTCCAGTGCAGTGAGTGAGTTGTCAGCGAAATGAGTGTAATGTTGAAAGGTACTTGTGCAGATATGAACATATCATACTCGTGGGTTTTAGTTAGAACATAGGTTTAAGATACAAATTAGATTTACTTTAAATGTTATTTTAAGTTATCGTGCTTCATTTAATTTAGGATGTTCCCTGTTATTATTGTTATTATTATTATAAATTATTATTATTACAAATTACTGTTAGTATTAATTATTAGTATTATTATTAATTGTATTTTTTATTAATTGTGTTTATTATTGTCTTTATTGAGTGTAATTAGTTACCACTGCTACCGGGTATATACCCATTGCAGTGTGAATAAATACATACATACATATTAATCAAATTTTTACGTTTTTAAATTTCGCACAAAGATTTATTTCCACTGACGGTTGAGAACTAGACCTATACATTACTTTCGAAAAGTCAATGTTTCCTGAATCAGTGACAGATACAAGTGACGTTACATCTGAGTCAATTTCTGTTTCACTCTCAGATAGTTTTTTTCTTTTTTGTTTGCCTCAGAGTCCTCTTCTTTGCAGTTTCTGTAATAAATTTTATTTTCGTTTAATACTGTTTAATTTAATATAAAATGTAATACATTAACAAGATTGAACAAAAAGTTGCATAAACCAAGAAATTCTTCATAATTTTAATTTCGGTGAAATCCGTATCTTACTATTTTCCTGTTTTATTATTATTATTATTATTATTATTATTATCTATATACAATTTTTTTATTATTTTTTTTTCTGAATAATACAAAAGTTCAGAATGAAATCTTTGTTGGGTTGTGGTTCTCTTCTTTGTCAAAAAGTCTGTATTTTCATTTTCTTCTAATCCACAATGAGAAGTTATTTATTGTGAAGCAGTTTTGTCTGTTTTTTGTAGAAACTTGACTCTCATATAGATTTCTCTCTCTTATCTTCTGATGTTAATGAAACAATAGCCTAAGTTGGAGATACTGAACAAAAATTATAGCTACTTTAGTAAGTGAACTTATTCTGTAAATTAATTGATGTAGACCAAGATTAACAGCTTCTATTTCACCATCGCGGTGTGTAGAAGGTTCTCCTAGTGAAAGGTGAAGGGGAAAAAAGTCACAATACATAGCTGCTCCTGTAATACTATTTTGTTGCAGAGATCCATCTGTGTAAATGTATAACCACTTTGATTTTGATTATGTAATTCATTTCTTAAGGATGTACTGGAAGGAATGGTGAACGGGAGACAAGTTCAGGCGGCAGAAGCTACCATATGATAGACAATATTAAGATACATGGATCGTATGTGCAGTCTAAGAGGAAAGCGTAAAGTAGGAAAGATCTGAAAAATCTGGGTTTGCAGTGAAACACCTACCATTGGACAGGAAACTGTGTAGAGGAGTAGTGGGTACAGTGAGACACAAAATATTAAGACATATGTATGCAAGTGAATTTTCAAGTATTTTTGAAATCAAGTGCACTAGAAATATACATTAAAACATGGAGTACAATAATGCATAAACAAAAATGTTAATAGATAAAGGACTTAACATACAATACGTGTTTGTCAAAAAAATGCAAATGTCTCACTGTTCCCATTCAGGAGGGTACAGTGAGACACCACATTGTCTATTAACGGACATTGAAATGATTTACATTTATTTCAAAAGAAAAGAAAGCTTGCTGTCTCTTTATCTTGCCATGTTCTGTAGACTTATTTAGAATCATTTTGATGTCTGACTTCGAAACCATTGAAACATCTGGAACATTTGGAAAAGTGAACTTTCCATGACTTTTCAAACCTTTGCGAAATAATAAAATGAATTTTTGGTGACAACAAAGCTTATAATTATAAGAATTTAATTTAATTCTTTATTATTTTTTAATATTTTCTTAAATTTTGTGAATAATTTTTTTTATTTAAAACACCATTCAAATGTAATGTATCCATTATTTTAAGCTATAGTTCCTAAATTGGTTACTAGTATGTTCATTTTTAATGTTAGTTACTGGTAAATGTAATATAATTACAGTTTATTTTTGCGAATCACTGGTAAATGGGAACAGTGAGACGTCTCAGTGTACCCTTCTATGGCATGTCTCACTGTTCCCTTTACGCATAGTTCGTTTAAAAATGGCGCCATCACTTCAAAATCAGAACAAGAAAGACGAAACTTTGCCAAACATAACGTCAAATATCATAGTATTAGGTAACAAAACATTCATAATTCTATTTCATTTGTATATCCAATATAACCTTCATTAAACACAAGCCAAAATTTTACTTCTAGAGTGAAAAATAACGAATTATTTTAAACACTCACCTTCATAACTAGAATGAAACTGAGTATGAAAATACTGTTACTTTACTCATGCAACATACAACTCCACTGTTACAAACATTTGAACATCAAAATTTACCATCTAATAAAAAATGTCTCACTGTACCCACTTCTCCCCTACTTCCTTTACGAGTCTTTATACATTACAACGAGTGACTGTAAACATTTTAAGTGTTTCAAAAGAAAAAAATTCTCCTTCTTTCTGATTAAATACGTTTTCTTATTTCTTAATGAAGTGCTCGCTACCAAATTCTTCTATTGGAGCACTCATTTCCAACCGTCAAGGCTTGTTTTGTTTTCACATGGTTCGTGTGCAACCTGAGCTAAACCTGCGCGTTGCTTGCAGCTTTTGGTAACCAAACGCAGGACTCTGCTGACCAGACTCCAGATGCATGCAGCAATTTATTGTTCTTCCTTTGACAGATGTAGAAAACTACGAATCAATTGCTATTATTATTGTTATAGAGAATGTTTATTGCCATCATAAAGTTTTAATACATCCCAACCGAATAGGCTACATAATACAGTATTATTATTCATGTAGCTATTAAATTCTGACAAATTATTTATCAAACAGCTGCTAATGATTTATAGCTGGTCGCTTGTACTGGAATGTCTGAGAACGCTTGGAAATGTACTTACACAATGGGGCAGGCGGATCCATCCATTGCACGAACTGTTATATTGTGACTGGCTTTGTTATTTAGTGTTTGCAAAATAAACCTCACACATCTACAAATAATAAAATTTCTATAATTAACCCCAACAAAGCCGCAGTTTTAGATTTCCGGACTAACGACGTGCCGCGAACAAAAGAGCGATCCAACAATAGAGCCGCGCCGACACAAAAGCCAACATGGACGCACTCGCAATAATCTGCGATATCCGACAGATCGATATATGCATCCGAATTTTACAGGATCATTTTCCTCTTTGTCAGCTGCCTCGCCGGCTGATAGACAAGATCACTTAGTTGTGAACGAGGTGACGGCTGACCAATGCCAAAATGACGTGTTAACTAACCGACTTACAGCCTGACATGTGAATTGTGCAACATACGTTTCTGTCAGAGACAACTTCGCAATTTTAACTGCGAATGACAAACGAACCATGTCGTCGACAAATTTCATTCCATATCCTCATACCGCGTCCAGGGGGATCAGGGTTCTATGTGCGCCAGCAGCAAGATTTAACCCCCGTCCCTGTTGTCTGGAGCTGCACTATTCCACGGCCACCTCGAGCACAGAAGACTACGCTACCCAGGCCGATCTTTCTCTTGTTAAGTTCATTTGTGCGAGATCGTGCGTATTTGCTTGGTTTCCGCACAAAACCAATCCGCGGAAAGTCTAAAATTCCACATTCAGCATTCCCAACCTAACACACATAACAATTTCCCTCTTCTTACCGCTTAAGTGACATATTGATTTTACTGCTTTAGGCTTTTAACATATTATTTTTAGAGACGTTCAATACAGTAATAATTATAAATTGGAAGCTTACCACTCCAATTTCACCTAAATTGCACTGTTAATTATTGTTTTTAAACATTTGCAAAAATTAAGTAAACTCTACAACTCCACTAAAGTTACTGCATTCGTGATGCAAGGAACATTAAGGAAGCCGTGAAAAAATCAACAAGATTCCAGACTCATCATAGACTGGGAGAAAAGAAAGACAGACGCATATCACAGCCTGCTGGAGTATAGTAAACACAGAGTAGTAATAACGTTACAAGAGCGGCATGTTGACGTTTTAATTTTGAAAAAGCGAAAAGTGTATCGTACATTACGAAGATCGTTTATTACATGAAAGAGAATTTCTAATTAGTTGCATCCATGTTGGTTTTGTTTTGAAAACCAAAATATCTTTCTTCAACATAGTTGCTATAAAATGTTTTCTGTGTTTACTATTCCAGCAGGCCTTGATATACGTCTGTCTTTTTTTCCCCAGTCTATAAATGCGAACTTAAAACAAACGGTAAGGTTATGTAATGATTTATTTTTCATTTTAATATTTTAACAATATTATTTATATAACATATTGCAGTAATAACATCCGCCTCTGGAATCTTGTTGATTTTTTCACGGCTTCCTTAATGTTACTTATATCAGGAATGCATTAAGTTTCGTGGAGTAGTAGACTTTACTTAATTTTTGCAAATATTTAAAAACAATTAACATTAATTTAAGTGAAACTCAATTTATAATTATTACTATGATAAACGTCTCTAAAAATAATATATTAAAAGCCTAAAGCAGTAAATGAATGTCGCGCTTAAGCGGTAAGAAGAGGGAAACGAAATGCTGAATGTGGTATTTCACACTTACCGCGTATTGGTTCTGTGCGGAAAACAAGCAAATACGAACGATCTCGCACAAAATAGTAATAATTATAAATTGAAACTTACCACTGCAATTTCACTAAATTGCAATGTTAATTATTGTTTTTAAATATTTTAAAAATTAACTAAACTCTACAACTCCACTAAAGCTACTGCATTCGTCATGCAAGTAACATTAAGGAAGCTGTGAAAAAAATCAACAAGATTCCAGACTCAACATAGACTGGGGGAAGACAGACGTATATCACGGCCTGCTGGAGTATAGTAAACACAGAAAATATTTTAAAGCAACAATGTTGAAGATAGATATTTTTGTTTTGCAAATTTACCGTCATTGAACAAAAACCAAGATGGAGATTTCATTGCAACTAATTAGAAATTCCTCTTTCACGTATATAATAAACTATCTTAACAAAATAATGTACGATACACGAGCGGTATGTTTTCTTTCAATTCTCGGAAATTAAAAAAGCTCAACTACGTTTCGCTTTTTCAAACTTTTCCTCGAACATGGAAACTTCAACATACCGCTCTTGTAACGTATATTACTATTATACACGTTTTAACATCTCTTTTCATATCGTGTGTGTGTGTGTGTAGTCGACCTGGTTGGCGAGTTGGTATAGCGCTGGCCTTCTATGCCCAAGGTTGCGGGTTCGATCCCGGGCCAGGTTGATGGCATTTAAGTGTGCTTAAATTCGACAGGCTCATGTCAGTAGATTTACTGGCATGTAAAAGATCTCCTGCGGGACAAAATTCCGGCACATCCGGTGACGCTGATATAACCTCTGCAGTTGCGAGCGTCGTTAAATAAAACATAACATTTCGTGTGTGTAAGTTCTGGCCATGGAAGAGTGCAGCTCGATCATTTCTTAATTTATCCGATCCATAACAATGAACGACTAGCAGCATTTGAAATGTGGATATGGAGAAGAATGGAGCGTGTGAAATGGACAGACAGAATAAGAAATGAAGCTGTGTTGGAAAGAGTGGGTGAAGAAAGAATGATGCTGAAACTGATCAGGAAGAGAAAAAGGAATTGGTTGTGCCTCTGGCTGCGAAGAAACTGCCTATTGAAGGATGCACTGGAAGGAATGGTGAACGGGAGAAGAGGTGGGCCAAATGAAGATATTAGATGATAGACGACATTAAGATATATGGATCATATGAGGAGACTAAGAGGAAGGCAGAAAATAGGAAAGACTGGAGAATGTTGGGTTTGCAGTGAAAAACCTACTCTTGGGAAGGACACGTATGAATGAATGTATGTATGTATGTATGTATGTATGTATGTATGCATGCATGTATGTACGTATGGGCTATTCCATATGAAACCGAACAGTAAAAAACCTCCCATTTTTTATACTCTAATTTTTCCCTATTTATACAAGGTGCTGAGGAGAGTGCATTTTCAAAAATATACTATCGAAAGTCAAACGGTTTTCGTATTATTGAGCGACAAATTTAGCGTATTTTAGAAAAACAAGCCTCTTTCAGCGCTCAGAACTCTGGAACCATTTACTGCAGAACATTGAACGAGAGCTCATTTTGAAGCTGACATTTGGTAGGTTATGTTAAGAAGTAATACTAATTTTTAATTTACACAGAGAGACAGATAATCTGATTTTACTTACTTTTAGGCTTTTTGCCCATTTGTAAAAATGTAAAAAAATATTGAGAAAAAACCTTACATTATTAAGAGGGATTCGGCATTGTTTGCTTAGTGGTACGGCAATAAGTTTCGAAGGTATTAAATAAATTATTTTCACACACCTAGACTTGAACGGCGCAGTACCGCACGCACTGGCCGAGAGCTGAAGATAAGCGAGCGTTGGGCGTCATTTTACTCCTGTGTTTATGAAAACTTGTGATCAAGCTAGCCCAGCTATGCGCTATTAGGCGAAACATCACGTGTTTGTCTCCTGGCCTTGCTTGTCTCGGCTAGCTGCCGCCTCACAGTCAGCTGGTTAGTTCACCCGCGTACTATTTATTTTCTTTATTTTATATTTTCAATACTTTCTTATCAACATACCGCCAGTAAAAAAAATAATTGTTTATTTGTACTTTCAATGCGGAATCTAACTATGTTTTTTTAAAATATTCTTTCCTAGGCAAAGGCGTCTTAATGAAGAAAAATCTAAATTTCTCCACTTCCATAAAAAGTAAAAAAACTGTTTACATGTCAATATAAACTTTAATTCCTCAGCATCAAAATAAACCATGACTTTGATCATTGGGTGAAAGGGTTTCGGAGCTACAACAGTTTAAAGTTGCTAATTTTATGAAAATATGATAAATTTAAATATTTTTAATTTAAACACTATGAAGTTCTGATGCCTCAAACTTTGCACAAAGCATTGTATCACAGTTGTCAACGGACAGAAAAAGTTTCATTGTATTTTGAAATTGTAAGGTCAATTTTCTCTATATTCCGTCGATTTGAGTTGGAATAGCTCATATGTAAGTAACTAAGTATGTATGTATGTATGTATGTATGTATGTATGTATGTATGTATGTATGTATGTATGTATGTATATATGTATGTATGTTAATGATATTTAATGTATTCTATGTATGGATTTTGTGTGATTATGTATGTTTATCGCCTATGTCAAACTATATTATCCTGAAGTATTTAGGGCAGTAGTGGGTACAGTGAGACACAAAATATTAAGACGTGTATGCAAGTGAATTTTCGAGTGTTTTTAAAATCAAGTGCAATAGAAATATACATTAAACCATGGAGTACAATAATACATAAACAAAAATGTTAATAGATAAAGGACATAATATAAAATGCGTGTTTGTCAAAAAAAATGCAAATGTCTCATTGTTCCCATTCAGGAGGGTACAGTGAGACACCACAGTGTCTATTAACGTACATTGAAATGATTTACATTTATTTCAAAAGAAAACAAATACTTGCTGTATCTTTATCTTGCCATGTTCTGTAGGCTTATTTAGAATCATTTTGATGTCTGACTTCGAAACCATTGAAACATCTGGAACATTTGGAAAAGTGAATTTTTCATGACTTTTCAAACTTTTGCGAAAAAATAAAATGAATTTTTTGTGACAACAAAGCTTATAATTATAAGAATTTAATTTAATTCTTTATAATTTTTTAATATCTTATTAAATTTTGTGAATAATTTTTTATTTAAGAAACCATTAAAATGTAATGTATACATTATTTTAAGCTATAGTTCCTAAATTGGTTACTAGTATGTTCATTTTTAATGTTAGTTACTGGTAAACGTAATATAATTACAGTTTGTTTTTGCAAATCATTGGTAAATGGGAACAGTGAGACGTCTCAGTGTACCCTTCAATGGCATGTCTCACTGTTCCCTTTACGCATAGTTCGTTTAAAAATGGAGCCATCACTTCAAAATCAAAACAAGAAAGACAAAACTTTGCCAAACATAACGTCAAATACCATAGTATTAGGTAACAAAACATTCATATTTCTATTTCATTCTTATATCCAATATAACCTTCATTAAACACAAGCCAAAATTTTACTTCTAGAGTGAAAAATTACGAATTATTTTTTCATCACTCACCTTTATAACTAGATATATATTATTATTATAATATACCAAAGTACATATGATATTTCCATGCAGATATTCTGCGTCATTATACGATGAAAGAGTAATGGAACGGAGAAAAATTCTCTGCGGCGCCGGGATTTGAACCCGGGTTTTCAGCTCTATGTGCTGACGCTTTATCCACTAAGCCACACCGGATTCCACCCCGGCGTCGGAAGAATAGTCTCAGTTTTAAGTTCCAACTCTTGGATTCCCTCTAGTGGCCGCCCTCTGCACTACGTCATAGATATCTATGAACCTAGGACCGAAGTCCACACATGTGCTGAGGTGCACTCGTAATGAGTGACTAGTTGGCCGGGATCCGACGGAATAAGCGCCGTCTTAAATCACGAAGTGATTTACGAATATCATATATATATATATATATATATATATATATATATATATAATTTTAATGTTCCGAAGTACATATGATATTTCCATGCAGATATTCTGCGTCATCATACGATGAAAGAGTAATGGAACGGAGAATCCGGTTTGGCTTAGTGGATAAAGCGTCAGCACGTAGAGCTGAAAACCCTGCTTCAAATCCCGGCACCGGAGAGAATTTTTCTCCGTTCCATTACTCTTTCATCGTATTTATAACTAGAATCAAATCGAGTATGAAAATACTGTTACTTTACTCATGCAACATACAACTCCACTGTTACAAACATTTCAACATCAAAATTTATCACATAATAAAAAATGTCTCACTGTTCTCCCTGTCTCACTGTACCCACTTCTCCCCTACGATGTTCTTGAGACACTCTGTATATATAATTTTTATTTTATATCGATTTACTTGGTAACCTAGCAACATCAATCTTAGCAACGCAATTACCGTCATTTTATTCATACTTCAGTATTTGAAACTACACTGGAACTGAAAAAGTCAGATCTAATGTTTATACAAAATGCATGGCAGTACACAAAACAAAACAACTCATTATTGCACTGGCCTGACGACTCGTTCAAAAGCCTCTCACGCGTGCAGAAGCGAGTCGCTTTGTATGCTTGTATAAACAGGAAAATATTCCAATGTATATTTACGACTGTAACATACATAGGTATTCCGCAACTGACTGTTACATGACGTCACAGGATTGATTAAAATATTTCGTTCCAATTCGCCAAATGAAGGTCCCCGCCGCCGGCAGCAGCAGCTGCGCGCCCCGGGCGTCTGGCAGAGAGATAAGGCTGCAGCAGTGATAAATGGAACAACCGAGGGGACGGACGCTCTAAGCGTCATTTCATCTTGTACCAATGACGTCGACGACGCAGCATGTTTCCATAATCTCCCGTGAGATGGTGTCATATTCTGCTAAGGCCTATTGTGACACACAAGCTCAAATCCGTGTGGGATTTGGAATTTCTTACACGTGTTGACAAAACGGATTTAACGGTGTAATTACACAGTTTCTTTCGCTCGGTGCATTTCTACATTAACTAGTGCAATTACACTCACTTCTACAAATTCTAATGCAATGGAACATGTAAATAAATGGATATTAGGGCGAATGGGTGGAAGTTTGTCATAGATAATACACCCAAAGCTACACTACACATTAGAAATTGAAAACAAAAAATCCATAAATTTTCTAGACATCACAATAACAAAAGTAGACAACAAACACACATTCAAAGTATGCAGAAAACGTTCAAAAAACAACAACAACAACACATTTATTTTCAATCCAACCAATACAACACAAACAATTCATTCCGAACAATGGTACACAGACTACTCAACATACCAATGAACCAACAGGATTACAACGAAGAGCTGAACACAATCAAATACATAGCACAAGAAAACGGATACAACCTAATATAATAGGCATTAAATATGTAAGAAAAACATAATCACAAAAACATAAGAATACAACTACAAAACAAGAACACAAAAATACATCACACTAACATACGAAAACAAAAACACACACAAAATTGCAACCTCATTCAAGAAATTAAATTACAACATCGCATACAGAACAAATAACACTCTACAAAAACATATCAAACAACACATACAAACAAATACAACCACACAGGCGTATACAAACTCAAATGTAACACCTGCAACAACTTCTACATAGGACAGACAGGCAGATGATTTCAAACACGTTACAAAGAACACATCACAGCCATAAAAAATTACAAAACACCTCCACAAATGCAGAACACATCACAAATGCTAACCACACTCACAGAGGCATCAACACAGACATGGAAATACTACACAGCCAACCAAAAAGCCAGAAAGTAAACACACTAGAATAATATGAAATATAAAGACACACAAAAACACACCCCAACGAAATTCTCAACACACAACTTTTCAAAACACACACATTTGAGCTCTACAATACCACAGGAACACACCCTCACAGGAAACAGAACTTCGCCAAGACCAACAACGACCAGTTCTGAAGATGACCCATAAATAGGTCGAAACATGTCAACGAGGTACGTTAGAATTTAACACAAGAAAGTCTTACCATACATATTCCGAAGAGATAACATTCGGTTATTTTTCAATGAAATTAGCCTTTTCTAATATTGATGTCTTAGAATTTATTAATAGATTATAGCTACATTTTCAAGTAGTCAAAAGTGTTCTGAAGTCTAACCTTATGTTTCTGATGAGGGAAGGATTGTGACTATAAACTTTGGAACATGTAGATTTTTTTATATTTTAGTAGGTTATTTTACGACGCTTTATCAACTACTTAGGTTATTTAGCGTCTGAATGAGATGAAGGTGATAATGCCGGTGAAATGAGTCCGGGGTCCAGCACCGAAAGTTACCCAGCATTTGCTCATCTTGGGTTGAGGAAAAACCCCGGAAAAAACCTCAACCAGGTAACTTGCCCCGACCGGGAATCGAACCCGGGCCACCTAGTTTCGCGGCCAGACGCGTTGATCGTTACTCCACACTTGTGGACGGAACATGTAGGGAAATTTAAAATTATTACAAGAAACTGAGTAGTTCACCTGTTTCTGAGAGAAGCAGAGTTATTATAATTCGGTGGTGCTTGAGAAAAGGCGGTGAAGTAATTTTTTTGGTGCAGATGGAGTTTTATTCCTCAGGGGAATATAGGCCTGCAAGTTAAATTCTACAAATGGGTTTCAAAAAACCAAATAATACTATCATTTGATGTGTTTTATTTGCGAAGAAAATTATTTGCAGTAAGGGTGTAATGTTTAATTTTCATCTAACTCAAAACTCATTTTTATGAATATCTCCCTTTACCCAAATATCATCGAATTTGTGTAGATAAAGTTTTAAGCCATAAAAATCTTGTACGGAAATGTTTTCAATTCAAAACACATTTATACAGGTAATTTATTACCTTCTCAGGACAAACAATCCCAGAGGCGCGAAAAAGTCTGTACCATTTCATTTTTTACTACTTTATGTAATGAAATATTTTGAAAAACGTGTAAATAGCTATTTTGTTAAAAAAATTCCTTTACTGATAGTTATTACGTTACAAATGGATTATTCCCTCTTGAATATATTCGCAAACTTTAAATATGAAGTTCTTCTAGGAATAAAATTTAAGAAGAGCTGGTAGAAGGTGTAACAAGTTAAACGTTATCATTTTTTGTAGTTCATCATTATGAACAGTGTTTAACGTTAGTGAAAATCGTTCATAATTTGCCGCAAAATATTACCATGCCAACTAAAACGTCATGACTTCCATTATGACGGCAAAACTTGTGCCGTAAATTTAACAGTATGAAACGATTTACCATGCTATAATATTCAATACATAATTGTTGACATAGCAACCTCTTTATTCATTGAACATGATATTATGAAACTTTCCCATCATTAAAAATTTTGATGCTATTTTTTTATTAATTGTTTTACACACTTCAACATACTATAAAATAATAGTACATTATGCAACGAGCCTATAATGGTAGTAATAAAAACGCGAGTATGTTTATGAAACGAGCGCAAGCGAGTTTCATAATTTTCATACGAGCGTCTTAATTACCATTATATTCAAGTTTCATACGACTTTTTATGCTCGACCATATTTCTAACTTGAAATTATTCATAAGTATTCATGTTATTCTTATCTGATTGAGGAGCGGAACTGACCTTGTGCAATACCTCGTAAATTGTGAGATGTGCGCAGACGCGAAAGCATTGATTTTTTCCGAGAAACAAATCTCGACATTGACCTTTGTATAATCTAGAGAGTAAAATAAACATTAATCCTGATATAACCTTGAAATTGAATTAGACATTGAAAAACGAGATGACAAATTGAATTTATTTGAATATTATTTACAATTAACGCTAATTATTATAGTAACAGAATTGACTTTATTTCAAATATAGGTGATTTATTGTTGTCTTTCGATTGCATATCCGAGAATAATCGATACTTGCGCTTTCATACTGCTACAATAGTATTTTCTGATTGGTGGAACACCTGAAATTTAATGAATAGGTGTACTTTAATGAGGTGCATTAAAGGGCTGCTACCAGGTGTATAATTACTACATTTCGGCATGGTCGAGCATAATAGAACATTATGCAACGAGCCTATAATGGTAGTAATTAAGACGCAAGTATGATTATTTATGAAACGAGCGCAAGCGAGTTTCGTAACTTTCATACAAGCGTCTTAATTACCATTATAGGCTAGTTTCATACGACTTTTTATGCTCGACCATATGTCTAACTTGAAAGTACTGCAAATTAGGTCTTTTTATGGTTATGTGCGAACTGACCTGAATTGTGAGATGTGCGCAGACGCGAAAGTATTGATTTTTTCCGAGGCTGAATGTCATTGGCCTTGGCACAGAATAAGAATGAACATTAGTCTGATATAACCTGGAAATTGATTTAGAATTGAAAAACAGGATGACAAATTGAATTTATTTGAATAATATTTACAATTAACGATAATTATTATAGTAACAGAACATAACCTTCTGCGACAGTATTTGATTTCCAGCCTCCGTGACTTTTCGCTAATTGTCTGTCGATTGCATATCCGAGAATAATCGATATAACGGTACAAAGCTGGCTTGTGATTGGCTGAAGACCTGTACTTTAATGACTAGGTGTACTTTAATGACATGCATTAAAGGACTGCTACCAGGTGTATAATTACTACATTTCGGCATGGTCGAGCACAAAAAATGTTACGTTGCAAAGGCAAGGTTGTTTCAGGTATTCGTTCCGAAATTCAACTCACTTTTGGCGCATGCAACGTAAATAACTATTGTGCGAGATCGTGCGTATTTGCTTGGTTTCTGCACAAAACCAATCCGCGGAAAGTCTAAAATTCCACATTCAGTATTCCCAACCTAACACACGTAACAATTTCCCTCTTCTTACCGCTTAAGTGACATATTGATTTACTGCTTTAGGCTTTTAACATATTATTTTTAGAGACTTAAAATATATAGTAATAATTATACATTGGAAACTTACCACTGCAATTTCACCTAAATTGCACTGTTAATTATTGTTTTTAAATATTTGCAAAAATTAAGTAAACTCTACAACTCCACTAAAGTTACTGCATTCGTGATGCAAGTAACATTAAGGGAGCCGTAAAAAATCAACAAGATTCCAGACTCATCATTTAGTGGGGGAAAAAAAAGGCAGACGTATATCACGGCCTGCTGGAGTATAGTAAACACAGAAAACATTTTAAAGCAACAATGTTGAAGATAGATATTTTTGTTTTGCCGTCATTGAACAGGAACCAAGATGGAGATTTCATTGCAACTAATTAGAAAGTGCCCACACCTGTGGAGTGACGGTCAGCGCGTCTGGCCGCGAAACCAGGTGGCACGGGTTCGAATCCCGGTTGGGGCAAGTTACCTGGTTGAGGTTTTTTCCGGGGTTTTCCCTCCACCCAATACGAGCAAATGTGGGTAACTTTCGGTGCTGGACCCCGGACTCATTTCACCGGCATTATCACCTTCATATCATTCAGACGCTAAATAACCTAGATGTTGATACAGTGTCGTGAAATAACCCAATAAAAAATTAGAAAGTCCTCTTTCAGGTATGCAATAAACGATCTTCGCACAAAATAATGTACGATACACGAGCGGTATGTTTTCTTTCAATTCTCGGAAATTAAAAAAGCTCAACTACGTTTCGCTTTTTCAAACTTTTCCTCGAACATGAAAACTTCAACATACCGCTCTTGTAACGCATATTACTATTACATCACTAGTATTTCTTACGGTAATGAACCGCTTGTGATATAAAGTTTCAGTTTAACCACTAGCGGTCTTACTAATAAAAACTCTATATACAGACTTTTAACTGTCTTATACTTATACAATGAGTAGCTCGGTTATAAGTCGTGTGTAAATTCCTTACTAATAATCACTACATACTTCGTGTACAACAGTACAACTGTTCCACAGCTACGTCATAGTTTCGTCATTACTTCGTTACGAAAGGTAATAGAATATCTGAGGTTCTCTTTTGCATCCGGTAGATCGCACTAGTGTGGCGTGCTAAGTATCGATAGTACAACTGGCTCTAATCGATTACCACACTATATTTTGGTCAAAGAGTACAAGCTACAGCAATATTATTCTAATTTTTCTGTGTTCTTTGGTTTGTTCTTCTGTGGTCACAAGGTACAAGGTCGCCCTCACCAAATAAAAGATGTAGGTCATCCCATATTAAATGACAATATGTAATTACAGCCAATAACTCCAACACATTCCAAACTTCAACAGAGAAATTCTGTTCAAAATATGTGACTGGTTCTCAGTCAATAAATTAGTATTTTTAACAAAACTAACATAATTCAATTTAAATCCTGTCCAAATTCAACGGCAAATTTTAGCGCAATAATTAATAATAGATCCTTATTAGAAACAACAACAAACAAATTTCTTGGCTGAAAAATCGATAATGTGTTAAATTGGAAAACTCATATTAAAGAAATACCCCCAAACTAAATTCAGCTTGTTTTGCTATTAGACCTATGCAAAAGATAGTAAATATCAATACCTTACAAACAATATACTTTGCATACTTCCACTCGGTATGAGTTTTGGAATAATATTCTGGGAAATTCCACAGATAAAAACAATATATATTTCTATTACAAAAAGATTAATTAGAATAATAGTAGGTGCCAAATCTAGGGAATCGTGTAGGACTATTTTCAAAAAACTACAAATAATGCCCATGGCTTGTCAGTATATCTTTTCATTAATAATCTTCCTCGTATGTAATCGTGAAAACTTTGTAACTAATTCAACAGTTCTAGCATAAATACACGTCAAAAAGACTTTCATACTCCATCGGCAAGTCTATCGTGCTATCAAAAAGGAGTGCGTTATATGGCAGTAAACATTTTTAATAGCCTCCCTATCGATATAAAAATGAAACTCAATACATAAAATTTTTAGGGCCAAATTAGTACCTAATTTCACGCCTTCTATTCTGTAGGTGAATTCATTACATTCAATAAAACTTCATGAAATTGATACTAAAACTTTATGTTGTACTAGTAGACTATATTGTAAATCTCTTCTGTATATATTTCATCTAGACTGTGACTATAAATTAAGACTTTATAATAGTGTTAAGTTTTTTTACTTGTTCCATATTCTAGCTGTAAAGCAATGTTGAATACCATGGAATGTTAACAAATTACAATACAATACAAAGGTAACCATCATCATAAAATGACAGTCGATACGAACAGCTGTTAGAGGGAACGGCCATTTTTCTATATACAACTTAAACATGGGTTTTCGTGTATATAACTATTGCAAAGCAATTCCCATTGTATAGTTTATACATCCATCGCTTATGCATGGTTTATTAGTAAAGTTTGCTCTCTGAACTGTGGATAAGTTTCGTATAAAAACTATACACGGTTTATTAGTAAGACTGTAGTTCTATAAATGTAACTATTTAGGCATGAGAAATTATTACTATCTTGAAAGTAAGTTTCTTCAGAATTACAGCAATTTCTCTATGGTTTTTGTACAAGAGAAAGTCGAAGACTCATGTCTGTAAGTGCTTAAAACGTGACTATCGCTTATTATACGAATTGGGCCTACTTTTTTTTTTAAGTAAGTCTAGATTTTACATATAATTAGAATATCGTACTTTGCATGCCACGACATTTTTTCGTAACATCAGCTGCTTGTCTACGCGGATGACGTGAATATGTTAGCAGAAAATCCACAAACGATTAGGGAAAACTCGGGAATTCTACTTGAAGCAAGTAAAGCGATAGGGTTGGAAGTAAATCCTGAAGAGACTAAGTATATGATTATGTCTCGTGACCAGAATATTGTAAGAAATGGAACTATAAAAACATTTATCTTTTGAAGAGGTGGAAAAATTCAAATATCTTGGACCAACATAAATGACACTCAGGAGGAAATTAAACACAGAATAAATATAGGAAATGCCTGTTATTATTCGGTTGAGAAGCTTTTGTCATCTAGTCTGCTGTCAAAAAATCTGAAAGTTAGTATTTATAAAACAGTTATATTACCGGTTGTTCTGTATGGTTGTGAAACTTGGACTTTCACTTTCAGAGAGGAACAGAGATTAAAGGTGTTTGAGAATAAGTTTCTTAGGAAAATATTTGGTGCTAAGAGGGATGAAGTTACAGGAGAATGGAGAAAGTTACACAACACAGAACTGCACGCATTGTATTCTTCACCTGACATAATTAGGAACATTAAATCCAGACGTTTGAGATGCGCAGGGCATGTAGCACGTATGAGCGAATCCAGAAATGCACATAGTGTGTTAGTTGGGAGGCCGGCGGGAAAAAGACCTTTGGGGAGGCCGAGACGTAGATGGGAAGATAATATTAAAATGGATTTGAGGGAAGTGGGATATGATGATAGAGACTGGATAAATCTTGCTCAGGATAGGGACCGATGGCGGGCTTATGTGAGGGCGGCAATGAACCTCCGGGTTCCTTAAAAGCCAGTAAGTAAGTAACGCAGAGTATTTCAGGATACAATGAAAGGCCCAGTTCACACCTCGTTACGAGGAAGTTATGAATACTTCACTGACACACATCAGTCTCCTCTTCACTCCAGCTTCAGTAACATTTCCGGACTGAAGGTGCTGACAGCTTCCACATTCCACTCTCAGAAACGTTACTGGCTCAAATCCCGCCTTCATTAACAACCCGACAGAGTAATATCAAAGAGACAGCCAGCCAGGTAGTTATTAAACCAACTGGCTCCTAGTTCAATCCCGGTTGGCAGCAACATTTTCCTCGTTGCCGAAACTTTCACTACGGCACCAGGATCCGCTCAGAGTGGGGTCAAATTACGTACAGGGCAATTATCGCGATGACTATGTGGCAACAGAGCCTCGGCTGTTAGCGACAACACGTCACTTCCGGTTTAGTCGCTTCAAGATGAACACAAGTGTAGCATTATGCAGTTCTAATTATTGTGTCTTCAAGAGTGAAATTAATTCATTATTTCACAGAACGCAATAAGAAGGGCCAGTTTTTATATACTTTTACTACGTCATACTACTTTTGATCAATAAGACGGTACGGAACGACGTGTTTCAACCAATCATGATTGCTTATCCTACAATTTTTATCACCTCTCAGCATTTGTTTTTTTACTATCTCCCTAGCATTTGTTTCTGTGTTTGTCAACAATGTACTTTCAATAATTGTACCTTTCAAAATGGTTCATTTTTTTTCATCATTTGTAATTAAAACTTTTGTATCACTTATCTTGTTTATATTGCAGGAAGACTGGCACAAGTCATAAAAGTTGATTTGAGTTAATGCAAAGATATATTTTGTATTCTACAAGTCAGAAGAATGCCACAACTTTAATTTAATGTTCTGTTCATAGATGATACTTCAATGATGTTAAAATGCAAGACACTTGACTTCTAAGCTCCTCATTTCCCGAGAACAGTGTTTTTTTGACTTGTGGTAGATTTCTTACAGGGGTTCTTATTTAGGTTAGGTTATAGTTTCTGCTATATGAGATTATGGATATTCAAGTATTACTATAGAAATAGTTTAATATATGTTGATAACTTAAGTGGAATGCAACTGTTTTAATAAAAATGAAACTGAATCAACAAAGCCTTCTTGACTAGTAATCGTCCATAGAGTTCAATGAAGATTGTATAGTTGGCACAACTGGTAACAAGAGAATAACCCGTCATAACACACTACTGCCATCTAGCGGAATATCTGTAATGATGAGATGGTACAATAATACATTTTTAAGAATGTTTAGTATTTTCGTATGTCGGTTAATATTTTATTGTACTTAAGCATTTTATTTGTTCTAATATTTAGAGTCGTGACACTGTTATTCCCGGTGGCGTGACTCCTCCTCTTTGATTACGTCTTAGTAAGTGAAGGCTCTATAAAGTCTAACTAGGTAGTATTGTTCGCCATATTTGTTCTTTCGTTGCCGAGCTACCGTTAAACATTATCATGTCGTAGCTCCTATGATAATAAATCAAACCAACTGTAATTAAGCAAATAATTGAGCGGAAAATAACATCTTCGTGTGCTTTCTGCGAACGCCAACGAAAGAGCCAAAATGGCGGGCGATTATATTAAGTATTTATCGAGCCTTAAGAAATGAATAACGTCTTGATAAGCGAATCACAAGACGCACACGTTTAAATGTAGCCGACCTGCAACGCGATTGGCTGCCGGAAATTAGAGCGACGGGACTATAGTAATATTGTAATAGTCAACCAAATCCTACTCGAGTTTTGATTTTCTCTAGATAAACGTGAGGGGGATGCACTAGGTAGTATAATTATCCAGGTTTCATCACCAAATGCGATTGAATTATGACAGTAGATTAGTCCCAAATTTTCGTGAAAATTAGCTGTTTCTGCAACAAAAATCTTCATTTCTGCTATAAAAGCGAAAAGGGGAATTGTAACAATGATTTTAAAGTAATAGAGTAGGTCTATATAGGTTCCAAAGATGTTATCTACGAAAGAAGAAAGACGAATCATTTGGAAATTGAATCATTCGCTTTAATGATCTTCAGGACCATTGCTGACTGGATTTTTGCATATAGCCTGAGATAAGTGACATTAAGACTAATTTTAAAAGGGTTAAATCATTAAATCATATGTAGATGAAATTATTGGGGATCATCAGTGTGGTTTTAGGCGTAATAGATCGATTATTCATCAGAATTTTTGTATTCGACAGATAATGGAGAAAAAATGGGAGTATAAGGGTACAGTGCATCAGTTATTCATAGATTTCAAAAAAGCATACGACTCGGTTAAGAGAGAAGTTTTAAATGATATTCTTATTGGATTTGTTATTCCCATGAAACTAGTTCGGTTACTTAAAATGTGTCTTAGTGAAACTTACAGCAGAGTCCGTATAGGCCAGATTCTATCTGATGCTTTTCCAATTCACTGCGGGCTAAAGCAAGGAGATGCACTATCACCTTTACTCGTCTAGAGTATGCCATTAGGAAAGTTCAGGATAACACAGAGGGTTTGGAATTGAACGGGTTACATCAGCTTCTTGTCTATGCAGATGACATGAATATGTTAGGAGAAAATCGACAAACAATTAGGGAAAACGTGGAAATTCTACTTGAAGCAAGTAAAGAGATAGGGTTGGTAGTAAATCCCGAAAAGACTAAGTATATGAGTATGTCTCGTGACCAGAATGTTGTACGAAATGGAACTCTAAAATTTGGAGATTTATCCTTCGAAAAGCTGGAAAAATTCAAATATCTTGGAGCAACAGTAACAAATATAAATGACACTCGGGAGGAAATTAAACACAGAATAAATATGGGATATGCGTGTTATTATTCGGTTGAGAAGCTTTTGTCATCTACTCTGCTGTCAAAAAATCTGAAAGTTAGAATTTATAAAACAGTTATATTACCGGTTGTTCTGTATGGCTGTGAAACTTGGACTCTCACTTTGAGAGAGGAACAGAGATTAAGGGTGTTTGAGAATAAGGTTTTTAGGAAAATATTTGGGGCTAAGAGGGATGAGGTTACAGGAGAATGGAGAAAGTTACACAACGCAGAGCTGCACGCATTGTATTCTTCACCTGACATAATTAGGAACATTAAATCCAGACGTTTGAGATGGGCAGGACATGTAGCACGTATGGGCGAATCCAGAAATGCATATAGAGTGTTAGTTGGGAGGCAGGGGAGAAAAAGACCTTAGGGGAGGCCGAGACGTAGATGGGAAAATAATATTAAAATGGATTTGAGGGAAGTGGGATATGATGGTAGAGACTGGATTAATCTTGCTTAGGATAGGGACCAATGGCGGGCTTATGTGGGGGCAATGAACCTACGGGTTCCTTAAAATCCAGTAAGTAAGTAAGTAAGTAAGTAAGTAAGTAAGTAAATCATTAGCATATCTGTGGAATCAACGCACGTGATGAAGGTGCTCTGGACTTTTGCATACAATGAGCTGCCTACCTTTCAGATGCTTCAAACAAAATGCAGACGGCTGATAAAAGCTTTCGTCCTACAAGTCCCTCGTGTGAAGATGGGTGTTGTTTTTAATCCGAGCATTGGAAATGGAAATTTACGATCCACAGGGCCTCGCCCACAACTCCTTGTTGCACACGAGGACGCCGCGACCGGGGAAAATGATCACCCCGACATTGAGCAGCCCCCAGTAGTATCGAGCGGAGTGCCGATAGTGTGAATTACAGATATCGGACTTCTGATTATCCGCATTTGTTTCGGGCAACTCCACCCAAAGTGTGCGGAGAAACACGCCGAACTATGTCACATCGGTAAATCGATTCAATAATTGAAGCAAAATTCAATTTCGCGTAGCAGTGGTAGAGGAAAAATGTAATGTATTCCATGGTATCCTATGTAATGGATATGAGTCACCTGGTTACGTACGTCCTCATTAAATGCTTCAAAACGAGTCCGTTCTTCGGCATGTCGCGGATGATATCCCTGCTTCTAGTTCAGTTTCTTGAGCTATTCCTGTCAGTGAAGAGTCCTACATGAGTGGAATTATTAAGATGACAGAATGGTGAATTCAAATATAAATGACACTCGGGAGGAAATTAAACACAGAATAGATATTGGAAATGCCTGTTATTATTCGGTTGAGAAGCTTTTATCATCCAGTCTGCTGTCAAAAAATCTGAAAGTAAGAATTTATAAAACAGTTATATTACCGGTTGTTCTGTATGGTTGTGAAACTTGGACTCTCACTTTGAGAGAGGAACATAGATTAAGGGTGTTTGAGAACAAGGTGCTTAGGAAAGTATTTGGGGCTAAGAGGGATGAAATTACAGGAGAATGGAGAAAGTTACACAACACAGAACTGCACGCATTGTATTCTTCACCTGACATTATTAGGAACATTAAATCCAGACGTTTGAGATGGGCAGGGCATGTAGCACGTATGGGCGAATCCAGAAATGCATATAGAGTGTTAGTTGGGAGGCCGGACGGAAAAAGACCTTTAGGGAGGCCGAGACGTAGATGGGCAGATAATATTAAAATGGATTTGAGGGAGGTGGGATATGATGATAGATGATGGATTAATCTTGCTCAGGACAGGGACCAATGGCGGGCTTATGTGAGGGCGGCAATGAACCTCTGGGTTCCTTAAAAGCCAGTAAGTAAGTAAGTAATTAAGTAAGTAAGTATGTATGTAAGTAAGAATGGTAAATTAAATATGTTAAAAACCGAGTACATTTACAAATTTTGTGTCCTTTAAAATACTCTTTGCCATGTGAAAAATATATTACATAAAATTTATTGCCCACAATTGATGAGTTGTTTGAAAAACACAGTCCAAAAACATAAATTTTCACGAGAAACAAAAAACTATCTGACATGGGTGTTGTTGACACTTCAAGTATGAAATTCATCATGTCATTTCTTAAGGCGTTGTAGAAACTTGGGAAAACTGAAGTAAATTTGTAACTTAAAATGTGTCATAGAAATACAAGTGTAAATGTAGATACTGTGGACAATGGTTGTTTTAAGAAAAAATACTCTGTTGTGGCTGAAGTATGCTTCTGTAATATTAATCGTCTTTTTTATTATACCCTGTTTCTTCTGCATTCGTTGCTTGCGTTTCTTCCATGGGGTTACTTCTGCACCTAAAGATGACTCCATAACTAATACAACAATTCACGTGCTAAAGTATTTTTCTCTGGTGTGGCATTTTCCGAGTACTGCCAAATTACTACAGTTTAAAATTGTATCGATAAATGTTTCAAGATGATATGAATGGGATATTTGTAAATTTTATACAATCGTCCTGGCTGGAAATGACTATTTTCACAAAAACAAGACCTCTGGACTACGCTTGTTTCATGAAAACCACTTAACACTTTCAACAACTCTATTCTTTCATAGACCTATTCTAGAAAGTAACAAGAGTGGACATACAAATCTTACAATTCCCTCATTAATTCAGTGTTGGCACATGTTAAAGTACACAGAGGCATAAAAATCTTGTGACCAACACAATATTTCTCCAGTACATCATATAGTGATGATACTAAGGCCATATGTCAATATAAACCGTTAAAACCGACAAAATGATAGAAAATAAGACTTAAGGCAAATTGATCATTTTACTGTATTATGACTTGCATTCCACCCAGACAGAAATCCGTAATACCAAATGAAAACTGAAGATTTCTTTTTAATAGCTTTTGAGAAACAAAAATTGTAAAAAAGAAGTGACTTAAGCTCCATTGACCATACACCGAAGAATTATGAAAAAAAATTATAAATAAAAATTTTACTTTATACGCTAATTTTTAGACCTCCTGCAACTCGGTGAAAAATGTAATCAGAGACCTAGTTTTTTAATGCTTATAGTAAAGATAAGACAACTTTGGCACACCCTTACGTTCTGAATTTCGAAAATTTTTTCGTTACGCCCTACGGCCACATTCTAACGTGGACAAGTCTGAGTTTGTCACCTAAATGCAGCGAATGTAAGTCGTTATTCTTCTTCTTCTCTTAATTCTAGGCTTTCAGTCTGTTAGACAGTGAGTTGTTCCATCTTTTCAGTTCAATTCAATTCAATTTATTTTTGGCCATTAGACATACAGTTTTAGGCTTCGTCAGAATACATTGAAAACATATAAATACATTTTAAAAAACACTAATAAAAGAAACAGTAAAATTTAAGTAATACAATGAAAACATAAAATAATTTGAAACTTTTAAATTAAAGAAAACTAACTAAATTGCAATTAAACGTATTTATTAAAATACAATTTCATACAAATTTGTGTTGAAAAACTCAGCAACAGAATAAAAAGGATTATTTAATAACCAATTGTAAAATCTAGTTTTGAAGCTACTGATTGGTAATTTATAATATTGACTGGGGAGCTTATTATATAATTTCATCCCCATAATTAAAAAGTTTGTGTTGCTCTTGTGTAATCTACAATATGGAATATTAATTTGTTCACTATTTCTAATTTCATGATCATGTATATTGGCACTAATGAGTAATTGTCGATATTTTGTCGAGTGTAAAGTACTAGATCATATATATACAAAATTATGATTGTTAAAATCCGTGATTGTCTGAAAAGTGGCCGACAATGTTCCAGATAGTTTGATTTACATAAAATTCTAATGGCTTTCTTTTGTAAAATCAAGACGCTTCCAATTTTGGTTCCATTTCCCCAGAAAATTAGGGCATATCGGATTATCGACTGAAAGAAAGAAAAGTAGGCACATCTTAAATAATTTTGAGAAACGCAAGTCGTTAATTTCTTTAACAAATATAAAACTCTTGATAGATTTGTGCATATGTATTCGATGTGCTTATCCCATGTTAAACCGGAGTCTATAAAAAGTCCTAGAAATTTTGTATATAGTTGGAATATTATCTTATACAACTTCTGATAATTGTTCCCACTCATTCCAGATACAGGGCTGCACACAACAGTCTTGTCTCCCATCATTTATCGGTTGAATTTCGCATATTTACGCAACACGTTCCTTGTTTTCTTATTTTTCTAAGTGTAGCCATGGGATAAGCACATGCGTTTCCAATTCACTGTGGGCTAAAGCAAGGAGATGCACTATCACCTTTACTTTTTACCTTCGCTCTAGAGTATGCCATTAGGAAAGTCCAGGCTAACAGAGAGGGTTTGGAATTGAACGGGTTACATCAGCTTCTTGTCTATACGGATGACGTGAATATGTTAGGAGAAAATCCACAAACGATTAGGGAAAACACGGGAATTTTACTGGAAACAAGTAAAGACACAGGTTTGGAAGTAAATCCCGAAAAGACAAAGTATATGATTATGTTTCGTGACGAGAATATTGTACGAAATGGAAATATAAAAATTGGAAATTTATCTTTTGAATAGGTGGAGAAGTTCAAATATCTGGGAGCAACAGTAACAAATATAAATGACACTCGGGAGGAAATTAAACACAGAATAAATAATATGGGAAATGCCTGTTATTATTCGATTGAGAAGCTTTTGTCATCCAGTCTGCTGTCGAAAAATCTGAAAGTTAGAATTCATAAAACAGTTATATTACCGGTTGTTCTGTATGGTTCTGAAACTTGGACTCTCACTTTGAGATAGGAAAATAGGTTAAGGGTGTTTGAGAATAAGGTTCTTAGGAAAATATTTGGGGCTAAGAGGGATGAAGTTACAGGAGAATGGAGAAAGTTGCACAAACACAGAACTGACATAATTAGGAACATTAAATCCAGACGTTTGAGATGGGCAGGGCATGTACCACGTATGGGAGAATCCAGAAATGCATATAGAGTGTTAGTTAGGAGGCCGGAGGGAAAAAGACCTTTAGGGAGGCCGAGACGTAGATGGGAAGATAATATTAAAGTGGATTTGAGGTAGGTGGGATATGATGATAGAGAATGGATTAATTTTGCTCTGGATAGGGACCAATGCGGGCATATGTGAGGGCGGCAATGAACCTCCGGGTTCCTTAAAAGCCAGTAAGTAAGGCAAGTAAGTAAGTAAGTAAGTAAGTAAGTAAGTAAGTAAGTAAGTAGGCCATTTCTTGTGTTTCAATATTTGTTTTCTTTCTTATGAATCAGATCTTGTTTCAAACGTATCTACCGTATACGCGATGGTAGATCGTACTACTGAATTACAAATCCTTACGCTAGTCTCTGTTCTTACATATTTACGTCGTTCGCTGATCCAGCAATCCTGTCAGCTTGTTTCATGACCCCACTGCTTGTACCTTCTGTGCCCAAGTATTTGAAGCTCATGCTACGATCTACAACTTTTCTCTGAATTTCCACTTTGCAACGCCGAGGTTCTTCCGATACTGCGAACGTTATCCCTGCGTATTTAACTGAAGATTTCCACTCGATTGGAGATCCATTTATAACCATTTGCGGGTGATTTACTCCTGGGCTGCCTGTATTTAATTCTCTCGCTAAATATAATCGCTTCAGATTTAACTTCGGTACATTTGATTCAACTTCCCATCTCAGTACCCAGGCTTTAATGGAATTGTTTTGGGTATAACGTAGTTGACTACATGGGTTGTTTCGGATATACTACACAAAGTATTCATATTCCGGCAGTAATTGTGAGGAATGCTGCAATTATTCAATAGACACAGTGTTGTTTTGGATGTAATAGACAACATGTTGTCACAGTAGTTATGAATTTAATGGTAAGACAACATAATATAGGCTTATTTCTTAACATAAGTAATACCATGAATAAGTATAACCTTGTCGACAATTTCACAACCATGGACGAAAATTGAATCTATGAGTGATATTTGCCAAGACTATTTCGTGGACAAAATATTCAACGAACAGTATTAATAAAATAAAAGTAATCATGTTTTTATTCAATTTTATTTACTTGCATATCGAACTTCACACGTGGGACCGGCATTTATGCTTTAGTAATACTTGCCATCTAGTGTTAAGAATTTGAAGTAGACGACTAAAGTTTATTATTACCTTCTAATGTAAATCCGTTGTATGCTACAAGTCAATTGAATTTAAATGTCACGTTGAAAATTCAGATAAGTTCAAATTGTGATATAAAATAGTTTTTACAATTTTCATTCTCTATCATTTATCAAGTTTTATAGCCTGCTTCTATAAATTTAAATGTCACGTTGAAAATTCAGATAAGTTCAAATTGTAATATAAAATAGTTTTGTACAATTTTCAGTCTATCACTTATCAATAACAGGCATTTTTTTTTTGCCTGACTGGCTTCTATATATTTAAATGTAATGTTGAAAATTTCAGATAAGTTCAAATTGTAATATAAAATAGTTTTGTACAATTTTCAGTCTATCACTTATCAATTTTTTTTTGCCTGACTGGCTTTATATATTTAAATGTCATGTTGAAAATTCAGATAAGTTCAAATTGTGATATAAAAGTTTTGTTTTCATTTAAAATTTTCTGAACTTTCTAATCATTTATCAAGTTTTGATAGCCTGCTTTCTATAAATTTAAATGTCACGTTGAAAATTCAGATAAGTTCAAATTTTAATATAAAATAGTTTTTGAATACAAATTTTCAGTCTATCACTTATCAATTTTTTTGCCTGACTGGCTTCTATATATTTAAATGTCATGTTGAAAATTCAGATAAGTTCAAATTGTAATATAAAATAGTTTTGATACAATTTTCAGTCTATCACTTATCATAGTTGGTTTTTTTTGCCTGACTGGCTTCTATATATTTAAATGTCATGTTGAAAATTCAGATAAGTTCAAATTGTAATATAAAATAGTTTTGTACAATTTTCAGTCTATCACTTATCAATTTTTTTGCCTGACTGGCTTCTATATATTTAAATGTAATGTTGAAAATTCAGATAAGTTCAAATTGTAATATAAAATAGTTTTGTACAATTCAGTCTATCACTTATCATTTTTTTTCATGTTGAAAATTCAGATAAGTTCAAATTATTAAAAAGTTTTGTACAATTTTCAGTCATCTTTCAATTTTTTTTTGCCTGACTGGCTTCTAGTATATTTAAATGTCATGTTGAAAATTCAGATAAGTTCAAATTGTAATATAAAATAGTTTTGTACAATTTTCAGTCTATCACTTATCAGTTTTTTTTGCCTGACTGGCTTCTTTTATTTAAATGTCACTTGTTGAAAATTCAGATAAGTTCAAATTGTAATATAAAATAGTTTTGTACAATTTTCAGTCTATCACTTATCAATTTTTTTGCCTGACTGGCTTCTATATATTTAAATGCAATGTTGAAAATTCAGATAAGTTCAAATTGTAATATAAAATAGTTTTGTAAAATTTTCATCTATCAATCAAGTTTTTTGACTTCTATAAATTTAAATGTAACGTTGAAAATTCAGATTTTCATTGTCTATAAAATAGTTTCAATTTTCAGTCTATCACTTTTTTTTTGCCTGACTGGCTTCTATATATTTAAATGTCACGTTGAAAATTCAGATAAGTTCAAATTGTAATTTTAAAATAGTTTTGTACAATTTTCAGTCTATCACTTATCAATTTTTTTGCCTGACTGGCTTCTATATAATTTAAATGTCACGTTGAAAATTCAGATAAGTTCAAATTGTAATTTAAAATAGTTTTGTACAATTTTCAGTCTATCACTTATCAATTTTTTTGCCTGACTGGCTTCTATATATTTAAATGTCACGTTGAAAATTCAGATAAGTTCAAATTGTAATATAAAATAGTTTTGTACAATTTGGTCAGTCTACTTCACGTTGAAATCAATAAAATTTTTTGATATCTGATCTGGCTTCTATATATTTAAATGTCACGTTGAAAATTCAGATAAGTTCAAATTGTAATATAAAATAGTTTTGATACAATTTTCAGTCTATCACTTATCAATTTTTTTGCCTGACTGGCTTCATATATATTTAAATGTCACGTTGAAAATTCAGATAAGTTCAAATTGTAATATAAATGATCTAATAGTTTTGTACAATTTTCAGTCTATCACTTATCAATTTTTTTTTGCCTGACTGGCTTCTATATATTTAAATGTCAGGAATTCGAGGACCACCCCTTTGAAAATTCAGATAAGTTCAAATTGTAATATAAAAATAGTTTTATTACAATTTTCAGTCTATCACTTATCAATTTTTTTTTGCCTGACTGGCTTCTATATATTTAAATGTCACGTTGAAAATTCAGATAAGTTCAAATTGTAATTTAAAATAGTTTTGTACAATTTTCAGTCTATCACTTATCCATTTTTTTGCCTGACTGGCTTCTATATATTTAAATGTCACGTTGAAAATTCAGATAAGTTCAAATTGTAATATAAAATAGTTTTGTACAATTTTCAGTCTATCACTTATCAATTTTTTTTTTTTTGCCTGACTGGCTTCTATATATTTAAATGTCATGTTGAAAATTCAGATAAGTTCAAATTGTAATTTAAAATTGTTTTGTACAATTTTCAGTCTATCACTTATCAATTTTTTTGCCTGACTGGCTTCTATATATTTAAATGTCACGTTGAAAATTCAGATAAGTTCAAATTGTAATTTAAAATAGTTTTGTACAATTTTCAGTCTATCACTTATCAATTTTTTTTGCCTGACTGGCTTCTATATATTTAAATGTCACGTTGAAAATTCAGATAAGTTCAAATTGTAATATAAAATAGTTTTGTACAATTTTCAGTCTATCACTTATCAATTTTTTTGCCTGACTGGCTTCTATATATTTAAATGTCATGTTGAAAATTCAGATAAGTTCAAATTGTAATTTAAAATAGTTTTGTACAATTTTCAGTCTATCAATTATCAATTTTTTTGCCTGACTGGCTTCTATATATTTAAATGTCACGTTGAAAATTCTGATAAGTTCAAATTGTAATATAAAATAGTTTTGTACAATTTTCAGTCTATCACTTATCAATTTTTTTTGCCTGACTGGCTTCTATATATTTAAATGTCATGTTGAAAATTCAGATAAGTTCAAATTGTAATATAAAATAGTTTTGTACAATTTTCAGTCTATCACTTATCAATTTTTTTGCCTGACTGGCTTCTATATATTTAAATGTCATGTTGAAAATTCAGATAAGTTCAAATTATAATATAAAATAGTTTTGTACAATTTTCAGTCTATCACTTATCTTTTGTACAATTTTATATTACAGGTCAATTAGTCTTTGTTAACCAATGAAACAACAACCTAGCTGAAAGACTGTAACGTGTTCATAATGCATGTACTGTATACGATTTTACCTTGTAACATCGTCTCTCATATGCTGTATTAAGTTCGTCTGAGGGAAATAAGAATCATACACTCCCTGTCACTGCCATTCAAAATTCTACATACTTCTACTCCAAATTATTCAGCATCGTAAATCGCTTCTTTCCATTCCTCATCACAGAATTAATTTATACTCTTCTTCCTTCAACAATATTTACTTATTGACGTTAGGAATTGTCAGAAATAACCACAATTTAAAACCAAATTACAAATGAGTGTGTTATTGGATGAATTTCAATTTCAATAAATTGATAGATAAGATGATTTATATTACAGTATGCCCCAAAACAAACAGTACTGAAATTATCGCTCATCTGCTGTCCACGTTTCCCTACCCACCAAATATTTATTTATTTAATACTAGCCGTACCCGTGCGCTCCGCTGCACCCGTTAGAAATAAATATAAAGTAATTACATAATTAAAATAGGACGTTTGATCCAGGAAACATTCGTGTTTGATAGAAGAATAAATCGTTTAATTTGTTAATTAATTTAAATTGCATCCAAATAATTAAAATGCTATCATTTTGGTCCAGAGACACTCATTTGGTGCAATGACAATTCCTTTAACATGTTTCTTAATTTTTATTACATGCAATCAGAGTTTAATGAAGATTGACATCATTTAGATTTAATGTGTAGCCTATATTTTATTTTACTTGTTATAGGGTTCCATTAAATTATGATAATAACTTAATTTTAACCCTTGTTTTCTACGTATTCAGTAAATGGCGCTTGGCCCACTACGGTTCTGAACCCTTCAAATAACTTATATTATATTATATAATATTACATATTATGTTATATTATATTATATTATATTATATCATATCAGAATCAGTTACTGTAATAACATTATAGCATTATGTCCATCTAGAGAAACTACACTTTCCAATGGTGAAATAATAATTAATTATACAAATCGGTTAATTTAGCTTCCGATATTACTTCATACAAACACAGAAACATTCTCTGTAGCCTATCTTTCATAGCTTTCGATTGTTGCTGTCCAAGGTCCCTTATAGACGAAGTCATTTGTTTTTTAATTCATTACACGGCCTTAGATGGCAGTTATTTTAATTTTAAAACTCACTTATCTCATTAAATATCAGTCCTATCAAACTTTTTCAAGGCATAAAACTTATCGCAAATTATTTTTAAAGAAACTTTTGTTATGTAACATTTTTCACAAAAATTAATAATAAGCGAGATATTTCGATTTATTTAATTCAGGCCCCCTTATAACCCCCTTTTAAATAATGTATTTTGAATGCCATATAGCCTAAAATCTAAGTTGCAACGAACTTAATTTATATTCCAATTTTCATCGAAATCCGTTCAGCCATTATCGCGTGAAAAGTTAACAAACATACAGACAGACAGACAGACAGACAGACAGACAAACAAAAACAAAAAAAAAAAGCGATTTTCGGTTTCAGGGTGATTAATTATATATGTTAGGACCAATTATTTTTGAAAAACTGAAAATTACCAGTTTGAAAAATTTCGTTGTGTTGGCAATTATGGTTCTCGCGACAGAGGGGAAGGTGTTTTTATTATTAGCGTTAGATAGCAGCGATTTAAATAAATACTTCGTTGTCTACGGGATCAACGTCGTCTTGCATGTTATAATGACTTATCTTGATTTTCAGAGTATGTTTGTAATTTCAATACTGTTTGTTTTTAATGCTCCATAGTAAACAGTGAGAACAACCACAACGCTGAATTTTCAAATAGTTAAATAAATTGCTTGTAAAGTATTAACAGTTCTGTTTGTTTTTTCTAACTGTAATTTTCATTATAGTTAAATTGTGTTGTAGTATTAACATTTTTTCTAACTGTTTTGTTTAAGATGTCAGTTCTGTTTGTTTTGTTTTGTAAATTCAGTCGTTATTAAATTCAGGCATTATTGTTGTACATGAATTTTAAATTTATTTTTAGTTTTTTTAATAATGTTTTATTTCTACTCGTATTTCTAATGGTGTGAAAGACAAGGCCTACTGATCTTAAGTCAAGGAGAGGAAATAAATAAATAAATAAATAAATAAATAAATAAATAAATAAATAAATAAATAAATAAATAAATAAATAAATAAATAAATAAATAAATGCATATATATAAATAAAGTAAATAAATAAATAAATAAGTAAATAAATGTAAACAAATAAATAATAAATAAATGAATAAATAAATAAATAAATAAATAAATAAATAAATAAATAAGTAAATAAATAAATAAATAAACAAATAAATAAATAAATTAAAATTAAGGAACAAATAAATAAGTAAATAAATAAATAAATAAATAAATAAATAATAAATAAATAAATAAGTAAATAAATAAATAAACCCATAAATAAATAAATGAAGGAACAAATAAATTAATTAATTAATTAATTAAAGAATAAATAAATAAATAAAGAAATAATAAAATAAAAATAAATATAACACAAATAAATAAGTAAGTAAATAAATTAATGAAGGAATAAATAAATATAATAAGATTTATTAAAACAATGTGTACATTGTTACATTTTAGTCAAAAGTTGCCTTCTTTTGCGAGGAACGTCAGTGTCAAATCAAAAAGTAAGTAAGTAAATATGATATGACTGCAGCTGTAAAGAGGGTGCAGATGCACTGCTCTGAAGCCGAGTGGTATCCTCGTTTGGCACAGAATATATATAAATAAGTAAGTAATTAAATAAATAAAATAAATAAATGAAGGACCAAATAAATAAGTAATTAAATGAATAAATAAATAATAAATAAATAAATAAATAAGTAAATAAATAAACCCATAAATAAATGAATAAATGAAGGAACAAATAAATTAAAGAATGAATGAGTAAATAAAGAAATAATAAAATAAAAATATAAATATACACACAAACAACAAAATAAATATATAAGTAAATACAATACATAATTAGATAATTGATAGATAAATAAGTAAGTAAATAAACAAATAAATAAGTAATAAATACATACACAACGTTGAGCCAAGTAATACTGTCTACTGTTGCTGTTGATGAAGCCCTGAATCTCCAGGCTGGGGAGGTTTGTTCTGCTCTATATTGCCATAATTTGAGCAGGTCAAGTTCAGCAACGCGACATCCCCCAGGAGAGGGCTGCGTGATGTTCGCTGTGGTTCTGATGATTATGTCCAGTGGGGGAACATCCCCAGCAAGCCTCCCCACCCCATCCCGCTTCCTCAATCTAAGATGTTGAGTGGGGTGGGGGAATTTCTACTTGTTCCTTCTCCGCGATATGTTACAGAATATTGCATGACCCCCGTGGAACAAATAAAGTTACAAAGTTGTGCGGAAGATAACCAACTGCAGATGCTCCTTCACTCCAGTTCCATTTCCTTTGAATTCGACACTCCGCCATACAAGTTGATTCTTCAGAGACACGGCTGGCACCAACCCTTCCTTCCTTGTGTAGCTAGCAAGAAACGACACAACTAACTTCATGTAGGCGTGGGTTTATTATCATTGGGGGAGGGAATTTTTTATGAAAATGTTTTAACTTTTCTTTTAACTATGAGCCATGTCCTTTGGTACATTAATTCATTTTATGTTATTATAAAACAAAATATACATTTTTTTTACATTGCTTTATTTATTTCTAGCCATTTTTGGTCGATAGGTTCTTGATTTTTGAGATTACTCACTTACTTACTGGCTTTTAAGGAACCCGGAGGTTCATTGCCGCCCTCACATAAGCCCGCCATTGGTCCCTATCCTGAGCAAGATTAATCCATTCTCTATCATCATATCCCACCTCCCTCAAATCCATTTTAATATTACCTTCCCATCTACGTCTCGGCCTCCCCAAAGGTCTTTTTCCCTTCGGCCTGCCAACTAACACTCTATAAGCATTTCTGAATTCGCCCATACGTGCTACATGCCCTGCCCATCTCAAACGTCTGGATTTAATGTTCCTAATTATGTCAGGTGAAGAATACAATGCGTGCAGTTCTGTGTTGTGTAACTTTCTCCATTCTACTGTAACTTCATCCCTCTTAGCCCCAAATATTTTCCTAAGCACCTTATTCTCAAACACCCTTAACCTATGTTCCTCTCTCAGAGTGAGAGTCCAAGTTTCACAACCATACACAACAACCGGTAATATAACTGTTTTATAAATTCTAACTTTCAGATTTTTTTGACAGCAGACTAGATGATAAAAGCTTCTCAACCGAATAATAACAGACATTTCCCATATTTATTCTGTGTTTAATTTCCTCCCGAGTGTCATTTATATTTGTTACTGTTGCTCCAAGATATTTGAACTTCTCCACTTCTTCAAAAGATAAATTTCCAATTTTTATATTTCCATTTCGTACAATATTCTGGTCACGAGTCATAATCATATACTTAGTCTTTTCGGGATTTACTTCCAAACCTATCTCTTTACTAGTTTACAGTAAAATTTCCGTGTTTTCCCTAATCGTTTGTGGATTTTCTCCTAACATATTCACGTCATCCGCATAGACAAGCAGCTGATGTAACCCGTTCAATTCCAAACCCTCTCTGTTATTCTCGACTTTCCTAATGGCATTTTGAGATTATTAAACATAATTTCCTCCAATTCTTAATGGTTTTGGTTTTCTTTAATACAGTACATTTGATTTAAATTTATTTCATTTTCCAGCAGTCTTACACACAGAACATAGTTCATGCTTTTGTACTGCTTAATATTTTTCTTGCTAAAGAAACTAACCTTCAGTCGGTGATCATAGTGATCTGGTAAGTTGACAAAGAATGTGATGAGGGCAGATTTAACCTGGAAGTACGGAGTTCAGTGCACCTTATTACTGTTTAATTCTGCGGCTTCAGCTCAGAAGCGCATAAAACCTTGCACGTTGAAGTCGTTAAAATTTTCATCCGTGTCAAAGATAAAGAACAAGAAGGATCAGGAAAAGAATGTTAACTTTCGATCTCATCAATTGCAAATACTCATCATAAAAATTTAAGGAATAGGAACATTAATAACGGATTTCAATAATGTTGTACCTGCATTTATCCAATACAGTTTAAGTTATATTCAATAGAAAGTAACCATTCAAGAAGTTACATTTCATACCACAGCAAACAATGGCATTCTGCATTTTAAGATAGTTTTACAGCAGGATTTTATTTTTTTACTTAATCTCAATATTCATAACTAGCCGTACCCGTGCGCTCCGCTGCACCCGTTAGAAATGAATATAAAGTAATTACATAATTAAAATAGGACATTTGATCCAGGGAAGATTCGTGTTTGATAGAAGGATAAATCGTTTATTACTTAATTTAAATTGTATTTAAAATATTAAAATGCGATCATTTTGATCCAGAGACCACTCATTTGGTGCAATGACAATTCCTTTAACATGTTATTAATTGTTATTACCAATTATTTTTGGAAAAGCGAAAATTAACAAAAACATTTTGACTACAGATTTATTATTATGTTTATATTATATTATATTATGTAAAAAGTGTGTTGATAACGGATATACTCGAATTAGAAAGTTTTTAATTTGTTGTGGGAGCTCTTGAATCTCAGGAGGAACAACTTTTACAACAGCGCAACATAATCTGCTTGGCTCATTACCCAATTTTTTTGCATTGCATTTATTGCATATATATTTTATGTATTTTAACACGATTTAATTGAGCATTGTTAAAATTTGAATTATACAATAATGGATTACTAGGCTAACGTACTATTACTGCATACTAAATCAATACACTCTCGTTGTTCGTTAATTCTCTGAGATAAAAATGTATATATTCATAAACATTATTTTAAGAAATACAGAAAATGAATATACAGAATAACCCATCAAGTTTTCTATGCATAAGAAGCTATTTTAATCTTACCTGACCTCAATTCACTCACAAGTTACTGTAATAACATTATAGCATTATGTCCATCCAGAGAAACTACACTTTTCAATGATGAAATAATAATTAATTATATAAATCGGTTAATTTAGCTTCCGATATTACTTCATACAAACACAGAAACATTGTCTGTAGGCATCTTTCATAGTTTTCGATTGTTGCTGTCCAAGGACCCTTATAGACGAAGTCATTTGTTTTTTAATTCATTACACGGCCTTAGATGGCAGTTGTTTTAATTTTAAAACTCATTTATCTCATTAAATATCAGTCCTATCAAAAGTTTTCAGAGAATAAAACTTATCAGAAATCATTGTTAAAGAAACATTTGTTATGTAACATTTTTTGCAGAAATCAATAATAAACGAGATATTTCGATTTATTTAATCCAGACCCCCTTATAACCCCCCCTTTTAAATAATGTATTTTGAATGTCATATAGCCTAAAATGTAAGTTACAACGAACTTAATTTATATTCCAATTTTCATCGAAATCCGTTCATCCATTATCGCGTGAAAAGGTAACAAACATACATACAGACAGACATACAAACAAAAATTTCAAAAAAGCGATTTTCGGTTTCAGGGTGGTTAATTATATATGTTAGGACCAATTATTTTTGGAAAATCGAAAATTACCAGAAAAATTTCGGCTACAGATTTATTATTATTATAGATTTGACCACGACAATTTACTTAAAAGAAGAAATAAAATTTGTTATATGGAGTTTGTTATTTTCGTTACTATGAATAAATGTTAGTTTTACTTTAGTTTAAAAATCAATTCTGTGTACAGTGCAAAACCATGGTCATCCGTGAATGATTTGTATTAATTGAGGATCATTAAATACAAGAAAATTCAAAACAAGATATAGATCATTCATGTTAAGAAAAAGGCATTGGTTTCATGGGCCTTGCCTAGCACATGTAGAAGCTGTGTGGTAGGTTGACGTTTCTATGTCAACTGGTCATTTTTGGCAATATGAAAGGGAAAAATATCCTCAGGAAATAAAAGCAGAAACGTTTATTTGAGACAGCTTGTATAAAGCTGCCGTACAAACGACATTTGCGTCCTGGAGAAATGATACTGTACTGCACTGGGAATGGGTGTTCGTCCCTTTCATGTACTTCTCCTGCCAAGTCTCCTCCATGGAATTAAACATGTTGATGGCATTCTAACAGCTTGATGTACGTAGGTACTCCGTTCTATTACCAGAATCATAGTTATCAACGCAATTATCATCTTTAATTGCTCATAGTTCAGGATCTATTGCCCCGCTCTTAATCCCTCCTATGCAATGACGTAATTCGTAACCATCTGCGGCAGTAACGTTCCACGTAACTTGACAATAAATGTATCATGAGAAATACCTCCGATTTTCGCTTCTATTTCACACATTCCGAACTTTTAATTTCCACAGACGCGGCAGTCCAGACGTGTTGCCCATACGTAAGGCGCCGGGATGTGCATTTTAATTGAATTAGCTACGTTTAGTGTTATGGCGGAGCATAACTATTTCCGCGGATCGGGTGCTCGAATGTTCTACAGTTCCGCCGGATCCTAGACCTCAAGCAATGCGATACGTTGGATCAACTGATGCGTTCGTAGACAGTACAGTAGATTGTGTTTCGTGAAAGCAGATAAACTGGAGCAAAGACGAGGGCTGCACAAACTCCACAGGGTAAGGACATGTGAAACCAAGGTTTAACATTCCTAAGGTTGAAAGATTTATGTCGGTCAATTATTCGGCAATTGAAACATCATGTGTTGTCACGCTATGTGATAATTTATGGAAAATAATATGCGGTCTCACGGTAGTTTCGCGGTTAATAATAATAATAATAATAATAATAATAATAATAATAATAATAATAATAATGTTTTATTTTCGCCGGCAGAGTTAAGGCCATAAGACCTTCTCTTCCACTCAACCAGACTTAATCAATACAATATATATATTGAAATTACGAATATTTACACTACACTTAAAAGGTTCTCCAGCAATATTCTTCAGTTTTAACGACTAGTAGACTACATATTTATTTAAATTTACATAAACCTATAAGGTAAAGTAGTAACTTAATTTATGAGCTAATTTAATTCAATCAATTATAATTAATTTAATATTTGAGATAGCTAGTAAAATGATGAAAATTAATTTAATATAAGCTTACTAGAACTATGCTACAGAGAGAAAAAAATATATATAGATATAAAATATATTTCTATAATGAGAATATTAATGTAATTGACATTAGAGGTTTTGTAAATCTATTTAGTGAAATGAATGATAATAATATGAATGGACAGATGTTAGTTTCATTATATGTAATAAATATTAATCAGCAATTAATTTGTTAATCAAGAATTTATGTAATTTTGACCTAAATGAAGTTATTGTCCAACAACCCCTTATATCACTCGGTAGCGAGTTCCAATTAGGTTTGGAGGGTATGTATAAATTTCGCTAGTATAAATTTAGTAAAATTCAAAATTTAATTTATACATATCTTCAATTAAATTTTGTCTTAGAATTTGGTAAAGTGATTACACAATACTCTTAGACTCATGAAGTTACAATGTCTAGAATCCAAAAAGCTTTTATTGGTAAGGGTAATTATATTTAAAATTGGGTGCAACTTGTCTATGGAAAATTAGTTTCGCTAATACTTTCTTTTCTATCTTAATGATAATGACCGTTTTAATAAATTCGACTATTGCCAGTTGAATCTACAGGGACATCATTTTATTTTTACTAACATTTTTAATAATAACCTGGCTATACCTTTAGAGAACCGGAAACACCCCCTAGTTTGCTACCCCCTTCCAAGACCGTAGTTCGATGATACTGGCGTAAAACACAAACAAATCACTCTACTAGGTACAGGAGGAAGAAAAGTAGTACATCCATTTACGTAAACTAGGAAATATCGCGATTTTGAGTTCAATAATTTTCATTAGGTTTTTGTTTTTATCAAAATACAGTACTGTATTAAGAATAAGTGTTTTTACTCACGAACTGAGTTATCCATGCGAACGTATTCATTATGCAGTGTATATTACACTGTCTACAACACATTAGCGTACAATATAGAGAATGAAGCTAAATTGAAAAATAATCATAATATGAATACTTAAACAATTTTTTTAAAATGGTGGCCATTCATTTCGATACAGGCTTTAGTTCTTTTGTGTATATTTTCGCACTGTAGACTATTGCACCTAATTCCAATTGCCAGTTTCGTCCTTCGTACTAGTAACTCATGTTGAAATAATTCTGTACCTACTCTATAAAAGAGTACCTTACGTACTGTAAATTCAATCTTCACTTCTGCCCGATCCGAAAAGATAAAATTACTCAGACATGCTATCTACTGTCCGTCCAAGTGGTTATGCCGCAGGATCGTAGAAAGGGGGGAAATCACGTGAAAGTTAATTATTTAACGAGGCCCTTTTATTTAAGTTATTTTAAACAGTTGTATAATATTAGGTAAATGTCCAATTCCTAACAGAAATTAATGTTTTCAGGAAGGAGCTAAGACAGCCCAGCTTTTACAGAGGGGCGAGCAGAAGCAGGTGGGGGAAATCGGAATGCGACGTAGGCAAACGGACGACAGTACCTGTGCGAAAATATGATTCAATACTGAAAGCTCTTTCGTCACAGGAAAACGCGAACATATTTCTGGAACGTACTATACTCACTAACTCAGTGCTGTTTGCCATATGCGGTCTTGATGCTGTGTGGAGGACAGTTGGAACTTCATTAGTAGAAGGATTGGGAGTGAATTACATTCAAAAACTCAGGTACAATAAAAATTGAAGTAAAAATAAAATGATATCCCTGTATAAACAAGAACTACATTTTGCGATTTTTTCCCCATTTGCATTTTCTAATCCGTTTTCATCCTGACAAGACCAATGACTCATTGAGCAAAATATAAAATATGGATTTGACTTCACTGTAGGCGCATAAATTTGGATTAGAGTTAAATCCCGAGAAATCGCAAGCAATCATAATGGAACATAATCTTTTACGTAGAACTCTTGATTAGTAGTACTAAACCATATATAAAATTGAATGGGATTATTGTGCAACAGTTAAAAACCTTCATAGCGATCTAAATTGGAACACTCACAATTGCAAAAAATATTTTCTTCCTCCATTCCCTGTTACATATTAAACAATTTCTAGCATTTAGTCTAAAAATGAATTTTTCCAAGGCCGTGACTACATCTGTTTCTAGGTTACCAAAAGCGGAAGAGAAACGTAGCTTTTATTATGCACGATATCCAACTGAATTCCTCGGACGCCAAATATTTTTAGTACGTTATATAACAACACTGTTTCAAGAACAAAGTTATTTAACATTGATGAATTGGCGATATCGAGATGATATTTGGCGAGATGAGGATTCGCCACAGTTTACCTAACAAGCGCCTTACAGTTCGGAAAAATCTAGGAAAAGCACAACCAGGCAATCAACCCAAGCAGGAATCGAACACAAGCCTGAGTAGAGCATCATATCAGTAGGTCAAACCTCCAGCGCCAGAGTTAGGCCGGTGGCCACGGGAAATATTAAAAATACTGGCAAATATAAATGAAATAAAACACTGTTCATAATATTAACAAAGTGTAATCACACCCAAAGTACGTTTCTATGACAGCGCTAATAAAAATATGAATCACGTATTTTTATATTAAGCTTTTCAATACACAATTTTCATCAAGCAAACTGACACATGAATATTTTATTATAAAATCAGAGGCGATGATTTCGATTCCATGTTTGATTTCCCTGACACGGAGTAGTTTTTGTTACAAAATTATTAATTTCATCCTAAAGTTGGAATACAAATTGCAATTTTTATATAACAATAAGACTGTTTACAATGTGTCAACACCAATTCAAATACATTAACAAATAAATTTAATTTTCAAAGCGTGTTTAGCTTCAGAGAATGAATACTGAACTTGGAGCCGGGATGGAATAGCTTTTAATAGAACAAAGCATGCCTGGTGATTCATATTTTATATTGTACACGCATGATTTATGGATGCTGAAAAACTAGTGAAAACAATTAAATATAGAACACGTGGGCGTGACTATACGTTTGTGTGGATTCGACCACGAAAAAAAAAGTTGCTTAATGGTACAGTCAACTGTAATTCATATTGTATTACTGTTATTTACTTACTTACTGGCTTTTAAGGAACCCGGAAGTTCATTTCCGCCCTCACATAAGCCCGCCATTGGCCCCTATCCTGAGCAAGATTAATCCAGTCTCTACCAACATATCCCACCTCCCTCAAATCCATTTTAATATTATCTTCCCATCTACGTCTCGGCCTCCCTAAAGGTCTTTTTCCCTCTGGCCTCCCAACTAACACTCTATATGCATTTCTGGATTCGCCTATACGTGCTACATGCTCTGCCCATCTCAAACGTCTGGATTTAATGTTCCTAATGATGTCAGGTGAAGAATACAATGCATGCAGTTCTGTGTTGTATAACTTTCTCCATTCTCCTGTAAGCTCATCCCTTTTAGCCCCAAATATTTTCCGAAGAATCTTATTCTCAAAAACCCTCAATCTCTGTTCCTGTCTCAAAGTGAGAGTCCAAGTTTCACAACCATACAGAACAACCGGTAATATAACTGTTTTATAAATTCTAACTTTCAGATTTTTTTGACAGCAGACTGGATGACTAGATGAAAGCTTCTCAACCGAATAATAACAGGCATTTCCATATTTATTCTGCGTTTAATTTCCTCTCGAGTGTCATTTATATTTGTTACTGTTGCTCCAAGATATTTGAATTTTTCCATCTCTTCGAAGGATAAATCTCCAACTTTTATACTTCCATTTCGGACAATATTCTGGTCACGAGACTTAATCATATACTTTGTCTTTTCGGGATTTACTTCCAACCCTATCTCTTTACTTGCTTCAAGTAGAATTTCCGCGTTTTCCCTAATCGTTTGTGGATTTTCTCCTAACATATTCACGTCATCCGCATAGACAAGCAGCTGATGTAACCCGTTCAATTCTAAACCCTCTCTGTTATCCTGAACTTTCCTAATGGCATATTCTAGAGCGAAGTTAAAAAGTAAAGGTGACAGTGAATCTCCCTGCTTTAGCCCGCAGTGAGTTGGAAAAGCATCAGATAGAAACTGGCCTATACGGACTCTGTTGATTGTATCACTGTTAGCTTAACATATTTTATCATTTAATGTGTGTTAATTTTACACTGAAGATTTAAGCACTTAAATGTGTCACTCATTATATTCCAATGAAAAGACTGGTGTTGTATTTTATGATTTTGTATTTGTGTCAATTTCGTCGGTTCTTAAGTTTCGAGGCGAATCCACTCGAGGCTCCATTATGAGTTCGAAAAAGAAACGGACACCAAAAGTTGTAAGAAAAAATAATCAGTAGAAAATTAACGTAATCGGATATTATAAAGGATGGAATCCATCATGGTTTTTTTAACAAACTTCCAACTTCAGCCTTAACCCTACAGGCTGTAAACGATGACTGTGATCTTTTCAGTTTTAAGAGAACCACCCTCTACCGGAGGAAAAGGTTGGTATGGACTTTTCTTTTGGTGGAAGATAGAAATGAAACTTCTTGTAATCAACATTGACGATATTTTGTGCTGGCGCCGGCACAAATACAAACAAGAAAGATTAATGCAAATCGAGATTTCAGGTATAACTCCCTGTAAAGTTGATTTGAATAATTTCGAGGGAAAAATTGTTCCGGAGCCGGGTATCGAACCCGGGACCTTTGGTTTAACGTACCAACGCTCTACCACTGAGCTACTCGGGAACTCTAACCGACACCGATCCAATTTTCCCTCTATATCCACAGACCTCAAAGTGGGCTGACAACCGTCAAGCAACCAACTTCGAGTGCACACTAACTCCGTGTGACTTAAATTGTGGTTTTCTGTTAACGAACAGTGACGTGTATTATGCAAATCGAGATTTCAGGTATAACTCCCTGTAAAGTTGATTTGAATAATTTCGAGGGAAAAATTGTTCCGGAGCCGGGTATCGGTGGTAGAGCGTTGGTACGTTAAACCAAAGGTCCCGGGTTCGATACCCGGCTCCGGAACAATTTTTCCCTCGAAATTATTCAAGAAAGATTAATGTTTATAAAGCGCTGAATCTCCACACTCATTTAAAATTCGAGTATGTTTGGGTATTTATTTTACACATAACTTATATTTTAAAATGCACTTAAATCACGTGGTAATTGATGCATATAGAAAATTAGGATTTATAATCAGATATACGAAAGAATTAAAAAATATAAATACTCTTGATACTCTATATAAAACTCTAGTTAGGAGTAAACTAGAGTATGCGTCTGTAATATGGGCACCTCAGTTCCAGTCCCATCAGATGCAAATAGAAAGGATACAGAAAATATTTTTACGTTATTTATATTTAAAAAACATTACGTGTCGTCTTATGACAAGCAAATTTCATATAATCAGTTACTTTTTGAATTTAATTATAAAACTTTAACATCTCGACGATTAATAAATAGTCAAATTTTATTCTATAAGACTGTTAACGGTATATTCAATAACTGTGATTTTCTTAAATTCCTTCAGTTCAATGTAAAAAAAAACAGAATTACGTCATAGGCAACCTTTTGTTATTCCCATTCCTAGAACTGTTTTCTTCAAGAACTCTCCATTGTTTGTTATGTGTAATACTTACAACTCTCTGTCTTTAAACTGTGATTCTCAATTAGATTTCAGTTTAACAGTTGAAAAATTTCATACAATATTAAAAAGAATTGTATTTCCTTAGATATTTAAATTATGAAGAAGTGCATTATAATGTTTTTACTCTAGTTTTTAAATAATTTTGCATCATTATATTGACATTTCGCACTATATTAACTGGAATATTATATTCTAGTATCTATTACCGTTATGTATTTTCTTTCTTTCGTTTGTGTTGTTTGATTTGTTTTTTTCTTATTATGTATTTTGTGTATGTATCTGTGTAAGCCACCTTTAATTGGAAGCCTGCTTCTGTTGGTGGTCGATTTAAATAAATAAATAAATAAATAAATAAATAAATAAATAAACAAATAAATAGATAAATAAATAAATAAATAAATAAATGGAGTTAAGTCCTAAAATGTGTTTTGCGTAAAATAAAAAGTAAACTTCCGACCCTTACTGTAAATAATTTTCTCCACAAATAAAACACATCAAATGCTGGTATTATTTTTTGTACACCTATTTGTAGAATTTAACTTACGTATTCAACTGAAGAAAAAAACTCCATTTCTACAAAAATTACTAATTGTACACATGCTTATATTACTTTTTCTATTGCACAGAATAATCCATATTACCACCTCTTCAAATTTTTTTCTATTCCTCTTGAACCGCAAGGAAATTAAAATATTTGTTTGTTGCAAGTTTATATAATTCATTTTATAGTTTTCTTCCCATTTCCTCCTTCAAGCTTGTCTTACTATTATCTTCACCTATTCCTCTTCACCTTCTTTCTTGTCCTTTGCCTTATAAGTAAATTTATATCTCAGTTGACGCAGAACAACGCGATGATCGTGTGTAAAAATCAGGCCTGGTACGGGACTCAAACCCAAGCAGGAGTCAAGCTGCATCTTTAAACCTAAGCCGAAGGTAATGAGTCCTTGGTGTTTCTACATTTTTACACCAATTAATCTGAAGAATTTACCACATATTTCTTACAATGTGGACATGCAATACACAAATTTTCACTTCGATATTTCAACTAGTTTACTTATAATTAAGTTTTGTTCTTTTTAATATTGAATTATAATTGTCTCAGGTTTCAAAGTTTACATAATTTTTCTTTAAATGTATATTTAATTTAGTCCTGTGTATGAATTTAAAATATGACATGTGTTTTTCGTTTTTCCCAATTACTTTTTGAGAAAAATAGTAATATACGTTACAAGAGCGGTATGTTGATGTTTTCATGGTCGTGGAAAAGATTGAAAAAGCGGAACGTAGTTGAGCTTTTTTAATTTCCGAGACCATGAAAACAAACATACCGCTCGTGTATCGTACATTATTTTGTGCGAAGATCGTTTATTACATACCTCAAAGACGAATTTCTAATTAGTTGCAATGAAATCTCCATGTTGGTTTCTGTTTAATGACGGCAACTTCGGAAAACCAAAATATCTTTCTTCAACATTGTTGCTATAAAATGTTTTCTGTGTTTACTATACTCCAGCAGGCCGTGATATACGTCTGTCTTTTTTTTCCCCCAGTCTATAAATGCGAACTTAAAACAAACGGTAAGGTTATGTAATGATTTATTTTTCATTTTAATATTTTAACAATATTATTTATATAACATATTGCAGTAATAACATCGGCATCTGGAATATTGTTGATTTTTTCACGGCTTAATTAATGTTACTTGTATCAGGAATACATTAAGTTTCGTGGAGTAGTAGACTTTACTTAATTTTTGCAAATATTTAAAAACAATAATTAACATTGCAATTTAGGTGAAATTGCAGTGGTAAGTTTCAATTTATAATTATTACTATGTTAAACGTGTCTAAAAATAATATGTTAAAAGCCTAATCAGTAAAATGAATGTCGCGCTTAAGCGGTAAGAAGAGGGAAATTGTTATGTGTGTTAGGTTGGGAATACTGAATGTGGTATTTCACACTTACCGCGTATTGGTTCTGTGCGGAAAACAAGCAAATACGCACGATCTCGCACAAAATATTTATCCTTTAGTTGTTAATTTTTCAATATATTAAAACTTATCACATTCTCAACACGTAGTGATTTGAATACTTTCAATAGCAGAAGAAAACACATGTGTCAGTTTACGTCACATGCTTTTGTGGACTTTTGTGCAAAATTGCACTGAAATTGGAGAAAAACTGCATTCATCGGAGGATATTGAATGTTATAAAATGTTTAAAATTGGAAAATCGAGACAAGTAGACTATCGAAGTATAGCATGTATATGATATAATATATTATCGATATAATTCCTTCCTATACAGGTCTACCACACAAATTTTTCTCCTACATGACAACGCGAAATATGAAATGAATGAAAAGTAAAATTAGTTAGAATGAAGAACAAAGTCTGTCAGAATGGCAGCTGGGTGTCAGTTTAAGGGTATGTGGGCGTGAACGACTACAAATATTATGCAGTCCCTAAATTTCGAAACTTTTATAAGGAAATTAACTCACAATTGGACAAAAATTACAAGGTACCGCAACAAGACTTATTAGAACTTAAATATCTGATAAAAGTATAAAAATGTTACTAATAATATTTTTTTAGAATTCACTTTTTACTTTAAATTAAATTTTCCAAAGTTTGAAAATTTTCACACATATTATTTCAAAACTCCACAACCATTCGAGATAGAATTCTGAAATTTTGTAAAATAATTTTACATGTATTTATGCAAAAGATAGACTAGAATAATGACCATGTCTTTGAAAATAGAAAAATTAGATCACAAAAATTATGTAAATTTTAATATACTTTATACAGGACAAATAAAAAATTAATTGTATTAAAATAAACACCTCTATATGTCTGAGAGTAGTCTACTTTTCAGAAATAAGTGTTTATTACATGCAGGAAAAATATTAAAGATGTCAGAGAGACCATAACAATGTTATGGTTACCAAATGATGTAACTGCAGATTTTTTTCCCCATACTTTGTTAAAACTGGTTTGAAAAATATTATTAGCAAACTTTTAAATATTTTTATGCTCGACCATGCCGAAATGTACTAATTATACATCTGGTAGCAGTCCTTTAATGCATGTCATTAAAGTACACCTACTCATTAAAGTACAGGTCTTCAGCCAATGATAACTCAGCTTACATGTGTTCAGCCAATGACAAGTCAGCTTTGTACCGTTATAAAACCGCAAGTATCGATTATTCTCGGATATGCAATCGAAAGAGAATTAGCGAAAAGTCACGGAGGCTGGAAATCCAATACTGTCGCAGAAGGTTATGTTCTGTTACTATAATAATTAGCGTTAATTGTAAATAATATTCAAATAAATTCAATTTGTCATCTCGTTTTTCAATGTCGAATTCAATAATCAAGTTTATAATGTTATAATATTATCAAGTTTAACGGGACTACGTCAAGGTCAATGACATTATTGTTCCTCGGAAAAAATCAATACTTTCGCGTCTGCGCACATCTCACAATTCACGACCTAGAACAAGGTCACTTCCGATCTTGTCAGTTACAAATAAAATGTATACATCTGAATACCGGTAATTTCAAGTTAGAAATATGGTCGAGCATAAAAGTCGTGTGAAACTCGCCTATAATGGTAATTAAGAAGCTCGTATGAAAATTATGAAACTCGTTTCATAAATATCCGCTCGTTTCATAAATATCCATACTCGATTCTTAATTAGTTCTAGTAAGTCTTGTTGTGGTACCTTATAATTTTTGTCCAATTGTAAGTTCATTTTCTTATAACATTTTAAAAATTTAGAGCCTGCATTTTCTGATAATATTTGTGGTAATTCACGTACATATACCCTTAAAGGGCTGCAGCTCCACGCACGCAATATGGTCCCTTTAAATTAGTCCTGAGGAGCTTTAAATTGTCATAGAGCCAAAATAAGCACAGATTTAGAAAACTGATTTTTTTAGAGTTGAAAATAAAATTTCCATTTTGTTGTGGTTTTTTCATTATTTCCACCGATCAATAGCCTTAATATCGCTGAGTTTGTTGCTAGAATACAATATCAGTACACAGAGCAAATTGCGAAAAACCAAAAGAAGCTTTATGCAAGATCTTTGGAATAAAGAGCATGAAAGAACGCATCGGGGCGAGACGCTGTGAGCCAGAGTGCATAGCGAGATTCGAGTGGTGCTTAAACTTTGTAATTACGATAATGCTATGTCAAGTGTTTAATCTGGAGTCTCGTAATATCACGAAGATGAAAATACGCGCTTCCTGGAAGTTAAGGCATTCGCAGGCTGCGCCTAACATTATGGATTTATGCAATGCTACTGTCTCCATACCGAATTATACAACACGTGAGCTTGCACTTGCCTACCAGACAAGAATTTTCGTCACTGACATTATAATACGTCTCACGGATAGAGAGCAGTTGTCCTCAATGACCTTAGAGCAGGCATGTCAATTGATGCCTACAGGAGCAAGCGCGCGCTTCAGAGCCCAGGAGAGCCTGAGCGCTTTACAGCAGAAAGGAAAGAGACAAATGAAAGAGGTAGTATATGCCGCTTGGTCGAGCTATATTCAGGGATGGCCAGCACTGATTCAATAGATAAAGGGAAGAGAACTTATTAAAACTGTATCCATGTTAATTTTTAGATTTGTCTGAGAAGTATAAGTGCATTATAAGAATGTAAGTTTTAATTTTAATGCTCATTTTTCAAAAGTTTCATTTTTTTTTTTGTTCAAAATAAATATTTTCTCAACTTTTTTTATAGAAAAGTGAAATTTTCAGATATAGGCCTATTTATTTAGTAGCTTTACAGAATGTTTTCGTAAATCTAATATACCGTAAATACGAATTAGGCCTATTGAAGATAGGGTATAGAAAATTTTCAAACTATTCGCATGGAAATTGTTTGTAAGGAAATGAATTAACAAAGCAACTACTGTTACATCATAAATAAAGATACGTGCCCATGTGTTTATAGCTTCAATACATTTCGAGAAAATAATTTAATATTCTGATGATAGGAAGTTTCTCATCAATATCACCTTAAAAGCATAATGCGATGAGAGTTTTGTTATGGAATATTAGTTACACTTAAAACATATAGAGTACATAGATTTCTTTGCTTTGTACTGTAATATTGTTTTGATTAGTTTATTGATTACTTTTGTAAGGCTAAAGGAACCATCAATACCAATTCCAACTTATCATGTCATACTCAGTCTGTTTTTTTGGAATTTCACTTTCTTTATGAATGATGTGTTTCATCCACTTAATACAGTATAATATTATACTACTACGGAATTTAAGTGAATGTTCCTTCTTAACTTTCTATTACGTTATTAAGATTTAAAACACAAGTGCAATATTAAGAAATTGGTATTAGTACTTTTGTTTTACAGACAACATAGATAATATCAAACAGAAAGAAGCCATATAAAAATAACGACATAAAATTTCACGTTCCGTTTGAAGTTTGTGCGCCACTGTTTTCTTAATCCAACAGGTTGCTTATTCATATACACAACCCTTCCTCTTTCCATACTCAGCGCTTGATGCCCGCGTACGACGTCAAGGTCAGAAAAATGCGCTTGCTTTGACATCACTGCCTAGTCGAGGTCGATATACTATTATTTATTCGCTCGTTTTCATACTCTCTCTCACTATCATAATATTAATACTCGATCACAACGCGATAACACGCTAGAAATTCCACTTCACGCATCATCTCTGTATTCCTCATCTTTCACTGTTGCTACCTCTCGTCACTGGAACTCTCTGCCGCCTGAAGTCAAGGGCTGCCGAACATTGAAATCTTTCAAATCCAAGTTAGAAAATTATCTTGTGACGAGTTGCCAAACTAACTTACTATTGTGACAAGTGTTGTACTGCATGTTTCCACGTATTCACATTTTTTATGTTCTAGTGATATTTTTATATTTTATATTTTTGTTTTCATATTTTCCGATAATGGTATATCTATAATGTGATAAGTTGAGCTATATATAATCATAATTTTCCTTATTGTGTGTACTTAAAAACATTGTATTCATTGTATGCTTTGTACTGCACTATTTTATTACTACTATTAGTATTATTATTTATTATTATCATCATTATTATTATTATTATTATTATTATTATTATCAATAATTGTCTTATTTTTTTTTTATACTTTGTATGTCTCATTTATTTTGACCTGCTGTTCACATTTTATTATGCTTTTCCTTTCTTTCTGTATGTTATATATTATGTCTGATTTCTACTTAGCTACTTGTTTTTCACATTTTATTAATATTATCTTATTCAGTTTTGTGTGTAAAATTGTAGTGTACTTTGTAAATTTGTAGTCTTTTTGTAACGCAGTTTTGCTCCTGGTTGAGTGTTAGAGAAGGCCGTATGGCCCTAACTCTGCCAGGTTAATTATTATTATTATTATTATTATTATTATTATTATTATTATTTGTCTTATTTTTATACTTTGTATGTCTCATTTATTTTGACCTGCTGTTCACATTTTATTATGCTTTCTCCTTTCTTGCTGTATGTTATATATATATTATGTCTGATTTCTACTTACTTGTTGTTTACATTTTATTAATATCTTATTCAGTTTTATGTGTAAAACTGTAGTGTACTTTGTAAATTTGTAGTGTTTTTTTGTAACGCAGTTTTACTCCTGGTTGAGTGTTAGAGAAGGCCGTATGGCCTTAACTCTGCAGGTTAAATAAATCATTATTAAATAAATCATTATTATTATTATTATTATTATTATTATTATTACATACCGTAAAATCCCAAACCAGGGGTTAGGTGGCAATTTTAACCGGTGGTTACACTAACCGATTTTGATGGACGTGGCCATAAAACTTCAACGCCGTACCGCACCAATTCTGTCTGTCTGGTTGTTAGTAGCGTCTTTCACCTGTCATCGCACACAGCCTATCAGGACGGCTGAATAGTAGCGTGAATCGCGCGGTGTGGGTTAGCATTTTCCCGCGCCTGCAGTTAGGCTGCACCAACGTCTGAGAGATTCGAGTCTCAATAAATTTCCGTTTGCTCGTGGAAATGCGATCGCTGTAGAAGTGCAGAGCCCCTTTACTGTGGCGACCAGCTTACATAATGCATAAGCATAGGGCGAGATCCGAACTTTAGCAGCCATCCCGCTAACCTGTGTAAACTGCGGGATGAAAGTGAGTTTGCCAAGCATGCAGAGTTGTGAAGCTGAACATGCATCGGCGGTTTTCAGCCAATCGAGTGACAAGATGCGGCTTATCGCCAGCCTTTTAATGTAAACAAGGGGTGCAAAGGGACACCGATACAGAGAAATTCGCTTGTCAGTAATTAGCTTTAAAATTCTGAAGCAGAAACTTAAAGAGCATCATGTATTAAATTTTAGAAGGAACTCTTTCAATGCGTGGAAAATACTCAACACAGAACGCGCTAGTCGAAATTGACAGGACATTCATAAGATCCCTGTAATTGCGATGAACGTTTGGGTTCTGCATAATTCTGCTCTGTAAAATTTTTATACAATTAAGAATGATACCAGAAAGAGAATGAAGTGAACAGATCCCTTGAAATTATGTCCAAATTGTTTTTAAAGATTATTTTGTTTATCCCGCGCCGTGGCGTCGCGGTCTAAGGCAACCTGCCTGATACGGAATGCGCGCTGGTTCTGTAATCCTCATGGGGGAAGAAATTTTTATGAAATTTCGGCCATGATACCCAGATCGTGAGAGCTCCGAAGGTAGCGAAATTTACGCAAACCAGCTATAACGGCTTCATCGTGCTAAAATATCCATTCTGGTTGGATGATCGTTTTTCGGCAAGCCGGCTGGAGGTCTTGGCCCTTCATGGGCTGTAGGGTCACGGATTATTATTATTATTATTTTTTATTTTGTTTATCATTTTGACATACAACTTGAAACATGATAGCTCATGCAGTTTTTAAGATAGAGCCACAGTTTTTTTCACTGTTTTATAGCTAAAACTATTCTTTAGAGCCTGACATAGAGCTATTTTTTATTTTTATTTACATTAATTAAATATTACCATATATGTAACACAATTATATTTTATGTTGCATAAGTCACGTAAAAAATCCATAGATTATTATCAATGTTATTTTACTCATTGTCAGGCACTGGGGGACATTTCAAGCTTCAAAATGACACCAATATCTTCTTGGTATCACCATATTTGGCTGAGATATCATGTTTGAAAGAATTAAATATTCTAAAATTACTATTTGTAGGAAATGAGCCACAAACTTTCAGAGCCTAGAAGACTCCATCATCATATATCACCCCTTAAGCAGCTTCTTTCTGCCTCTCAAATACCTCCGCCTTGTTTTAACTTCAGGTGTTGAATGTTTTTTTTTTGGCATTTTTGTCCCTATTTCCATTGATGCAACAAATCCTGCGATGGTGTTTGTCCCAGGGTTTATGCCCATCTTCCTCAGAATTGTAATTTCTACTTTTGCACTCTTATTAAAATGACGTACAACATCACTGACACACAAATTCACAGTTTTATGACTGACAGTAAAAGATTATAAATTACTTCATTATTTAAAAACGTTGTTTCAATCTAATGATCATGCCCTGATATCTATGCATCTATTTCGGGACTAGAAAGACGTTTATTTTACAAGCAATGCTGGACGAGGGGATTGATTGCTACAAAAGATCACTCCAAAAGTAAGTGGCAGTGGCTGATGACGCAGCATTTTGGAAAATGGGACTTATCTGAAAAACCATAAGGCATAAATCGAAAATTCTTATATCAAATTAAACGGGAGAAAAATCTCTATTAAAATAGTTATATTTTGAAAATTCTAATTTTTCCTTTCTTTTTTTTTTTTTTTTTGTGGGTGTACATATACCTTAACGAACTGGGTATAATTGATAAGGATTGTGAATATAATTAAGAGTGAAATAATTTTTTTTTAATCTATATGTTGTATTGTTAATAATTTCTGACGCTTTTCCAATTCACTGCGAGCTAAAGCAAGGAGATGCACTATCATCTTTACTTTTTAACTTTGCTATATAACATGTCATTAGGAAAATCCAGGATAACAGAGATAGTTTGGAATTGAACGGGTTACATCTTCTACTGTACTTGTTTATGCGGGTGACGTGAATATGTTAGGAGAAATTCCATGAACTATTTCGGAAAACAAGGGGATTTTACTTGAAACAAGTAAGGAGATAGGTGTGGTAGTAAACCCCGAAGAGACAAAGTATATGATTATGTCTCGTGACCAGAACATAGTACAAAATGGAAATATAAAAATTGGAAATCTATCCTTTGAAAAAGTTGAAAAATTCCAATATCTTTGAGCAACAGTAACAAACATACATGAAACTCGAGAGGAAATTAAACGTAGAATAAATATGGGAAATGCCTGTTATTATTCGGTAGAGAAGCTTTTGTCATCCAGTCTGCTCTCAAAAAAGCTGAAAGTTAGAATTTAAAAAACAGTTATATTACCGGTTGTTCTGTATGGTTGTGAAACTTGAACTCTCACTTTGAGAGAGGAACAGATGTTAAGGGTGTTCGAGAATAAGGTGCTTAGGAAAATATTTGGGGCTAAGAGGGATGAAGTTACAGGAGAATGGAGAAAGTTACACAACACAGAATTGCACGCATTGTATTCTTCACCTAACATAATTACTAGGAACATTAAATCCAGACGTTTGAGATGGGCAGGGCATGTAGCACGTATGGACGATTCCACAAATGCATATAGAGTGTTAGTTGGGAGGCCAGAGGGGAAAAGACCTTAGGGGAGACATAGACTTAGATGGGAGGACAATATTGAAATGGATTTGAGGGAGGTGGAATATGATGCTAGGGACTGGATTAATCTTGCTCAGGATAGGGACCGATGGCGAGCTTATATGAGGTGCGGTAATGAACCTCCGGGTTCTGTTAAAGCCATAAATAAGTAAGTATGAATGATAATTTTTACTTTATTTCTTGATTGCTCACGTAGGCAGTATAGCCTATATCTGTAGCTAGAAGTACTTACTGTGTTTCATAAAAATAATCGGTTGCTATGCAAGTGAATTCAGAACATTGCGATGTAATTCATTTCCGTTACCAGGCAAGTGACGACAGAATATAACTGTGACTTACGTTATTGACGTTGCTAAGTAACTGACGTTAGAAGTTGAAATTTTTGTAACATTCTTTTTCATTTTATATTACAGTAGAAACGTTTGCTTTAGAAGTGAATAAAGGAAATAGGTTAGGTTATTTCGAAATAAGATCGTTCGTGCATTGTTGAAGATAACTCAGTTGTATCACCAAACTGAAAGGCAGTAACATAAAGTTACAATATTGAAACAGTTAACAAGTACTGTGGGAGATAAATAATCGCATGACTTCGCTCCACAGGAAGGCCGATAGCTCCATTCTATACATTCTGCAACTTTAAATTCTTTTCTGAAGAAATTGCTGCAAGTTTTATTTGCAAAGGAGGTCAAATTCTGTTCAAGTGCGCAGTTACATCGAACGATATGTGAGAGTCCTTGGATCTAATGTTTTTGAATTGACAATAAAAGCTGTTTCATTTGCCCTTCGCAGCGTCACAGAGCATGCTATTCATTTGAATTGCAGCCGTTCGCACGTTTCATTTGCTTCCATTTCGTCTGCTTGTGGAGCCCAAGCAGTGAGGGAAGTGGGACTGACAAACATTATGCGCCGAAACTATTCTTGTGTCAAAGGAAAAAACTTCGAACCGACATTCTAAAACAGGCCTTCTTGTTGTCGGCGGTATAGTGGGCAATGTGCCTGCATCTGGACACAAGTATCAAGGGTGGAACCCTACACCCTCCAAGAGATTATGGACTTTAAATTGATTTAAACATTTTAGCACACCTTCTAGGAGTACCTCTTCCAGATAGTGAAGTCTGTAGGAAAAATAACTAGGGCTAGGTAGTATTTTCTGTAGTGCTGCTTATGATTAGGTTTTCTCCGAGCAGTTGTTTGCGCGCTTTCAATCGGAGACCTCCGGTTACCTCCGATTGATGCCGCACAGGTTGTATATGCGCTGCGGCGCAGACAACACTTTCCGCTGAGCATTCCTTCAATAGGATCAGGTAGTGATTCGAGTCCGCTGACGTCCGCGTATCTTTTAAAATAAGTTCTAATTTGTTGTTGTTTAATCTCTCTTTTATGCTAATCTCTCTCTCTTTCTTCGGCTTTTTTTGTGTTGCTTGAAGTGCTACGTTAGCTGACAGATTTTTTTCTAGTTTTGAAAAGCATATGTGGAAAATTAGTTGTATGTCATTGATCAAATTAATAACATTCAATCTAACTGCAAAAAACGCAAATTAAAGTTTTCAGTAGCTAATGTAAACATTTATACCTTAATTCTCCTAGAAACTGTCGTTTAATCGCAAACAGGGTTTGTCAATTATTATTCTAATCGGTTTAGTTAACGTAAAAATATTTAGGAGCTTCAGAATGAAACAAAAGAAATGGGCTATCAATGGGATAAAGTTTACTGTCCAACATAATTTATTCAGATTTTCACCGGACAGGATTGTGATCATTGTGTTAAAGGGTGTCATTATTTGAACTGCCTCTTCTAAAACGCGCCAGTCTTGCTCTGTAATAAAAATATAAGTGGATATCAACTTAAGGATAATTGTAATTATATTATTACCAGATGTTTCTTTAGTTTCATTCAGAAATATTTTAATCCAAACAGTGAAATATAACTCAAGTTGTCTAAACAGCAAAATGTAACTCAAGTCGTCTTGTAAATATTTCATATGTTTTTATTGCCTGCAAGTTACGTTTCAGAGAAATTTCAAGACTTTTTCATAGACTGTGAACCTTTGGAACAATAGCACTAGGCCTAAAACAATTTAAAAGAAATCGTATCAAATGTTTTGCGTAATTATTTTCATCAAGTTTGGGATTGTGCGATCGCTTCAAATGGTCTAACAAATTCGAAGTTCCACCAACCTTAGAGTAAATTCGCCCACAAAGTTTACAGTGTGCGACTTTATTATTATCTTCAACTAAATTAAAGAATTTCCATGCGACGGATATCCGATTTGGTGCCATTTTATTCCACTCACAACTACCGTCAGTCCGTACGCGCCGGTCGTCCTGACTCGCTTCGAACCCCCGCAATGTCCCCTGTTCCACCTCTACCGGAGATCACCGTTGGAGAGCTTTATTCGTAATCTCCGATTCCTCCGCGGTAGTAGTCACTCCGATAAGCAGCACTGATTTCCTAAAACTGCATCCCTTTTATGATAAGCATCTTTATGTAGAACGCATAAAGAAATTTGTCTCAGATATCAGCTGAATGGTACATCGGTACCACAAGTGAACGCTTGTAAATACCTAGGTATATATTTAAGTAACAAACTGGGTTGGGAGGAACAAGTCACTAATACCACAAGGAAAGCCTGGAAAGCACTACATTTCTCTATGCGTATTCTGAAGAAATCTAACGAAAGTCAAAAGAATTAGCGTACAAAACCCTTGTTCGCCCAATTATGGAATAGGGAGCAGTAGGGTGGGATCCGTACAGACAAAACCAAATCGACTCAATAGAAAAGGTCCAACGCAAGGCAGCAAAATATATCAAAATGGGGAAGGGACATGGTGAGGAGATAGTGAAAGACTTAGGGTGGGTTCAAGGCGACGAAAACCAGACTCACCGCATTGTTTAAGGCACAAATGGAACACAAAGCATTGACATCAATGCTAGATTAGCAACACCATCACTTAGGCAGGGCTGATCATATTAGGAAGATGAAATAGAAAACAAAGAACGGACGTGGCAAAATTTTCCTTTGTTGCACAATAGTAGACTGGAACAGTTTACCTGCTGCAATCTTTCAGGGTGGTCCTCTCAAAATCTATACATTTAAGGAAATGTTGGGAAGATTAGACTGAAAATTTAATTGGAGGTGCAGTGTAATTATTCAAGTTGTGTCATTTAATGAATTGAGTTGATATATAATTAATTAAGTTAATATGTAATTAATTAAGATGATATGTAATTTAGTTGATATGTAAATAAATTAAGGTGATATGTGATTAATTAAGATGATATGTAATTAAGATGATATGTAATTAATTAAGATGGTATGTAATTTAGTTGATATGTAAATAAATTAAGGTGATATGTAATTAATTAAGATGATATGTAATTAAGTTGGTATGTAATTAATTAAGGTGATATGTAATTACTTAAATTGGTAATAGTTGGGTGAAATAGAAGTACTTATAAGTTAGATTTACTTTTGCTTATCGTAGGCATTATTATAGAATAGTTTTTATTTATAGTCCTAGGTTTGTTGCATCTACTATTTATAGATTTACGTTTATTTTATTTCATTTACGTTTATTTTATTTTATTTCATGTAATTGTAATTATTGTATATTATATAACACTGCCACTGGGTTTATACCCAATTGTAGTGTTAATAAATACATACATCATACATAAATACATACATACATACATACATACAATACATACAAGCCAGAAACATATCTGCTTTACAGCCATTCCACGCAAACTGGGAATTTCAATGAAAAAGTCTTTTTCAGAAATATTTGTTTATTATTAGGGTAAAACATAGATAAGCCTCTAAATTTAAATATTCTAATGTTTATTTTCAAATGGAATATATTTTAAAAGATTTATAGGCATTTAATCTAAGTGGTCTTGACTCGGTATTGGTACTTCTTGTTTCCGTAAAGTCTGCATCATTTACTCATAGACATATCAGCTGTTAATGTACGTTTTTTCAAAGAGCTATTGTTAAAGAAATATTTTGAGAACCTACACTGTTAATTCTAGAGCTCCAAGATCAAGGAACTTTCTACTCTGCATTATATTATTCTTTCCGTCATTTAGTTTAAGAAGATTCAGTTAATAACAATATTAGAAATCTTACAGTTAAAATGAATGTTTGGACTTAGAAATGTCACAGTTGCTTTGAAACTGGAAAAAACGAACATCCGTCACAAGATGTATGTAACATCCGTGACGTGGAAGAAACAGCTATAAAATATTTTCCGATTATATTTTTGTGAACTAATTGGATGCCATGGAATTTGTATGGCTTTCACATGAACACTGTGAGAATGAATCTCTTTTCCTCTTGCAATTCATGTAAGTTAAGTGAACAATTTCTTCTAATTGATTTATATAATTCCATCGCATACTGTAAATTGTGAGCGAGGATTTAGATGCATGAATCTTCTAAAAACTGTATTAGAAACCGCTTTCAGCAAAAAGAATTAGCGCTCTGCTAACAACAAATCTTGAAGGGCCTACTAGTAGAGAATTTCAATGTTTAGAGTTCCCATACAGTAACGTATTTTAATGTGATGTAAATTCAGCAGTAATTGATTCAAAACATGCCTACGTGTAATGATTTACTTACATAAGTATATCTAGAGTAAATAATTGATTAAATGGCGATCTTACTCGTGTTAATTATGTAAGCATGTGCGGCTTAGGGGAGAGTCGGGTAGTATAGGACATCGGGTGATATCGGACAGTGCGTTTCTTTCATCTACCACCATATGATTGTACTTGAATGACATGGTTACGTTTCTCTATGCGACATCACAGAAACATAACCATGTCAATCAGGTACTATCATCGTGTGGTAGATGAAAGAAACTCACTGTCCGATAGCTGTTTCTTTTACAGCTGTTTCGGTGCTATTCGACACCATCCTCAGAGCCTACTAGATCTCGGCGTCATCTCAACTTCGCTGCCTGTTGTGTGGGTGCGTTCGTGTGATGAAGAGAATTGTGTTCAAATTAGTCTGTGTGTTGAGAATTTGATTGGGGTGTGTTTTAGTGTGTCTGTATATTTCATATTGTTCTAGTGTGTTGAGTTTTTGGTTTTTGGATTGTATGTGTAGGTTTCCATGTCTGTATTTATGTTATTGTATGTGTGGTTACCATTAGTTATGTGTTAAATACAGACATGGAAATCCTACACATACAACCCATAAACTCAACACATTAGAACAAAAATGAACTATACTTACACTTATTGGCTTTTAAGGAACCCGGAGGTTCATTGCCGCCCTCCATAACACACAGATTCAATTCCAGAACATAGCAAGATTTAATCCAGTCTCTTCATCATACGAACGCACCTCCCTCAAATCCATTTAACATTATCTTCCCATCAGCGCGTCTGGCTGCGAAACCAGGTGGTCTCTTTCGAATCCCGGCCTCCAACTAACACTCTATATGCATCAGGTTTTTCCGGGCTTTTCGAATCAACCAAATATGAGCAAAAGCTACAACATATTAAAACACACCCATTTCAAATTCATTATCACCTTTATATCAATTCAGAATAAATAACTAGATTTGACAAAAATAATCAACAAAATAAATAAAAACAACAGGCAGCGAAGTTGAGATAGTGCCGAGTTCTAGTAGGCTCTGAGGATGGTGTCGAATAGCACCGAAACAGCTGTAAGCCGCACATGCTTACATACAATAATTAACACGAGTAAGATCGCCATTTAATCAATTATTTATATTCAAGTGTTAAAAGTAGTGTACGAAAGTTTCAACATGGAATGTCTAGAGTGTGATAAGATGGACTGAGAGTAATAAAAGTCCAAGAAACAATTTAAATAACTTTTTGTTTCTGCATATTTCATAAATTTTATCTTTCTGCACAATTAGATAGATAGATGGATTTATTGAGTAATATTATACATACAAATTTTACATTATCATAATTTTGTCTAATCCAATGCACGGGTCTTCTGACCGTACGTGCTTTGTACCCGAAACAAGTCCTCCTCTGTAGGTCCCCCCACCTATGATTACATCCAATTACTCTCTCCAAGAACACACATATTAAAATGGAAATGGCACAATAAAACACATTATATAATATGAAGGGTACACGGGAAAAACGAACAACGTCACAATGCTATTAAGGGTGATGCCATTATATAATTCACTGTATTACTACAAACTTTAGTGTTATTTTTACCAAAAGTGGTAAAGGAGAATTAAAACCACGAATACACTCATCATTTCCTTCATTTCAAGCAGAAACATGAATAAATTTTGCAGCAATATACTTTTTAATCACTATCTCACCCTTAATGGAAATGATGACTTTGTTCGTTTTCCCGTGTACCCTTCATGCGGATGATCCTGAAATGTTAGGAGAAAAGACACAAACGATTAGTGAAAACAGAAATTTTGGGTGGATAGTAGACAGATCGGTTTGGAGTAAATTAAAAGACAAAATTGATGATTTTTATGAGAATATCTGTACGAAATTACAAAATTTGATTTATCAGATGAAAGACTAAAATTGACAATTTTGCATATTAAATGACACTGGGGAGGAAATTAAAGCAGAATAAATATGCAAAAATGCCTGTTAGTATTAAGTTGAAGAGTTAAAGTCTTTGTAAAAATAGAATAATAAAAATCTTCAATTTTGTTAAAATTTGTAAATTAGAGAAAAATGTTCAAAGAACAGTCTAGGAAAAATTGAAGAGTCAAGAATGTAAAACTATAAAATAAAAATCTTCATTGTTTTGCTAATAATTTAAAAAAATATCCAAAATGGCAACTGTATTCCAAATTGAAGATCCAGAATTTTGTAAAATATATAAAAAAACCTTCAGTTTTGCCTAGATAATTTGTAAATATTAAAATATCAAATGTAGTCCAAATTGAAGAGTTTAATCTTTCTAAAAATATACAGTACAAATGAACCTTCGGGTTCCTAAAATTTGTAAGAAATACACAAAAATGATCACTATCTCAGTCTAAATGGAAATGTGAATCATTTTTTGTAAAATATATATAAAAATCTTAAAAGACATAAAATTTGTCCAGTTGGGTGGATACTATTATCCCTTCCTCAGTTCGTGTCGCAAACTTGATTAGCTGAAGTTCTAATCTTCCTCGCCTTCAAGAGGAACAATCCAGTCTTTTGTTCGCATTCTCTATTCCCCATGAGGTCAAGACATGCAAGCGAACTCCTACTCTGACTTAGCATCGAGGGTGGTAAATATTTTCTCCGTACAAGTTCCAATTCGACACACAGTAATAAAATATGCATATAGGAATCCTTTTCTTTGCAAAGCGGACAAAGACGCTCCCCTTCTCCGTTGACAATTTTATTACCCTTCCATGCCCCCAAACTTAGCCACGCTAAACCTGCTCTGCTGTCTTTGTTACAAGAATTTATGTAGTCACACCTCCCCCAGTTAAGCATGAGGTCTGATTGTAGATGTAGTGAGGACTTTTCCGAACATTGGAGCTCAATCTCTTGCCTCTCGATATCAATTAAACATATTTAAAATACTGCACAAGAATTTCGCAATTTGCAGAAATATAAATTTTCATTTGTGTAATTTTGCGACAATTATTTATGTTCTAGCTTAAATCCAGGTACAAACTCTATGAAACAAGATGAAATGGCAAAGCTGAGGACTAGAATGGAGGGACTGTGAAACAAGAAATAAAGAAAGGGTACACATAGGAAATGTTCCCGGGAGGCTAGAGGTCAATGTATGCCGATCACTGCTATTGTGCTGCGATGCACACGCACAGTCTGGTGTTCAGTCCCCGTCTCAAGTATCGCCTGTTTATTTAGTTCCCATGTAGCTGAACGGTGTACACAACGACTGAGGCATGAACCACGGTCCTGAATTCGAATCTCGCGTAGGATCATTGCTGTGTCATGTCACAGACGGAGATCTACTGGTTCCGACAGCAGACTATAATGCCCGCTCCTGAATAGAGAAGAGTAATTACTTACAAATGACTTTTAGAGAACCTGGAGGTTCATTGCCGCCCTCACATAAGCCCGCCATCGGTCTCTATCCTGAGCAAGATTAATCCAGTCCCTAACATATTTTAGATCCCTTAAATCCATTTTAATATTATTCTCCCATCTACGTCTCGGTCTCCCCACAGGTATTTTTCCCTTCAGATCTCCCAACTAACACTCTATATGCAATTCTGAATTCGCCCATACGTGCTACATGTCCTGCCCAACTCAAACATCTGAATTTAATGTTCCTAGTAATTATGTCAGGTGAAGGATACAATGCGTGCAGTTCTGTGTTGTGTAACTTTGTCCATTCTTCTGTAACTTTATACCTCTAAGCCCCAAATATTTTCCTAAGCACCTTATTCTCGAACACCCTTAACCTCAGTTCCTCTCCCAAAGTGAGAGTCCAAGTTTCACAACCATAGGTCTACAGAATAACCGGTAATATAACTGTTTTATAAATTCTAACTTTCAGCTTTTATGAGAGCAGACTGGATGACAAAAGCTTCTCAACCGAATAATAACAGGCATTTCCCATATTTATTATGCGTTTAATTTTCTCCCGAGTATCATTTATATTTGTTGCACTTGCTCCAAGATATTTGATTTTTTATTTTAGTGGGTTATTTTACGACACTTTATCAACATGTTAGGTTATTTAGCGTCTGAATGAGATGAAAGTGATGATGCCGGTGAAACGAGTCCGGGTTCCAGCACAGACAGTTACCTAAAATAAATAAATAAATAAATAAATAAATAAATAAATAAATAAATAAATAAATAAATAAATAAATAAATAAATAAATAAACAAATAAACAAACAAACAAATTAAATAAATAAATAAACAAATAAAAACATAAATAAATAAAATAAATAAATAAATAAATAAATAAACAAATAAACAAATAAATAAATAAATAAAACAAATAAAAGAAAAATAAACAAATAAAAACAAAATAATAGATAAAAATAAAGAAGTAAATAATAAAATAAGTAAATAAATAAAAATAAATAAATAAATAAATAAATAAATAAATAAAAAATAAATAAATAAAATAAATAAATAAAAAACAAATAAATAAAATAAATAAAAATAAATAATAAAATAAATAAATAAATAAATGAAAATAAATAAATAAATAAATAAAAATAAATATAAATAAAATAAATAAATAAACAAATAAATAAAATAGAAAAAATAAATAAAATAAAAATAAATAAATAAATAAAATAAATAAAAAAATAAAAATAAATAAATAAAAAATAAATATATATTAAATAAATAAAAATAAATAAATTTCATCACTATTAAGGCCTCGACTTCAGAGTTTAAAAAGGGAAATATTTTCCCTTTCCTTGCACGCATTTAACACAATGCAGCACTTAGCTCCATCGGTATGCAAAATGAAGGCGAACATATTTCGATATTCCCGTGAAGACGTCTTAATCTCTTACAACCCGGAGGCACGGGATGAAGTCTTCTCACAGATCCGAGAACTGAGGTCTGTTCCCTATGCATGCTCCGTGGGAACTTTTGAATATTCAAACCATCTCCGGAGACAGAGTCTTGTTTTATATTTCACTTCTCCCATTCCCATTACTACGGTGAGCTGGGTTCTGTGCAGAGCCGGTCGGTGTCAACTGGCCGCCTCACACATCTGTGTGCACGCTCACACAGTTTTTCATTACCCCATTACGTAATGTATGCTGAAGCATATTCCTGATTCTGCAGGAATTTAACATGCATACAAGTTGTCAACAACCCTGATCCCGGAAAATAAAATGATGTAAACGTCCTTGCTGTCTGTCTTCCTTCCCAGCATTCACACGAAAACTAATGTGCAGGCACATACTGCGCTTTAACTAGGCAGCCGTGGTGAGAACGTGACTCGCGAGACATTGTGGCTCGCAGTGATAGCTGTGCATTTCGCTTGCTTCTAACTTCCGCCGACCCCCACCCTCTCACTCACTGGAGTCAAACTCCGTTCCATTTGTATTTGTCTCTGACCTGCGAGTGGCATATGTCTCTCTCGAAACCATGTACGAAAGTTCCAAGTAGGATGGGAGGACGCATTTTTTTGCTGTCAATATGATGAGAATATTAAATGTATGATTTGTTCACAAGTATTACGAAGAAAACGGTTGTATAACATAAAACGGCATTATACTACATGTTACTGATGAAACATTGAAAGGTTAAGTGTTATTGTTGTCATCATCATCATCATCATCATCATCATCATCATCATCATCATCATCATCTTGTACGTATTCAGCAGATGTACGAATAATGCGGTTAGCTCTTCAATGTGAAATCACAGATTTACAATGTGATGTCAAATGAAATCCAGATGTAAGGACTTCACAAATGTTGAACTTTCAAATCTTTGCCAAAAAATAAATATCCGAAGCTTCGTTCTTTCGCTTTCTCTTTTGAAGCCATGTTCGCTACAACTTACGTTTGTGAAAAATTATTTTCAACAATGAAAATAGCAGAAACCAAATGTATATCACGACTGACAGACAAATACCTTCGTGATCAACTACGACTGGCAGTAAGTGACATAATTCCTGATTTTGAAACTCTGTCGCAGAGACATTCTGAAGACGGTTAATTCTAGGTTGTGATAATGTGTCCTATGTTTTCTTGTTCATTTCTTTCTTCGTTACACGTACTAAACATTAGTTTGTAGCCTTGTACTGTATAAAATTATATTTATCCGTTAATAAGTCAGACAGTTGCTTCACTTCCCCTTCGGATGTCCGCCTCCCTTCATAGGTGCTATGCACGTTGCAGGTTACACAGTGGCTCGGCGCACGATTACATTTTCGCCAGCGCTGAACTAGGGTTTGGAAGTTACGCTAAAAAATTAATTTCTACACAGCAAGTAGTCTAAAATGTGCGAAAAATTCCTTATTTGTGTCATAAATATAAAAATAAAAAGTAATAAATTTAAAACTTGTTGTAATACATTAAATAAAAAATTGTTAAATGTTACTTGAGTTCCCAGCAGGCTACCAGCATGCTTTTACTCGAGGACAACTCATTCCAACCCTCATATGAAGTCTTCATTTCTTCCATCCTTTGACATGATACGCCTTTATCACACAGTATTCCATCCGTTACTTACAAGTAAACATTGTCATGGGAGCACAAATTTTTTTCCTTGCACCATCTTAATGATGTCAAAACAAGTTCTTGTACAAATTTTGGCCACTCGAGCGCAATTACGAGAGCCCCCCAGAAAGTAAGTTTCCCTGGGACCGTTTACAGAAAGAAAACACAATTTCATGGAAGCATTTATTAGAACAAATAAAGAAATTGTTGAGCTATTTTTCAACATATTACCCATTGAAACTCAGACATTTGTCATACCATGGGATCGACAGACACACATGGGTTCCGATCCCAGCCTGGAGACTTCTACGACACAGGGATACAATATTTGATTTTAATTAATTTCAATTATAATTTATTAATATAGGTGTTCCGCAAAGCACAGTTCTTGGCCCTATTTTATTTTTAATATATATTAATTAGGTACTTATTAAAAATTGACTCAGAACAATACAATGATGTTCATTATACTTATGCAGATGACACAGTTTTACTTTTCGGTGGAAAAACCTGGTATGATGTATATAATAATTCAAATAATGGACTTAAATTAATAAAAAAATGGTTTGACATAAATCATCTTTCTATCAACGAAAATAAAATCATAATTATTCCATTCTCATTATCTGAAAAATGTAACAAACCTCCTACATCTATATTAAGTATTAAATTACTTAACTCTGTAAATGTACAAAGTAAATGTCCGATTATTAAGGAGTCCTTGAAATTAAGTATTTAGGCATAATTCTCGACAGTCATTCAAAATGAAAACAACACATTTATTAACTTTGTAATAAATTACATAAAACAATATATTATTTTGTATTATTGAGGAATTACTTGTCAATAAGTTTATTACGCACAATATACTTAACTTTATTTCAATCGATAATTGTATGTGAAATTATACATAGGATGGGGTAGCTCATTTAAACCCAATTTTAATCGAATTTATTTAATACAGAAGAAAATAATTAAAATATGTCTTCATACACGTATTGATTTTCCACCCCAAAAATTGTTTTTTGACTTTAATGATCTTAAAATAAGACAAATTTATTATATTGTATTAATAAAATTCATACATAAAGATCGAAATAATTTTGGATTGTATTCTCATAGTTATGAAACAAAAGGTATGATTCTTTAAGATTTTTTGAACCAAATTGCAACACTGCTACAGTATTTAATCATAGTAGTAATTTAGACCCAAGAATATATAACAAATTTATTTTTAAATATCTAATCTTGTCAATTCTAATAGTTCTAGTATTACATTAAAAAGTTATGTGTGGATTTTATAAAGAATGAAAAATTGTAAATTTAAATTTATATATTCTTATGTGTAGTACACGTAAGACAAATTGTATTGTATAATTATTAATTTCAATTCAGGAATCCGCACGAGTTCTACTCTTTCAGGGGTGAACTAAAGTTTCATCTGTTTATATTATATTTTATGTTAGAATTATTAGAAAAATAAATAAATACTTACTTACTTTCTTACTTACTGGCTTTTAAGGAACCCGGAGGTTCATTGCCGCCCTCACATAAGCCCGCCATTGGTCCCTATCCTGAGCAAGATTAATCCAGTGTCTACCATCATATCCAACCTCCCTCAAATTCATTTTAATATTGTCTTCCAATCTACGTCTCGGCCTCCCCAAAGGTCTTTTTCCCTCCAGTCTCCCAACTAACACTCTATATGCATTTCTGGATTCGCCCATACGTCCTACATGTCCTGCCCATCTCAAACGTTTGGATTTTATGTTCCTAATTATGTCAGGTGAAGTATACAATGCGTGCAGCTCTGCGTTGTGTAACTTTCTCCATTCTCCTGTAACTTCATCCCTCTTAGCCCCAAATATTTTTCTAACAACCTTATTCTCAAACACCCTTAATCTCTGTTCCTCTCTTAAAGTGAGAGTCCAAGTTTCACAACCATACAGAACAACCGGTAATATAATTGTTTTATAAATTCTAAATTTCAGATTTTTTGACAGAAGACTAGATGATAAAAGCTTCTCAACCGAATAATAACAGGCATTTCCCACGTATTTTCTGCGTTTAATTTCCTCCCGAGTGTCATTTATATATGTTACTGTTGCTCTAAGATATTTGAATTTTTCCACCTCTTCGAAGGATGAATCTCCAATTTTTATAGTTCCATTTCGTACAATATTCTGGTCACGAGACAAAATCATATACTTAGTCTTTTCGGAATTTACTTCCAACCCTGTCGCTTTACTTGCTTCAATTAGAATTTCCGCGTTCTCCCTAATCGTTTGTGGATTTTCTCCCAACATATTCACGTCATCCGCATAGACAAGAAGCTGATGTAACCCGTTCAATTCCAAACCCTCTCTGTTATCCTGAACTTTCCTAATGACATATTCTAGAGCGAAGTTAAAAAGTAAAGGTGATAGTGCATCTCCCTGCTTTAGCCCGCAGTGAATTGGAAAAGCATCAGACAGAAACTGACCTGTACGGACTCTGCTGTAAATTACACTAAGACACATTTTAATTAATCGTTCTAGTTTCTTGGAAATACCAAATTCAATAAGAATATTATATAAAACTTCTGTCTTAAATTAATACGTACATACATAAAAATAAATAAATTATTGAAACTTCTTTAACCCTATAATAGCAAAAAAATACATACTGAATTATTTTTTTTTTAGTTTCTAAAAAAATCCCACATACCCTGATGATGTTCCTGAAATTTCCTGCAATTCGCTGTAACTTACTGCCGTTGTGAAATGTACACCAAGCACTGGAAGGGTGGGATTTGTGCACCACTTTAGTCATAGTTATGAAAAAATTACTTTGAGAAAAATGGTGACTTGTGGAATTTCTACAATTCACGGTTCAGCTGGGCTATCCACTACCAGCATCTCCGTTTTCCCTTTATCTCTATTTGAAGACAAGTAATGCTGCCGTGCTATTATGCAGGAAGCGTGTAACAAATAAATATAACGTGACGGATGAACCTGAGTTCTGTTTAAATTTCAATGCCGAATGGCAGAATCAAGCCGAAGGCTGTCTTGTTTTAAATGTGGGTGCTACACATGTCTGAAACTTGTATTCTTATGCAAATTCACTTGTCACTGAATTCATGTCGATTCGATAGAGGTAGCATGGCCGGCATTATCATACGTATGATAAAAATCTTCCCCTGGGGGAAATGTAGTCTACCGTTCTGCCGAGTAAGGGAAGGCGGAATCACAAAGGAATTGTAAATTCTACATGCAATTTGTTACACCGTTTTCTCCCACTCTCTCGCCTCTTTTTCCCATCATCCTCTGTTCTTTTGTCTATATGCATGCATAATATTTTAAGGGACGTTTCCACAAACTAAAAATTGTACATTCTCTCTATGTAGGCCTTGTAAGCAATATTATAAAGTATGTTACTTTTCTGCCTGTTTAATAACTTAAGCAAAAGTTGCTTCCTTACATGTGGGAATAAGCTTCTTTTAGGGCTAAGTACAGAAAGGTACATCATATTCCAATTTCTTTAAATTAAATATTTTACTTTCAGTAGTACACAAGATATTATTGTATTAGTTGATGTACATATATTACATACATACTGTAAAAACATACATACATAATCGTACATCTTTTTAAGGCTCGGTCTGGGTAGCGTATTCAGTATAGCGCTGGCCTTTTGTGCTCGAGGTTGCGGGTTCGTTCCCGGCCCAGGTCGATGGCATTTAAGTGTGCTTAAATGCGACAGGCTCATGTCAGTAAATTTACTGGCATGTAAAAGAGCTCCTGCGGGTCAAAATTCCGGCACACCGGCGACACTGATATAATCTCGGCAATTGCGAGCGTCGTTAAATAAACCATATATATTTTTTTGTAATTTCAATTTCTTTTGAAAGTAAGAAAAGTACAGGGATATCATTTTATTTTTACTAATATTTTTAATATTAACCTGGCTATACCTTTGAATTAACGGATCGAGAACCGGAAACACCGTTTGCTACCCCCTTCCAAGACTGGAGTTCGATGATACTGGCGTAAAATACAAACAAATCACTTTACTAGGTACAGGAGGGAAGAAAAGTAGTTCATCCATTCATATAAACTAGAAAATATCGCAATTTTGAGTTTGATAATTTTCATTACGTTTTTGTTTAATCAAAATGCAGTACTGTATTAACAATGAGTGTTTTTACTCACGAACTGAGCTGTCCATATGGACGTATTCATTATGCAGTGTATATTATACTGTCTACAGCACATTAGCGTACAATATAGAGAATGAAGTTGAATTGAAAAATAATCATAATATGGATATTTAAACACAATTTTGAAAATGGTGGTCGTTCATTTCGATACAGGCTTCAGTTCTTTTGTGCATATTATCGCACGGTAGACTATTGTATCTAATTCCAATTAGGCCTATTACCAGTTTCGTCCTCCGTACTAGTAACTCATGTTGAAATAATTCTGTACCTACTCTATAAAAGAGTACCTTACGTACTGTAAATTCAATTTTCACTTCTGCCCGACCCGCACAGATAAAATCACTCATACATGCTATCTACTGTCCGTCCAAGTGGTTATGTCGCAGGTTTGTAGAAAGGGGGAAAATCACGTCACAGTTAATTACTCAACAAGACCCTTTTATTTAAGTTATTTTAAACAGTTGTATAATATTAAGTAGACGTCCAATTTCTAACAGAAATTATTGTTTTCAGAAACGTTCTTAGACAGCCCAGCCACTAGCCCTTACAGTGGGGCGAGCAGAAGCGAGTGGGGGAAATCGGGATGCGACGTAGGCAAATGGACGGAAAATATGATTCAATATTGAACGCTCATTCGTCACTGGAAAACGTGAACATATTTCTGAAACATACTATACTCACTAACTCACTGCGGTCTTGGTTCTGTGTGCAGGACAGTTGGAACGTCATTAGTTGAAGGGGGTGGGAGTGAAGTACATTAAAAACTAAGGTACAGTAAAACATTGAAGTAAAAATAAAATGATGTCCCTGTAGAAGGTCGTTACTGTAATATAGGACTTCATAATACAAACTTCTTGAAACGGAAGCAAATAAAACAAACATTAAAACCTCGTACGGTAACGTCAAGATCTGTCGTATTATTATGATTATTATTATTATTATTATTATTATTATTATTATTTGAAGGAAAGAAGGCAGAGGACGGACACTGGAAAGTTTACTTTTCTCAATCGTACTATCAGGGACTGAATGCTTTACCTGCAGACTTACTAAAGGCTTCACCAACAACCAAAAATATATTTAAAAATAGGCTTAAGGACTTTACCAATAGACGGTAATTATACACAGTATTTAAAGGGTGTAAATGATATTTTGTTATTGCAGTGTTGTATCAGTGAAGAATTTTGTTGTGTCAGTGAAGTGTGTTGTGTCAGTGAAGTGTGCTATGTAAGTGAAACGTGTTCCTGTCAGTGAAGCTTTATAGTTCATAGTGGCAGTGCAAAGTATTTGAACAGTGAAATGTTTTTGAAGTGTTAGTGAAATCAGGATAGAATCAGTGAAATGTGTCGTAGTTCCAGTGCAGTGAGTGAGTTGACAGCGAAATGAGTGTAGTGTTGGAAGGTATTTGTGCAGATATGAACATATCATACTCATGGGTTTTAGTTCGATCTTAGGTTTAAGATACAAATTAGATTTATTTTAAATGTTATTTTAAGTGATCGTGCTTCATTTAATTTAGGATATTCCCTATTATTAGTATTATTATTATTATTATTAATTGTATTTATAATTAATACGTTTATTATTGTCATTATTGAGTGTAATTAGTTACCACTGCCACCGGGTATATACCCATTGAAGTGTGAATAAATACATACATACATCATCATTATTATTATTATTGTTATTATTATTATTATTATTATTATTATTATTATTATAAATTATTATTAGTATTAATTATTAGTATTATTATTAATTGTATTTTTAATTAATAAGTTTATTATTGTCATTATTGAGTGTAATTAGTTACCACTGCCACCGGGTATATACCCATTGAAGTGTGAATAAATACATACATACATCATCATTATTATTATTATTATTATTATTATTATTATTATAAATTATTATTAGTATTAATTATTAGTATTATTATTAATTGATTTTTAATTAATAAGTTTATTATTGTCAATATTGAGTGTAATTAGTTACCACTGCCAAGGGTATATACCCATTGCAGTGTGAATAAATCCATACATACATTATTATTATTATTATTATTATTATTATTATTATTATTATTATTATAAATTATTATTAGTATTAATTATTAGTATTATTATTAATTGTATTTTTAATTAATAAGTTTATTATTGTCATTATTGAGTGTAATTAGTTACCACTGCCACCGGGTATATACCATTGCAGTGTGAATAAATCCATACATACATTATTATTATTATTATTATTATTATTATTATTATTATAAATTATTATTAGTATTAATTATTAGTATTATTATTAATTGGATTTTTAATTAATAAGTTTATTATTGTCATTATTGAGTGTAATTTTACCACTGCCACCGGGTATATACCCATTGCAGTGTGAATAAATCCATACATACATTATTATTATTATTATTATTATTATTATTATAAAATTATTAGTATTAATTATTAGTATTATTATTAATTGTATTTTTAATTAATAAGTTTATTATTGTCATTATTGAGTGTAATTAGTTACCACTGCCACCGGGTATATACCCATTGCAGTGTGAATAAATCCATACATACATTATTATTATTATTATTATTATTATTATAAATTATTATTAGTATTAATTATTAGTATTATTATTAATTGGATTTTTAATTAATAAGTTTATTATTGTCATTATTGAGTGTAATTAGTTACCACTGCCACCGGGTATATACCCATTGCAGTGTGAATAAATCCATACATACTTTATTATTATTATTATTATTATTATTATTATTATTATTAGTTGTATTTTAATTAATAAGTTTGTTATTGTCATTATTGAGTGTAATTAGTTACCGCTGCCACCGGGTATATACCCATTGCAGTGTGAATAAATACATACATTCATTATTATTATTATTATTATTATTATTATTATTATTATAAATTATTATTAGTATTAATTATTAGTATTATTATTAATTGTATTTTTAATTAATAAGTTTATTATTGTCATTATTGAGTGTAATTAGTTACCGCTGCCACCGGGTATATACCCATTGCAGTGTGAATAAATACATACATACTTTATTATTATTATTATTATTATTAGTTGTATTTTAATTAATAAGTTTGTTATTGTCATTATTGAGTGTAATTAGTTACCGCTGCCACCGGGTATATACCCATTGCAGTGTGAATAAATACATACATTCATTATTATTATTATTATTATTATTATTATAAATTATTATTAGTATTAATTATTAGTATTATTATTAATTGTATTTTTAATTAATAAGTTTATTATTGTCATTATTGAGTGTAATTAGTTACCACTGCCACCAGGTATATACCCATTGCAGTGTGAATAAATACATACATTATTATTATTATTATTATTATTATTATAAATTATTATTAGTATTAATTATTAGTATTATTATTAATTGTATTTTTAATTAATAAGTTTATTATTGTCATTATTGAGTGTAATTAGTTACCACTGCCACCGGGTATATACCCATTGAAGTGTGAATAAATACATACATTATTATTATTATTATTATTATTATTATTATTACGCAGAATTAGTTTGCTCGTTGCTTGGACGAATCAGCCCATTTCATTACCTTCGCTTCGCAGTTCAAGCGGCTTCTGTCGAGATAGCAGAGGATTCCGTGACAGGGCAGGGAGGCCTTCATGTCCTGACGTCCATTTCCCCTGCCGTCCAGTATAATGCGACGTCTCCTCCGAAACTTTGTTCCAAGAAAAGTGACTTAAAGGCGTTTTGTTCCGTCAAACAATAGCGAGCGCTATCAGCAGCATTCCGGCACTCCGTTGTGTGCAATGGAATTGAATGCAGACAGTGGGCGAAAGAATGGGAGAACCAGTAATTAAATACTGATAATGAAATAAGTGTGCAGGCACAGTCTGCTCTAATTCAGCAGCGTATTTAACCTTGCTGTTGAATTATATGTTATCACCAAAGTTTCAGAGGAAAGAAAGTATGGAATGCACAAATTGACATAAAAGAAAGTAATGACAGGTAAGTAAGGGAATGAAATATGAAAAATATAATAATAATAATAATAATAATAATGATAATAATAATAATAATAATAATAATAATAATAATGATTTATTTTAGCTGGCAGAGTTAAGGCCGTAAGGCCTTCTCTTCCACTCAACCAGCAAAAGTATATATACATATGCATTAACTTACAAAAATTCAACAATTTGATTAAGTGAGAGTTACATGTATACAAGAGTTATTTACGAATTAAACAACAAAATACTATGAACTATTAATTAGTCACTGAAATAAACTATGTAGCAGAATTAAGCTAAAATACATAGAATGTTAATATATTTCAAATAATGTTAGATAATAGAAAGAGATTATTATGAGTAAATTTTGAAAATACAGCACAATCAGGATGATGTCTAAAGAAAAAGTAACAATGTAGTCAGTGATAGTTTAAATCAGTATGATTGGAGTGAAATGCTAATAAGGTTATCTTTTAAGCTGTTTTAATGGTGTTTATTGTCTTGCAGCCCCTAATACTTTGTGACAAGGAATTCCATTGACGCGAGGTGGATACTGTAAAAGATGATGAATAACAAGATGTTCTATGAAGAGGTATACTTAGTGTGCCACAGATAATTGATCTAGTATTTACGTCATGGTTAAGTATAGATAGGAGAAACAAGACGAAATGTAATTTGGTGTTGAAGTGTGCAGAATTCGAAAGAGTAAAGACAAAGATTGTAAAGTTCTGCGTTCTTTAAGTCGGAGCCACGAAAGACTTGCGAAGGACGGTGATATGTGATCATATCGTCGGATGTTGCACACGTATCTGACACACATATTCTGAGCTCGCTGTAACTTGACTGACAGTTCAGAACTTAGGTCACTTAACAAAACGTCACAATAATCGAAGTGCGGCATTACTAGGTTTGTACTAGGGTAAGTTTTAGTTGCTGGGGCAAGAAGTTTCTCAAGCGACTCAAACAGTGAATGGAGGAACAGATTTTTTTATCGTTTCTTTAACTTGAAAATTCCAACTTAAATTATTATCAAAAAAGAAGCCAAGATTTTTACGACAGATGAATAAGGAATGAGCGTGTTGTTAAGGGTAACAACTGAAAGATTACTGTTATTAAGGGAGTTAACTAGACGCTTATGGCCAATAATTATGGCTTGAGTCTTACTTGGGTTAAGTGCGAGTCCGAAATTGGCCGCCCAAGTGGGGACAGTGGCTAGGTCACAGTTTAACTTGTCAATCGATTCATTGATCGTATTGGGTCTGGAATGTATGTAAAGTTGTATGTCGTCGGCATAGAGGTGATATCGGCAATACTGTAAGTTCTTTAATACGTCATTAATGTAGATAGAGAAGAGTAGTGGTCCTAATACGGAGCCCTACGGCACTCCCGCCTTTGTGCATCGCCATTGGGAGAATTGATTATCAAGTGAAACACACTGTTGGCGGTCCCGTAGGTAGGAGTCCATCCAGCTCAAGGTATTGTCTGACAGGTGCAAAGTCTTCATCTTTGCAAGAAGCAAGTCGATATCAACAGAACCAAAGGCATTGCTGAAATCGAGAAGAGTTAGCGCCGTTACTTCACCCCTATCCATAGCTTCACGGATGTCCTCAGTCACTTTAAGTAGGGCTGTAGTAGTGCTGTGTCCATGCCTGAAACCCGATTGATAGTCATCGAGGAGTTTGTGTTCGTCGATATAGTTCGTAAGTTGTCCGTGTACAATATGTTCTAATGTTATGGAGGAAGGAAATATTAAATTGCTATTGGTAATATACAGGCTGGACCCCAAGTAATGCCATTGACTTAAGTTTAACATAATTTCGCTCGTTTTTTCCATTATTTTCGAAAAAAAAATGTTTTATATGAAACATTTCATAGCGTGTTTTGGGAAAGCCATTGATTTAATTCCCAAAATGATCAGTCAGTTTAAGAGAGCAGTGTATTATGGTTAGAAACAACAACAACCAAATTTCTTGGTTTAAAAATCGATAATGTGTTAAATTGGAAAAATCATATTAAAGAAATAACCCCCAAACTAAATTCAGCTTGTTTTGCTATTACATCTATGCAAAAGATAGTAAATATCAATACCTTAAAAACAATATACTTTGCATACTTCCACTCGGTAATGAGTTTTGGAATAATATTCTGGGGAAATTCAAAAAGAGTAATTAGAATAATAGTAGGTGCCAAATCAAGGGAATCTTGTAGGATTATTTTCAAAAAAACTACAAATACTGCCCATGGCTTGTCAGTATATCTTTTCCTTAATAATCTTCCTCTTATGTAATCGTGAAAACTTTATAACTAATTCAACAGTTCATAGCATAAATACACGTCAAAAATGACTTTCATACTCCATCGGCAAGCCTATCGTGCTATCAAAAAGGAGTGCGTTATATGGCAGTAAAAATGTTTAATAGCCTCCCTATCGATGTAAAAAGGAAACTCAAAACATAAGATTATTTAGGGCCAAATTAAAGAAGTATCTAATTTCTCACGCCTTCTATTCTGTAAGTGAATTCATGACATTCAATAACACTTCATGAAATTGATACTAAAACTATGTGTTGTACTAGTAGACTATATTGTAAATCTCTTCTGTATATATTTCATCTAGACTGTGACTATAAATTAAGACTTTATAATAGTATAAAGTTTTTTTACTTGTTCCATATTCTAGCTGTAAAGCAATGTATGAATACCATGGAATGTTAATGTTGAATGTTATGTTTTATTTAACGACGATCACAACTGCAGAGGTTATATCAGCGTCGCCGGATGTGCCGGAATTTTGTCCCGCAGGAGTTCTTTTACATGCCAGTAAATCTACTGACATGAGCCTGTCGCATTTAAGCACACTTAAATGCCATCGACCTGGCCCGGGATCGAACCCGCAACCTTGGACATGGAAGGCCAGCGCTATACCAACTCGCCAACTAGGTCGACTGGAATGTTAATAAATACAATACAATACAATAATGTATTATTGAAAGTATATTATTTTTGTCCTTTTATGTTTAATTTCCACTCGAATGTCATTGATTAAATCTGTATATTCATTATTCAGAAGAGCTACCTACATTCTTAAAGTTAGTGGCCTTCCTTGTCTTCTAGTATATTCGACTAAGATATAATTTGGACAGATTCATTCGTGTAAATTGTGTATTATTGTGAGGAAAAACAACAAGTAATGTTGATGTTTGAAATTAAAACAAATACGGTGCATGCATTGCATTGGATAATCGAACGTGTTGAAGTAAAATAAACATTTAATTAAAATCCACACACAAAAACAGGAGTTTAATCAGAATACAGGACTACACTCGGAACATAATTTTGAATTCGGACGGAATAAATTGAAAACTAGAACACGAGCGGTCGGGCGGTGTTAGCAGCGCTCAGTTTTAATACAAATAAGCAATACGGCTTTTTAATTAAATGCTAAGCGCGGCATCATCTGGGAAAATTCGAAGCTGTGTGTGATGCAATGCATCTGGCAGCGATCTCTGCAGGTGCTTTATAAAGCTGATTATATCCAACACGTACGTACACAGAGGGAAGCCTTTCTTTCCAGTGGAGGAGTGCGTTGCCATTAGGCATTGTCTAAATAGGCTAAATTGATATTCGGAATATGTATGATAAGAACTTTGTGATAAATTTTAACGTACCTTGTTAATATGTTTCGACCTATTTTGGGTCATCTTCAGAACTGGTCGTTGTTGGTCTTGGCGCCTTGTTTCTTGTTTCGTAGTGTAGAGTCTGTGAGAATATCGTTGGGGTGTGTTTTCGTTCGTATATTTCATAGTGCGAGAGATTCAAAGAGCGTCCGCAAGAAAGCAGATCGCGCGGAGCACGGAGGAATGTTTTGAAAAACGCGGCGAGAGTGAGTTGTGCTGCGTTGAGAATATCGTTGGGGTGTGTTTTACACACCTGTGTGTCTATGATTTTGCTATATTTCATATTGTTCTAGTCTTGTGTTGAGTTTCGAAGGCCTGAGTTTTGGCAGTTGGATGCAGTGCAGTTGGAGGGATTTCCAGTGAACTGTCTGTGTTGAGATACTCTGTAGGACTGATAGAAGGTTGGCATTTGTGATGCTTTGTTCTGCATTATGTGGTAATAGGTGTTTTGTAATTTTGTTATGAAGCTGTGATAGCGTTTAAGGTGAATTGTTTTTTTTTTTAAAACGTGTTTGAAATCATCTGCCTGTCTGTCCTATGTAGAAGTATTTCCATTTCTTTTTGCAGGTGTTACATTTGAGTTTGTATAAGCCTGTGTGGTTGTATTTGGTTGTTTGTGTGTTGAGATGTTTTTGTAGAGTGTTATTTGTTATGTATGCGATGTTGTAATTTAATTTCTTGAATGAGGTTGCACACAAACAACACAAACAAACAAATACAACCATACAGGCGTATACAAACTTAAATGTAACACCTGCAACAACTTCTAAATAGGACAGACAGACAGATCGTTTCAAACACGTTACAAAGAACACATCACAGTCATAACAAAATTACAAAACACCTCCACATATGCAGAACACATCACAAATGCTAACCACACCCACAGAGACATCAACACAGACATGGAAATACTACACATCCAACCAAAAAGCCAGAAACTCAACACACTAGAACAATATGAAATATACAGACCCACGAACGATATTCTCAACACACAACTCAATTTCAAAACACATACACTATTTGACTCTACAGTACGAACGCACCCTCACAGGAAACAAGAGGCGCCAAGACCAATAATAATAATATTAGGCCTTCTCTTCCGCCCAGCCAGACTCTAATTCTAATTGAATACAATTGCTTACATAGTTATTACATTAATATCTAGACCATAAAACAACATGAAAGTAAATAATGAAAGTTGGATAAGTGATGTTAGTATGACAATAATAAACATTGGTAAGAAACAGTGATAATAATAATAATAAATAATAATAATAATAATAATAAAAATAATAAGATAATTTAGATATTTATCTGTGATATATATAACCATTAAACATTGAGAAACCTAAAACAGCTATTATTGTTAACAAGAATTGTTAGAAAAATATTTCGTTAGTCTATTCTTAAATTGGTTTGATGTCTGACAGTCCCTGACATTACTCGGTAGGGAATTCCAAAGCCGAGGAACAGCCACAGTGAAAGAAGATGAATATGAGGATGTTCGGTGGGAGGGAATGGATAATATTGAGGAGTGTTGTGATCGTGTGTCTAGGTTATGATGGGTGGATACATTTTGAAAACGAGACGCAAGATAAACAGAAGTGGAAAAATGCAATATGTGAAAGAGAACAACGACCAGTTCTGAAGATGACCCAAAATAGATAGGAACATGTAAACAAGGTACGTTAAAATTTAACACAAGAAAGTTCTTATAATTCATATTCCGAAGTGATACAGTGTTAAAAGTTCTGTAATCTAGAGGTATGAATTGATATCCACACTTTTCAAGATCAGGCTAATTCTAGAAATTATGATTACCAGGAAAAAGCGGCGCACGCATGTCCTTCGAATATATGAATCTACTGTTACAATTAATTAGAAGTCGCTGTCTGTAGATAGATATTTTCGCTTCCTTCCACTCACACATCACGAAGAAGATAATTTAAGTAAATCTCAAGACAAGAGCGTCAACTGTCAGAATCACAGCGAGGCTCGACTGACGACGTAGTGCAGTCCTTGACTTCGCCAAGTTCTCCTGTCACATGCAGGACTGCGAGATGCAAGGACTCTGCTTCCAACGTGGCTTTACATCAACGAAATACAATGCAGCACCCAGTTACCAAGAAAACTATTACGGCTAGCCTATATGATTGCAATCGTGGTCAATTCTTCATTCTTCATTAAGGTACAAAACTGCTATTGGCGCATTGGTGATTCTGAGATGGAAAATATTTCGCCCATCACATTTACAAGCATAGAAGCTGTAGTAAATTCAAACTGTAGCTTATAATACAGGGACATCATTTTATTTTTACTTCAATTTTTATTGTACCTGAGTTTTTGAATGTACTTCACTCCCACCCCTTCTACTAAGGAAGTTCCAACTCCACACAGAACCAAGACCGCAGATAGTAAGCAGTACTGAGTTACTGAGTATAGTACGTTCCAGAAATATGTTCGCGTTTTCCAGTGACGAAAGAACTTTCAATATTGAATCATATTTTCGCACAGGGATTGTCCGTTCGCCTACGTCGCATCCCGATTTCCCCACCTGCTTCTGCTCGCCCCTCTGTAATAGCTGGGCTGTCTTAGCTCTTTTCTGAAAACATTAATTCTCTTAGGAATTGGAAGTTTACGTAATATTATACAGCTGTTTACTTTAAATTAAATAAAAGGGCCTCGTTGAGTAATTAACTGTCACGTGATTTCCTCCCTTTCTACAATCCTGCGGCATAACCACTTGGACGGACAGTAGATAGCATGTCTGAGTAATTTTATATTTTCGGGTCGGGCAGGAGTGAAGATTGAATTCACAGTATGTAGAGTAGGTATAGAATTATTTCAACACGAGTTACTAGTACGAAGGACGAAACTGGCAATTGGAATTAGATGCAATAGTCTATAGTGCGATAATATGCACAAAAGAACTGAAGCCTGTATTGAAATGAACGGCCACCATTTTCAAAATTGTGTTTAAATATTCACATTATGATTATTTTTCAATTTAACTTCATTCTCTATATTGTACGCTAATGTGCTGTAGACAGTATAATATACACTGCATAATGAATACGTTCGCATGGATAACTCACTTTGTGAGTAAAAACACTTATTCTTAATACAGTACTGTACTTTGATTAAAGAAAAACGTAATGAAAATTATCAAACTCAAAATCGCGATATTTCCTAGTTTACGTAAATGGATGAACTACTTTTCTTCCTTCCTATACCTAGTAGAGTGATTTGTGTTTTACGCCAGTATCATCGAACTCCAGTCTAGGAGGGGGGAGCAAGCGGTGTTTCCGGTTCTCTAAAGTTATAGACGGGTTGATATTAAAAATGTTAGTAAAAATAAAATGATGTCCTTGTATTTCGCTCAGTATTAGAGTGAAAATAAAAACAAATTTAACAAAATTCAGAACGTAAAAATACAGGGCGTATCAAAAGTCCGATAACACTTTCAATATTTTATTACACAAAAACTACTAATGATAGCACTTTCAAACACATCAGTTTAAAGTCAAACTCTCAATGTTATTCAGCCGCCTAATTTTCAGCGTTGAAGCGACATTCCATACGAGTGGGAAAATTAACAAGCAGAACTGTCGTGTTTGGGGTACACAGAAACCTCACAGAATCATTGAACATGAGCGTGATTCACCAAAGGTGAATGATTTCTGCGCGTTGTCACAACGAAAACTGTACGGACCTTTCTTCTTCATTGAGGCTACTGAGACTGGACATTCATATCTGGACATGTTGGAGCAATGGTTGGTGCCTCAACTTAGACAAGATCTCGATGACGATTTCATCTTTCAGGAAGATGGGGCTCCGCCACATTTCCACAATGCAGTTCGTGCTTACCTGAATACGGAGATGTATGATCGTTGGATAGGACGTGCTGGAGTAAGGGACAGATGTTTCAAGACATAGCTACAAAGGTCACCCGATATGACTGCATGTGACTTTTTTCTATGGGGGTAACTAAAGGACCGTGTGTCTGTACCGCCTTTGCCACGTGATTTAGAGGAACTAAAAACCAGAATTCGAGAAGCTGCCGCCACGGCCACAGAGGGTACGTTGAAAAGGGTATGGGAAGAGTTTGATTATCGTTTGGAAATCTGCCGAGTCACTTGTGGTTCACACATTGAATCTCTGTAAGGTGTAAAACGAATTTTGAGTGTTTGACTTTAAACTGACGTGTGTTTGAAAGTGCTATCATTAGTAGTTTTTGTGTAATAAAATATTGAAAGTGTTACCAAAATTTTGATATGCCCTGTTATATGACGCGGTACTGATAATTTCCTACCTAACACGCAAACAGCTGCTTATCTGAAAAGAAATGGTTATTTATTGAACATTCACCTCCTAACTCTAGCCTGTACACCCAGACAAGTCACTCAGCAAGTACAGGGACATCATTTTATTTTCACTAACATTTTTAATATTAACCTGTCTATACCTTTAGAGAACCAGAAACACCGTTCGCTAACCACTTCCACGACTGGAGTTCGATGATACTGGCGTAAAATACAAACAAATCACTTTACTAGGTACAGGATGGAAGAAAAGTAGTTCATCCATTTACGTAAACTAGGAAATATCGCGATTTTGAGTTTGATAATTTTCATTACGTTTTTCTTTAATCAAAGTACAGTACTGTATTAAGAATAAGTGTTTTTACTCACAAAGTGAGTTATCCATGCGAACGTATTCATTATGCAGTGTATATTATACTGTCTACAGCACATTAGCGTACAATATAGAGAATGAAGTTAAATTGAAAAATAATCATAATATGAATATTTAAACACAATTTTGAAAATGGTGGCCATTCATTTCGATACAGGCTTCAGTTCTAATGTGCATATTATCGCACTATAGACTATTGCATCTAATTCCAATTGCCAGTTTCGTCCTTCGTACTAGTAACTCATGTTGAAATAATTCTGTACCTACTCTACGTACTGTGAATTCAATCTTCACTTCTGCCCGACCTGAAAATATAAAATTACTCAGACATGCTATCTACTGTCCGTCCAAGTGGTTATGCCGCAGGATTGTAGAAAGGGAGGAAATCACGTGACAGTTAATTACTTAACGAGGCCCTTTTATTTAAGTTAAATTAAACAGCTGTATAATATTACGTAAACTTCCAATTCCTAAGAGAAATTAATGTTTTCAGAAAAGAGCTAAGACAGCCCAGCTATTACAGAGGGGCGAGCAGAAGCAGGTGGGGGAAATCGGGATGCGACGTAGGCAAACGGACAGTACCTGTGCGAAAATATGATTCAATATTGAAAGCTCTTTCGTCACTGGAAAACGCGAACATATTTCTGGAACGTACTATAGTCAGTAACTCAGTACTGCTTACTATCTGCGGTCTTGGTTCTGTGTGGAGTTGGAACTTCCTTAGTAGAAGGGGTGGGAGTGAAGTACATTCAAAAACTCAGGTACAATAAAAATTGAAGTAAAAATAAAATGATGTCCCTGTATAAGCAATTTGAAATCAATGTTCATGTTGGCCTGCAGACCACTTTTGCAATATTTATCACAGCTTCACTCTATGAAAGCAAACTCCTTTCATTTCAATGTTTGTCTTTAGTTTCGGAACAAGGCTATAATCTGAAGAAGCTAAACCTGGAAAATATGAGGAATACGGGCAGTAAATCAATTCAAAGCCTAATTCATAAATTTTCTGAGATGCAATCAGGAATATGTGAGCGAGTGAATTTTCTTGTAAGAAGAGCATAACTTTGTACATTATATCACAACGATTCTCTACAATTTTCTTCCGAATATTATTTAATACTGAAGAATACGAATATTGCGGTCCAACATCAGCTAGGCTATACATAGTTATAAAATTATTTATAACAAGTAGTCTCTCATAAACTCATATTATTATTTCACCTTGTATATATGTATGTATGTATGTACGTACATATGTAGACCTATGTGTGTATGAGTGCGCGTGAGTTCGTGTATGTATGTATTATACAGGGTGTTTCTGGGCTATTGTTACAAACTTTCAGGGATGATGGCGAAGGGCACATGTATCAATTTGAGATAAAGAACCTTGGTCTGGAAATGACTGAGTCAAAAGTTACAAGCAAAAATAGTTGTGTGGAAATGGAATAATTTTATTCCTCTGTACACCTTATTTATGTGTATTTATCTGTACATCTTACACATACTGTATTCATCTGACGTTGTTTACGTTGTCTACTTACAGTATTCCATTCAGTGCGCTGTCTGAGGGATGGGGACATGAAACTACACTAAAGCAATGCAG